>OX155979.1:11310492-11352565 GCA_944548615.1 Micropterix aruncella | reverse complement strand
TTACAACCACGACGTGACGAGTTACAACCATGAAAAAATACATACATGTGCCAACATTCGCGGTGATAGGTCAAGCGATGTCGAGGTCTAATAACCGCTCGGAAGCGAGCCTTCCGCACAATAAACTGCGCAGCAACTTTTTGGTCGATTTTGTGAATAAATACTAACAATCTCGTTTTGTCATGATTTCCCTCTTGTTACGTAGTAATTAATCTTGTTAGTTAGGTAGGTATGTATATTATATATTTGTATGATATATATGGGGGCCGGCCGAAACGGTTACCAGAGGAAAATTATACCAGACAGTAGCTTCTCTTATACCAAAATTAAAATCAAAGCAAATACGTCCCGAGCCGTAAGGGCTCGAATATGTCGCCAGATGTCTCGCTACTCGGCCTACGCAGATATCCGAATGCTCGAAACTGTCGCCAGCCTTTACCTGCTCGTAATGCTAACCGTTCGAGTTCGTCGGGACGAACCCCTCTGCCCACATTTCTCGCACCCTCTTCCCGCGTTGCCCTGTAGCTCAAGAGTAAAGCTACTGATTGTTATACTGTGCTATAGGCACTGTCGTCGTCCGACATGTTAAGAATAAGTATAGGTACCAACATTCGTTTATGCATATATACATATATTGAATAGCTGCCTAAAACTAGGAGTCTTTCCTTCTAAAATGAAAATAGCGAAAGTACTTCCTATTCATAAGAAAGGTTCAAAAACAGAACTAAATAATTTTCGACCAATATCTTTGGTGCCTTGTTTTTCAAAGGTTTTCGAGAAAATAATTTTCAATCGTCTTTTAGAATTCTTGGATAAAAAGAACGTACTATCCAATAACCAGTTTGTATTTAGAAAACATAAATCAACCACCATGGCAAATGGGGAACTAGTAAAGCTCATATTAAAAGCCTTGGTCAACTCTCTAAATCCGCTCGCGGTATTCTGTGATTTGTCCAAGGCTTTCGATTCTGTCAATCATGATATCCTTCTACATAAACTTGAGCTGTACGGATTTAGAGGCAGAACTATCGATTTAATAAAGTCATATCTTAAAGATAGGTCTCAAATTGTGGAGATAAAGAAAATTAAATCACTCCCAAAACCTATAACATGTGGAGTACCTCAAGGTTGTATTCTGGGTCCGCTATTATTTATTATTTTTATAAATGATGTGGGTGATTCAATGCCCTTAAATTGTTCTGTATTTGTAAAACTTGTTGTTTATTAACTGATTATTTTAAAATTTCTTGATTGACTATTTTTAAAACTTATTGATAGATTATTTAAAAATGTTGTTTACATTTTTTTTTTGTTATTTGAGTCTGTAAGATTGAATTTTTATAATTGATCCGATGGTGTCTTGCTTTTACATATAAAAAGTATATGTACACGTAATGAAGTTGTAATAACTTCTAGAAAATGTAAAATGACGTATTCCACAGTATGTACATTTTGGAATTAATAAAATATGACTATGATTATGACTATGACTATGACTATTCTACTCCATAATATAGTTTTATTTAAAGAGCTATCTACAGTGTCCCGACATACTGTTATACAACGAAAGTAGCCACATTGACCATAATAATGGTTGATTAATAATTTTTTGAACTACACGTTGCGTTTTACACGCCATTTACACGTTGCGTTTTATATTAAAATTCTGGTCGGTTGATTGTAGTACGACGTTGGTAAATCTAATGCGCTATATAAATGCAACTGGGAACATTAAAAATATCGGAATAACTGCAGTATAGGAACCTCTCTCCGAAAAACATAAAAAATATAGACTAATAGATTGTTTCATTTTAATGCTAAATCTGGAAGAAAATTGTGTCGGTCACTATAAATAAGTGAGATATAGGCAATCATAGTTTAAATTTTATATGTAAACATATAGGCCAAAATAGGCCAAAATAAAATTCACCACGCTATATTCACCACGCTGATTACGAATCTTCCATAATCTTTATTCGATCTCAATAAATAAGCAAGACTTTGCAAGGCAAGGCTTTCAAATTTTTCATCCCAATGTCAAGAAAGTTGCGGCCATTTTGTTTGTACATACCGTATTGGACACATTCGAGTACCTATATCGTAATTGTTATCGATATTAGAGAACTCGCGATATATCGACTATTTTCCGACACTACTTCTGAAACAATATGGCCATTTTGTTGACGTTTAGTATGCAAACTTTGAATGCCTATATCTCGCTTATTTATTGAGAGCGACAAAAGATTATTGCAGATTCGGAATCTGCGTAGCGAATATAGTCCGGTAACGTTTAAAAATCAACAATCCAGGAGAGGTACCTTATACTGCAGTTTTACCAAAATATTATATGGTAACATTAGGGTGACAGCTGTCAAGTGACATCATTCGTGAGCTCCGCGTTGCTTTAGTTGCAACCTAATCAAATAATAATACCTGAATCAAACTTAATTTCCTGGAAAAATAGAATCCCTATTTTAACGAAGATGAGCGAGCAAATTGAGGGCTATTATGGCGACATGCCAGTAAAGATTGAAGAAAAGGTCGCCATGAAAACGGAGGTCGCTGATTCAGATGATATGGATACTGATATTCCTCAGATCGATTTAGTAACAGATGAGCAAGGGAAGTTAACCGAATTCTATGACGGTAAGGCTCGATTCATAAAATCAGAACCAAATGAAACGAATCGTATGGAATGTGGAGCATCTAGAAGCAGTAATATTGGCAATATTGAATCTAATGATGGACGTGGCAAATCGCGCGATTTAGTAACAGGTGAAGAAGGGAAAATAGCCGAATTTTATGAGGATAAGCCTAAATTTATAAAGCCAGAACCAAATGAAACGAATCGTATGGATTGTGGAGCATCTGGAAGCAGTAATGTTGGCAATATTGAATCTAATGATGGACGTGGCAAATCGCGCGATTTAGTTTCAGATGACGGAGGAAACATACTCGAATTCCACTACGGCAAGGCTCAATTCATAAAGACAGAACTAAATGATTCAGCTCGGAACAGTGTGTCGAGTGTTAGACGTATCAAATCACATTTTTGTCCGCAGTGCGATAAGGCGTTTACTTTTAAGAGTAGGTTAAATCGACACATCACTGGTGTTCATTTGAAATTGAAGAAATTCACGTGTGGAGAATGTGATTGCGCATTTTCATGCCAAGAACATTTACAGAAACATTTGGACATAGTTCATACAAAACCAAGGAAATTTACATGTGCAGAATGTAATCGTGCCTTTGCGTCGAAAGCAAGTCTAAAAGTCCATTTAAAAGTTATTCATCAAAAATTGAAGACATTTATATGTAGCAATTGTAATCAAGCGTTTGCACAACTAGGAAGCTTAAAGAGGCATTCGAAGTTAGTTCATGGAAAACTAAAGAAATTCACGTGCTCGGAGTGCGATCTTGCGTTTGCGACGAAAGGGCAATTAAAAGTTCATTTACATGTCGTTCATTATAAACTGGAGAAGTTTGTCTGTAGCGAATGTGATCGCGCGTTTTCAAATCTAGGAAACTTAAAGGTGCATTCAGACGCTGTTCATTATAAATTGAAGAAATATATGTGTGGCGAGTGTGATAGTGCATTTTCACAGCTAGGAAGCTTAAAGTCGCATTTGAAATCAGTGCATAGAAAACTGAAGGAATTCAAGTGTTTGGAATGCGATAGCGCTTTTACAGCGCGGGGAAATTTGAAAAAACATTTGGACGCCGTTCACAGAAAACTGAAGAAATTCGTATGTTATGAATGTGATCGAGCATTTTTGCATAAAGGACGTCTAGAGGAGCATTTAGATGGCGTTCACAGAAAACTGAAGAATTTCACGTGTTCAGAATGCGACCGTGCCTTTGCAAAGCAGGAATATTTGAAAAGGCATTTAGACGCCGTTCACAGGAGACTGAAGAAATACTCGTGTGGCGAATGTGGTCGTGCATTCTCGCAAAAAGGGCATATAAGGGCGCATATACATGCCGTTCACATGAAATTGAAGACATTCTTATGTGGAGTATGTGATCGTACTTTTACACTGCAGAGTGGCTTGAAAAGTCATATAGACGCAGTCCATAGGAAAATTAAGAAATATGCTTGCGAGAGATGTGGTCGTGGATTTTTTTCGAAGCGGGCGCTGAAAATACATTTAGAAGTTCATAGAAATTGAAGAATTATTTTTATGAAAGAATATATGCGAACGATATATGAAAAACGTAAAAAAAGATATGTGGAAAAAATCTCTCGATACTAGTAAAAATCAGTCGCTATCATTTGAAAAGATGAAAATGTATGTTAAAACAAAAGAAGCCTCCTCGTCGTCCATTACAAAAAATATATTGCGCCCGATTGCGTTTCTTTGTGAACTAAAACAAATTAGTTCAAGCAAACGAGATAGAGCAATACGTTAGAGCGGAATATGAAACAAACGATCGTCGATAAAAACTACCTGTCGAACTTGAACACATTTCGTGCGGTGATAGTAACAGATTGTTAATCTTTGGTGGGTAGTTTTAATGCGAACAAGTGACAACCGTTCATTTCTATGAACATATTGCCCTGTCTCGTTCACACGAACTAATTTCCGATTTTAGTTCACGAAAAAACGCAATCAAGCCCTTTGTCTTTTGTGAAAGATTGAACGGTGACTACGCGATTTAAATTAACGATTATAATACAAATCTATCTACGAACTCCAACCGTCTCTTTTAATCTTACATATAAAGAACTAACAATTGTAGCTTAATTTGTTTAAAATATTATATTTATGGTGGATTTTAATATATCAATCGCTATTATAGTTGTTAGTGCTTAATATTTAATAGGTAGTAAATGTATTGCGTTTTTTTAAATTTCTACCTATTATTACTTTATTAACATCTATTAACAACCTTTATTCTTAATATGTCAGCTTGCAATCTAAAGTACGTCGTAAATCACAAATCTATGTACAGGCATAAGCCTAGTTACAGTCTGGCCAGAAAGAGTAGACCCTACATTTTGGGGAAAATATTTATATTGCGATACAGTAATAATGAATAGTAGGACTAAATAATCTAGGGTCACCGTCTCCCAAGAGGTGTATTGTACTCAGACTATTGTTTCTGCATCTTTACTGATTCTATCACGTAACATTGACGTTTGAATAATTGTGAGCTTGAAAAAAAAATAATAAGCGTTAATCGTGCCTCCGTTAAAAAATCATTAATTTTGAATACGATTGAGACAGTTATACGAAATGTCAGACAAAACATAACCTCAAAATGTACCTAGAAGTAGATTTTTGGACACTGAATACGACTTCTTTAGCTCCGCTTTGAATAGTTTTGTTAATTTTTAAGGCAAAAGAATATGACAACAAGAATTGACAAAATGAACACAATTTCATGAGCTGAACCAAGACCAAAAAATCATCTGTCATAAGGGTTACATGAGATTGGGATGAATCAATTTGTCGCTTTATTTTAATTGTTTTTTTTTCTCTCTCTATCTCTCTCCCTCTCTCTCTCGCTCCCTCCCCCTCTCTCTCTCTCTCTCTCCCTCTCTCTCTCTCTCTCTTCCTCTCCCGCTCCCTCTCCCTCTCTCTCTCGCTCTGTGATTGTGTTTTTTCTGTGGTTGAATCAGTACAACGTGGTAAGCAACTTTTGATAAAATAATTGAAAAACAACAAAAAATATATTTTTTGCTTATAGAAATATAGCTTTCCAAACTAATTAAAAATAAATAAAAAAAAAATGTTTTTTCCAAAAAAAATATTAAAAGTTGCTTATTTTGTTGTACTGATTAACCCACAAAAAAATGCCCGTACAGTAATAACACCCCGTATTGTCTTTTGTAAAAGATCGAATGAGGACTACGCGATTTAAATTAACCATTATACTAAAACATTAACCAATACTAAAACAAATTATCTGCGAACTCCAACCGTCCCTTCTAACCTTTTATAGAAAGCACTAACACGACCCCTAGAATGTGTAACGTCCCTTCCGGGATGCAAAAGGTACGGTCAAGATTTTACTTCACAAGTTTAGGGGCTAAAATATTAGATCTATGAAGGATGTCAATATATGAATTGCAATCATAGTTATTAATGTAATATTTAATAGGTAGTAAAAGTATTGCGTTTTTTTTATCTCTACCTAATATTACTTTATTACTAAATCTATGAACAAACTTTATTTTTAATATGTCGGCTTGTAATCTAAAGTAGGTCTTAAATCACAAATCTAGGTACAGTCATAAGCCTAGTTACAGTCTGACCAGAAAGAGTATACCCTACGTTTTGGGGGAAATATTTATATTGCAATACAGCAATGTAGGAATAGTAAAACTAAATAATCTAGGGACAAGTCTCAGTGATTTTCATCATCACGATACGAGGAATAAATCCAATCTACACATAAACCGATAGCGACTTAGCAAAGTGCGATACAGTTTTATACACCAAAATTTGTCCTTCTATAATAAGATTCCAGAGAAAATGAAAAGCCTTGGAGAGGACCAATTTAAAAAGATAATTATAAATAATTTGGTAAGGAACCCAATTTATGGTATAAGGGAGTTTAAAAATTCCGAGTTTATTTTCCATGTAAAATTTTGAATATAACGGAATTATGATAGCTGACATTCTAATTTTCATATAATTTAGTATACATCTATTTATGTTTAAAAAATACGAAGGCATATTGCTGGATTGACAACAAAATTATTTTACGTTGATTATTCTACATAGATTTTGCATTTCTATTTTAATATATTATTCTTTCTTACTATTTAACGACATTAGTATATTTTGATTATTTGTAAGTAGGTAATATTGAATATAATATTACAGCCATGACAACTATCATGATAGTTATGTTTTTAATAATTAATTTTAGGCATTTAATTTTGTGAAGCATTCAAGTGTAGGAATGCCTATCTGCTGGAGTAGTTGATTGTATTGTATTGTATTGTATGATCTCTCAAGAGGCGTACTGTACTCAGACTGGTGTTTCTGCTCCTTTACTGATTCTATCACTTAACATCGACGTTTGAATGATCGTGAGGTTGAAAGAAAAATAAAAAAAGTTAGTCGTGCCTCCGTTAAATAATCATTAATTTTGACTATGATTGAGACAGTTAGGTAACAATAATTTGTGGTTAAACTATACGAAATTTCAGACAAAATATAACCTCAAAATGTACATAGAAGTACATTTTTAGACACTGAGAACCACTTTTTTAGCTCCGCTTTGTTTGTTCATTTTTAAGGCAAAATTATAAATAACGAGAATTAATGACAATACATACGCAATTTTATGAGCTAAACCAAGATTAAAGAATCATCTGTCATAAGGGTTAGTGTTGCCACATTAAAATATGTTCCCCCCACGTCGAACTGATTTCTACTCTTAATGGCCAGACTGTATATTGAAAATACTTCATGGGAACAAGAATCTGTAACGTAGCTCGCGTTGCATGGGATTGGGATGAATCAATTTGTAGCTTTATTTTAATAGTATAAATATTTATTTTCATATATACCACCGTACAAATATGTTTGTAGATAGGCCAGTGGGAAGGATTATAGCTCATCTTAATTCCTTACCCACAGAAATAGATATCTTTTGTATATCCCTTTGGCAGCTAAAAATGCAACTCCCTGCTATCTCATGTTTATCATAATCTGTCTTTTATTTAGTTTTATATTTTTATGTTTTTTTCTTGTTCAATGTTAGCATTAATTTAGTTATGTAGTCATTTATTTTTAGACTTACACTCTAGCTTTAATATTCAAGGGCGAATTGGATTCATCTGTAATGCCCTTGAATACTATTTGAAACTAATAAATAAATAATAAATAAATAAATATGTTGTTTTTCCTAGTGTAACCTTAGTTGAAATATGAAAACCAATAAATACATTTGTCAGGATTTGAATTTTGAATTGGAAGATAGATCAAATCTACAGAGATGTTTTAAGAACTAACATTCTAAAAAAATATCATAATACGTGACTACATATACATATTACATCACATTACATATACAAGATTTTGTATAATAATATAATTGATATATGATATGATGCCGCCTCCACACGTTGGCGAATGTTAGTGTTACAGATTAGGTAACGTATAAGATGCGGATTTTTAAAGAAAAAAAAGACAGCTAGCTGACAGCTCGGAGCTGACAAAATTAGAAGGGGTGTGCAGAGTGCGCAAACGTGGCTCACAGGCTGACAACCACAGCTCATATTTGGTACGGTGACGTTGGCATATCTGCTATAGGAGTTTTCCATATACGTTTCCTAATAGTTGTTTACACCCACTTGGGACATGAACATTCGCCAACGTGTGAAGTCGGGCATTAGATTTCTCAACATAATAGCAGGTTTTACAACCCTTTTGCGCCGGCGACATGCAGGTGGCGCTTATGGCATTGTTCGGTGAAACTAATGCCAATTTATTTGGTCATATATAATACCATTGATGATGAATGTTTTTAAGCTATTGCATAGCTTTTATCGCGGGCCTAGGCCAGCGCGGCGACCGAATGAAGAAATTTCTTAACGAAAATTATTGATTTTAAACTGATAATTACGTCTAAACGAGTACTGCTTACTATTCGAAAAAAATATATGTTAAACAAGAATATTTTCCTAATATTCTTAGCTTCGAATATTTTAGATTTTGTTTATATTACATAGTGTAATTAATTTGTGAAATTGGGTCTAACCGAACACAAAAACGACTACTACGCAAATACTATCTGGCGTATTATTATGAAACCTGCACCATTTTAAAGATAATGTAATTATCTATCTTTTTATCTATATATACGATTTTTTTCGAATAATCTGTTTTTTTTGCTTTATCGAATAAAAAATTCGTGCGCGGCGCTCTATCGGAAGACGTTTAAATTATTCCGAATCATTTGCTACCGCAGCCGCAAATGATTCGGAATAATTTCAACGTTTTCCGATAGAGCGCAGTTATCTGATATCAGAAAAATATAAATTGTGTTACTAGTCTTGCGCATAAGTTGCGATATCTTTTATAATAATTTTGTAACCTGATGTTATCTGGATATCGTTTGGTTTTTTTATGTAATGCATCCCTCTTATGTATTGACTTCACCAACCCCGGCGTAATCCACGGTTTTATTTTTCTAGTTCTATGTGATATAGCTTTTATGGTGGTATGGTTAGACAAATGAGTTTGGAACATTTCTAAAAAATTTTCAGTAGCGCTGTTTACATTGAGATCTGTTAACACATCGGTCCAAGTTTCCATGGACAATGAGTGATGTAGGGTTGCTTCATCGACTATTTAATTTTTTTTCGGGTTTGGTGATCGACCTGACCATCTGTGGCCACAGACTGCAATTAATGTGCTGTAATGGTCGGTCACTGTTGACTGGATTACTGCGGATTTGGCTTTGTGCCTTGATCTGACATATATATGGTCTAGGCATGACTGCACTTCGCCATTTACTCTGGTTGGAGTATTTATAGCGGAAAGCGGGTTTGTTTACCAAAAGCGGGTTTCTATCGCACTTACACACACAGTTGTCACACGAAAAATTCGATCGCTCTTGTAAATAGTCGAAAAATAGTATCAGTATCGAGTGGCCTTTCTTTAACGATTTACCAAGTTAAGGATAGACTTGCGGAGAATATTTCTGTGAAAAAATCGTGTAATTTGGGTGTGGGATTGGTGAGATATTTTGTTTTTAAAAAAAAATAACTATTTCAGTACTCATCCGAATATTCACTACAGCGGTCACACCTGAACGTTCGCCGCCGAACGAACAGGCCGCAGCAGGTTGACAGATAGTGAGGTGAATTTACGATTATTCAAGGAACGCTAACGATAACCCTGTATATTATCGTATCATACCATCCTGCATACGAAATTTTCGCGAAACATAAAAACATTGAAACGCGAACGTCATCTATCTACTAAATTAAATTAAAATTTTGATGATTTCTCAAAAAAAAAATATGATGCTTGATAATGGAATTTTACCAGAAATATCCGCGAAATGACGCGCGAAATTATTCTATCTGTCGTCTATGTATCTATAGTAATAATGAGATATTTGGTATGGTTTTAAGGATGCGTTCGAATTAGAAAATAAATGGTCGTTACGTAGTCAACGGTGTTCTGATATGCAACCAAATTTGGTCGTTACGTTGCCGATGGGTTAAAAGAACATACGCGTGATATATTGTCAGGTAAGCTATAAATGTTCGATGTTGTATTTGAATATTATATTAGATACGAGCTAGATTTTTGGAATAGCTAGATGGAGAAATAGAAACCAAGCGTAATTGGTTTTCTATTTCTTTTATTATAAGTGGTCGGTTTCAGAAACTTT
Organism: Micropterix aruncella; assembly: GCA_944548615.1. Lineage (NCBI taxonomy): Eukaryota > Metazoa > Arthropoda > Insecta > Lepidoptera > Micropterigidae > Micropterix > Micropterix aruncella. The sequence goes on along the minus strand of OX155979.1, from coordinate 11,342,203 downwards.
CAGTATGTATGAGTTATGACCCACTTACAGGCCATTATGAAAAAAAGTGCAGTTTTAAAAATAGATGCAAACTTCCAGGTTGTAATGGATTTTCACAGACTGAGTTGCATCAAATGCAAGGTTTTTTTATGTCACAACAAAAATCGCAAATGCTTTGCTATATTTCATTCAGATTTTTTTAAAAATTACTATAGTAATGAAAATAAATACAATATGACAATTTGTTTACGTATACAGTAATTTTAGACGTTGCCGAAAGTTTACAAGTCTACATACAAGTTACAAGTTTACATACAAGTTATTTCAAAATTAATATACCATATTATTACCTGATTTTTTAAATATATGTTCTACGTAACCTATGATTATTTTCCTGTAATAAACAATTTTATTTATTTCAATACAAATAATTATGCATTTAATGGTTAATATCCTATGTGTAATTTGCATACTAAATTAATTTAACGATTCGTAAAAACTGACGATTCGTAAAAACAATCGTTTGTGTCACCCCAAGATTTTCCCGGCAAGCAGACTCCAACTCCAACTCCCCCCCCCTTTCCTCACCAAGCCCGTCAACCGCCCCCAATATTGATTGTGTCAAGTGATTGTGATCGCAAATGTAGTATATTTTTATAATATATTTTTTTGTATTTCTGTGGTATTAAAATGGCTATTTTCCAATATGATGTAGTATTTTCTTGAATATTGCGGGGTCCAAAAAATATTTGTGTCGACTTGTATATGAGATATTCCAACCAAATTGCCCAAATTTGAATTTGGTCCAACAATCCATCTCTGTACACTTAGCCTGAGGGAGCACTTTCACAATGCTTTCCTTTGGGCCGGAAAATTAAAACGTAAATTTGAAGAACATCCATATGAAATAACATGGCGGCCCGTCCGCCATCGATTGCCACGATGATTGACTTTTTCTCGTAATAACGCCTCTAAAACAGAAAAGTGCATTGAGAGCAATTGCAGGAGTATCCCGTGACACGCACTGCGAACCATATTTTCTTAAGTACAAAATACTGACTTTTACGTCTGAATATATTTTACAATGTCTACTATATGCTAAATCAAATATTAACGAACAAGAGGTAAACGGGCATATGCACTCCCACAATACACGCAGACGTGATGACGTTATCCTGCCTAAAGTACGCCTTACGCAGACACAAAAGTCCTTTGGATATTTGAGCTATAAGCTCTTTAACCAGCTACCTCTCTCCACAAGGAAGATGGAAACAAAGGCGTTTAAAAGATTTATAAAACAAAAGCTGCAATCCACACATGCTTTCTATAAGCTGGGTGATTTTTTTGAGCATGCCAATTCTTTGAAATGGGAATAACATTAATATGTAACTTTCAGGTACCTCATTTTAGTTTTTATTATTTAATTATAATATTATGAATTTAATATTTAATATGTAGATTACAATGTGTAATGTAACATACCTGATCATATACATACGTTGTTTTTTTCCAATTTTGTTTCGATACTTCCAATTGTGTGATTATTTTTTGTATAAAGTGCTTGATGACTATTAATATTCTTATAATAATAATCTATTTTATATGTATAGGTACTCATGTACATGGATTCAGCTCTATTATTTTTTTAAAAAAAAAAATATTTGTCTGTCGTGTAAAGCCGACTTTAGTCAATGCTATTGTTGAATTAATATTTATGCTTAAATAGTTTTATATCTACATATAAACTGACGAATTCTAATATGCGATAATTAGCTTTAATTCCTAATTCATGCTGTTATTGTATATTCTGAATAAATAAACTGAATACTGAATACTGAATAAATATTGTGTACACTTATATAGCGATGGCGGGAAGCTACTACTTGGGTTGTCGACTACAGCGGGCGAGCCCGTCACCTCAGGAAGTTTTAACGATTAGTCGTTAAAACTTCCTGTCCCTTCTATCTCCCTGGCGTGAGCGTAGAAGACTTGGGGACAAAACAGTCCACCGGAGTCTGGAAGCAGTACTGTTTTCTATAGAGCGGGGGTGGTTGCGGACCTTACGGCGACTGCTCTTGAAACGACCATCGGCCATCCGATCCTGGGTGAACAGCCGGGCAAAGTACGCTGTGGTCCGCGATAGATTCGGTATACACCGTTTCACCGCTTCGTAAGGGAGAGGACCGCGCAAGCGACCTCGAACTCGGAACCAATCGAGAGACCGGAGTAATCTGGTCACAATTGGAAGCAAGGGCGCGAGTGTCGGCCCGCCAGGTAACATTCCTGGCTATCTCGCGGTTAAGGCGTTGGCCTCTTACGGGCTTGTGACGTAGCTAGATGGTGGACTGTTTTGTCCCAAGTCTTCTACGCTCACTGCAGGGAGATAGAACGACTAATCATTAAAACTTCCTGTGGTGACGGGCTCGCTTGTTGTAGTCGACAACATAAGTTGTTAGTCAGAGTGCACAGTCGCTTGGCTAACGCCGCACGGTACGCAGACCGTCCAGGAGCGCCAGAAGTTTGATTCCCAGGGGAAACTGACCATAAGGCCAGAGTCCTACCCAGGCTCGCACTTCATGCGTGGAGGCCGTCGGATAGGTGTTGACCCGTGAGTGTGACCAACCCTGAACAGAATGGGTCTTCGTGGCCAACTCAGCAAGGGCCCATTAACTCCCGGCGGGAAGCTACTACTCCCATATCCAAATCCAAACATATTCAATTAACTTGTACGTCGTGCTTAGCGCGCGCATCGTGCGCGTCTTGTATACGCGCGCCGCCGCTTTCACACAAAGCGCGGCGTGTGAAAGCGGTATTGTGAAAGAGCTCCCTCAGGCGCGGCAGTCGGTTTATATGGTTAGGACATTGCCTTCTCTATCTCAGAGATACAGGAGGCTATGGTTAGGAGCTACGTATAAAAGAGCGGTGCGGTGAAACGGTGAAACGGTGTATACCGAATCACGAAGCGGTGAAACGAAGCGATGAATATACGAAGCGGTGAAACGGTGTATACCGAATCTATCGCGGACCACAGCGTACTTTGCCCGGCTGTTCACCCAGGATCGGATGGCCGATGGTCGTTTCAAGAGCAGTCGCCGTAAGGTCCGCAACCACCCCCGCTCTATAGAAAACAGTACTGCTTCCAGACTCCGGTGGACTGTTTTGTCCCCAAGTCTTCTACGCTCACGCCAGGGAGATAGAAGGGACAGGAAGTTTTAACGACTAATCGTTAAAACTTCCTGAGGTGACGGGCTCGCCCGCTGTAGTCGACAACCCAAGTAGTAGCTTCCCGCCATCGCTATATAAGTGTACACAATATTTATTCAGTATTCAGTATTCAGTTTATTTATTCAGAATATACAATAACAGCATGAATTAGGAATTAAAGCTAATTATCGCATATTAGAATTCGTCAGTTTATATGTAGATATAAAACTATTTAAGCATAAATATTAATTCAACAATAGCATTGACTAAAGTCGGCTTTACACGACAGACAAATATTTTTTTTTTTTTAAAAATAATAGAGCTGAATCCATGTACATGAGTACCTATACATATAAAATAGATTATTATTATAAGAATATTAATAGTCATCAAGCACTTTATACAAAAAATAATCACACAATTGGAAGTATCGAAACAAAATTGGAAAAAAACAACGTATGTATATGATCAGGTATGTCCTGTAGCAACCCAAACAGGCTGCTAACCTTCTGGGACAGCCTGGGTTGGCTGGAGTAACATAAATAGAAACATGAGCCACGCACAACGGCCCAATCAAGAGGTCAAGTGCGGGAAAAAGCCCAGACAAACTAACTAACTAACTAACTAACTATGATCAGGTATGTTACATTACACATTGTAATCTACATATTAAATATTAAATTCATAATATTATAATTAAATAATAAAAACTAAAATGAGGTACCTGAAAGTTACATATTAATGTTATTCCCATTTCAAAGAATTGGCATGCTCAGAAAAATCACCCAGCTTATAGAAAGCATGTGTGGATTGCAGCTTTTGTTTTATAAATCTTTTAAACGCCTTTGTTTCCATCTTCCTTGTGGAGAGAGGTAGCTGGTTAAAGAGCTTATAGCTCAAATATCCAAAGGACTTTTGTGTCTGCGTAAGGCGTACTTTAGGCAGGATAACGTCATCACGTCTGCGTGTATTGTGGGAGTGCATATGCCCGTTTACCTCTTGTTCGTTAATATTTGATTTAGCATATAGTAGACATTGTAAAATATATTCAGACGTAAAAGTCAGTATTTTGTACTTAAGAAAATATGGTTCGCAGTGCGTGTCACGGGATACTCCTGCAATTGCTCTCAATGCACTTTTCTGTTTTAGAGGCGTTATTACGAGAAAAAGTCAATCATCGTGGCAATCGATGGCGGACGGGCCGCCATGTTATTTCATATGGATGTTCTTCAAATTTACGTTTTAATTTTCCGGCCCAAAGGAAAGCATTGTGAAAGTGCTCCCTCAGGCTAAGTGTACAGAGATGGATTGTTGGACCAAATTCAAATTTGGGCAATTTGGTTGGAATATCTCATATACAAGTCGACACAAATATTTTTTGGACCCCGCAATATTCAAGAAAATACTACATCATATTGGAAAATAGCCATTTTAATACCACAGAAATACAAAAAAATATATTATAAAAATATACTACATTTGCGATCACAATCACTTGACACAATCACTATTGGGGGCGGTTGACGGGCTTGGTGAGGAAAGGGGGGGGGAGTTGGAGTTGGAGTCTGCTTGCCGGGAAAATCTTGGGGTGACACAAACGATTGTTTTTACGAATCGTCAGTTTTTACGAATCGTCAAATTAATTTAGTATGCAAATTACACATAGGATATTAACCCTTAAATGCATAATTATTTGTATTGAAATAAATAAAATTGTTTATTACAGGAAAATAATCATAGGTTACGTAGAACATATATTTAAAAAATCAGGTAATAATATGGTATATTAATTTTGAAATAACTTGTATGTAAACTTGTAACTTGTATGTAGACTTGTAAACTTTCGGCAACGTCTAAAATTACTGTATACGTAAACAAATTGTCATATTGTATTTATTTTCATTACTATAGTAATTTTTTAAAAAATCTGAATGAAATATAGCAAAGCATTTGCGATTTTTGTTGTGACATAAAAAAACCTTGCATTTGATGCAACTCAGTCTGTGAAAATCCATTACAACCTGGAAGTTTGCATCTATTTTTAAAACTGCACTTTTTTTCATAATGGCCTGTAAGTGGGTCATAACTCATACATACTGAAAGTTTCTGAAACCGACCACTTATAATAAAAGAAATAGAAAACCAATTACGCTTGGTTTCTATTTCTCCATCTAGCTATTCCAAAAATCTAGCTCGTATCTAATATAATATTCAAATACAACATCGAACATTTATAGCTTACCTGACAATATATCACGAGTATGTTCTTTTAACCCATCGGCAACGTAACGACCAAATTTGGTTGCATATCAGAACACCGTTGACTACGTAACGACCATTTATTTTCTAATTCGAACGCATCCTTAAAACCATACCAAATATCTCATTATTACTATAGATACATAGACGACAGATAGAATAATTTCGCGCGTCATTTCGCGGATATTTCTGTTAAAATTCCATTATCAGGCATCATATTTTTTTTTTGAGAAATCATCAAAATTTTTATTGGTTTAATGAGCTAATATCTGAATATTTTTGTATGTAATTAAGAAAAACGAAATATTACCTTTGATAGAGAATCTAGTAAAGATCACGATAGTATTTACAGTTTCTAAATAGGGTTCCGTATTTTTCCGTAAGACAAGTACAAGTTAGAAATGCCGATTTTTTTTCACTTTTTCGAATTTATCATATTTATTCATAATTATCTAATTGTTTTACAAAATAAGATTTTAATATTCTATATATGAAATTTCAATGCAATTATTGCACAGCTATTATTTTTATGATGGCTATAGTAGTTCCATAGTTATAGTACTTTTTGTCGAGCGCGGCGATATTGCAAGAAATTCCAATAAATTTCCGCGGTCTGCCATGAAATTATGCCGATACTCGAAGGGTAAAATAGATAAATCACTCCTTTATAGGGAACTCGACAATAGAAACTATCTCTTCAAGTAGCATTTTGAACTTCATCTCCCACTATATTCAAATGTCAAAAAACGATATAACTTAGCCGCCAAAATTAATGTCAATTTTTGTCTATGGTTATATGTCTATAATGATTTATTGTCTGTGTTGCGGCGGGCTGCCACACATAATAAACTAGGATGCTACGGACGGCTAAGTCGGGTTAACCGAAAAAGGCGTGCCGGCATCAAGTCACCTAGTACCCATGTCAATATGAACAACCACATATAAACAGGGAAGATGCTACGGACGGCTAAGTCGGGTTAACCGAAAAAGGCGTGCCGGCATCAAAAGACCTAGTACCCATGTCCAGATGACATATAAAATAGGCAAAGGCACCCTTAAACTGTAGCGGTTACGGATCAAGGTACCACCACCCTGCTTTAGCACAATAATAAAGGCCCTTTCACTTTTTTATAGTGCGGCGAATGCGGTGAGCCCGGCCAGATGGCAATTTGCTCAAAATCATGGCATTTTTTTAGGCTGTCACAAAAATTACTGCCATGAGGCGAAAAGAAGTGATAGCGCGAAGAAACTTGGTAGGAAGCAAGTCGGTACCTGAACCGATTTTTCCACAATCACGGAAAATGAGTTTTCCATAACCGAGCTGAGAAAACGCGAGTTTTTCAAAAGAGTGAACGAGACAGCGCCATACAGCAAGAGCGTCGAGCGCCGTGATTGGCCCCCCATACTGGACCTGATGAACACCTGCGAGGCACGCAAATACGGATCCGGGCGGGAAAACGTCGTTAGGTGTGAGCAAAATCGGGCATCAAATCAGTCATCTTCGGGCAGCTGGCCCTCAAAGATCCCAAGGAAGGAAACCAAAAGGAAGTCAACAAGGACCCGGCCCGAAATGCTCCTGGGAATGTCGCAGTAGCGAATCCCAGTAAAGTGGATTGTCGCAGACATATGCACCAAAAAGTTCGGCGACACGGACCGTGTCGCCAAGATTGACGCCTGTGCATAGGGTCAATACCCCTAAAACTGTCGCAACCGCGAGTTTTAGCGAAGGGACCGTCAACACCATTGGACGTCCACAGAGCAATCCCTCGCCGCTCCGATCTTACAAATCGAGGCCGCTTGAGGGTTTGCTGCATAGGGGGTACATAGGGGATGTATGCCCCTATAAATAAACGACGGAATCCGCGCCCCACGACGACCGGAAAACCACCAGTGCGAGGGATCGCATTCGTCGCGGCCGGAAACCAACATCCTGAGGGTCAAATCAACCAGGCCATCAGCGCCGGTGACAGGAGTCACTGGAACGAACTAGGACGGACCACACACAAATATCCAAGGACGGCTGCGCCCACTTGGACGGTCACTCCACCGAGAAGCCCGGAGCGCGATCAAGCGCGTCCGACGCCATCTAGTAGGGGTAAAAGCGTCGCCACCCAGACTATCGGCGAAATCGACGCCACGCACGCTCTGTGTGTGGAACCTAACCCCTACGACTCTTTCCACCACGACAACGAGGTGTTGTTGACAAAGAAATTATTATTAGCCAGAAAACTGGCAGCTGTGAGCGCTAAGGCCGCAGCTTTAAGCGCTAAAATTATTGATTGCAATGATGTGCAAGAATTGAACGAATTATTAAAGCGAGTACAGTACTGTCATGACTGTAAGTTCACTAGCGAGATAAAGCCATAATTTAACTTGTATATTGTCTGTAATTAATATTTCTTTCTGTTTCATGTTACACCTTGTTTATGTCATATATGTTTTACAAACTGTTAATTGTTTTTCAGCTTAAGGTATTTTTTGCACCTGTGTTCCATCTTGTTTAATTTATGCAACTTGTGATTTATATATGTTTTTATACTTACCATCTCTTTAATTACTAATTTGCATAGACGTGTGTGATTTATAGGCGAATAAAGTCGTATAGACAATTATCGTATTTTATTGGTGCTGGGAGGAGGAGGGAAATTGACAGTGGTAATAGAAGGTTGCTGAGGCTATCGAGGCTTTGCTCCGGTGACGTGGCCGTCCGAGAAATCGGACAAGCGGCGATCGGTGGGACCTCTTTTTACAGTCCTGGGTCACCGACCACCGATCGGCCGTGCCAGAGGTCCACAGTCTGTGGTTATAAACGTGCGATCGGAAACGGGAACACTAAGAGCCGGTCCACACGATGCGGTGAGGCGCCGCACCGCAAAAATTTCGCCATATGGGCGTATACACGTACAGTGCACGGTGCGGCTCCGCAACGTTACTACGACGCCGTAGTGGGCGAATAATGTTTTTTTTTTCTCTTTATTTAAAAAAAAACAATAGATTTACATAAGTCTTACGTACTAGAGATAATATTACATTGAGTAATTTGATGTAAATCTAAAAACGTTTTCTACTTATTATAAAATTATAATACATAATATAAACTTATTATGTTGTTGTTAATTGTGCGTAGAACTAGTAAAATGAGGTAGTCAATGCCAATATCTTCTTTGTTGGTACTCATTTTGAAGTAACAAAATTTAAAATTAACAAAATTATGCGAAAACAAATGAAACAGGCAAGCATGTACCCTCCTTCGACTGCACTTAACAACTGAGCGGTGCCGCTCCGGCGCATATTACCGGTTTGCGTGCCGTGCGACGCCGGAACGCACCGTGTGGTCTACTATGGATATTTGTATGTAGGACGCCGAAGCGGCACCGCTCAGGCGCCGCGCCGCAACCGCACCGCATCGTGCGGCCCGGCCCTTTAGACAATAGGCAACAACATTTGAACGTTAAGTTATAATAAGAAATTGTATAAAAATATTAGTAATAATTTATTAATGGTATTGTTTGTATTATTCTATATCCTATTATTCTAAATAAATAAATAGGTTTGCATGTTTACCTTTTACATAATAGCCTCGAACTATAAATAATTGCAGTTTATCATAAAGAACGACATCGAGCTACATTTGTAATTAGTTTTTTTAACGAAAACGCACGAGTATATTCGTTACACATAAATATCTATACCTACTTCAATGTCTATGTAGGCGGGCCAAATGTCTTATTAAACTTTTTTTTTCTGCAAAAGCACGGTCACATTGTCCACATACATACTCCTTTAATTTCCTATGAACGGCGTCAAAATGATTGACTAAGTTTCTCTTCTCTGAAAACGCACGATCGCATTCTCCACACAGAAAATTCTTTAACTTTCTATGAACAGCGTCCAAGTGCCGTTTCAAGTATCTTGTATTCGTAAAAGCTTTATCACATTCGTCACACGAAAAACCCTTCAATTTTCTGTGCACGGTGTCTAGATGACTCTTCAAAGATTGTTTCGCTGTGAAAGCTCTACCGCATTCCCCACACGAGTACTTCTTCAGCCCCCTATGAGCTGATTCCAAATGCCTCTTTAAATTTCCGTGTTGTGAAAACACTCGATCACAGTCACCGCATACGAATTGCCTACATTTTAAATGAACGTCAGTAATGTGGCGATTTAAAGCACTCTTACAAGAGAACGCCTTATCGCACTCCGAGCAAACATTGGATTTGACACGTCCACCACCCGGTGCACTGTCATCCACATTACTGCTGTTAGATGGTCCATCATCGATTAGTTTTGGCTTTACGATACAAGTTTTACCTTCGTAAAATTCGACCACGTTGCCACGTTCATCTGCCATGAAATCGCTGAGAGGAATATTTGAATCTGAATCGTCAGAACTGACCTCCACTTTAATGGTGACATTTTGTTCGATCTTGATAGTCACGTTGCTGTAATCATCTATACTTTTGTCACTCATCTTCGTATGAATAAAGTTACTGTTTCAACTACGTTCGACTTGGTAAGGATAATTTATCAAATCAGAACCATTGTACCTGCAGTGAGTAACAGGGAACATTTGAGCACTCCAGAGCATAACGCACGCAAACGAATTCCATTTGACAGCTGTCACTATTCAGTGTTGCCATATTTCATAATATTCACTGTGTATAGAACAGAGCGCGAGAGTGCGAAGGTGGACTGTGAGTGAATGTGTTCGCCGAATAGAAAGAGATAGCTGCATATGAGGCTCCCTTTATCCTTGTCTAGTTGCGCATGCGCGTTTATCCATAGCATATCAGACTTATGGCGTCGAATCGTTGCCATATTGATATATAAACGTTACCATGGTGATATATTTACGTGTATCCCGTGCATGCGCGACTGAACAAGGATAGAGAGAGTACCATATGCTGATGTCTCTTTCTATTCGGCTGACGCATTCTCGGGCTGGTAGCGCGCAGTGGCGGTCTCTTCATATAAGCCGAAAAGCCCGGCTTGCCTATACTTCCAAATTAACAATTAAATAAATGAATAAACAATTCGTAAAAACATTTAAATAAATTATTTTGCTAGCGCTACTACTGCCATCTAGCGCGCACAGCTCGCTCCACGCGAGAAAAAACTGTTATCGACAGGGTGCGATAATTATCGACAGGCCGCGATTGCTGACTCGCTCGCACAAATGGGCTTTCAATGCGGCTTTCAAAATCAGTGTTCCTCTCATTCGCACCTGTGGCAAATTACGCTAAACAATATAAGTGTATATACAACTTTTGTATCGGGAGCTAAGCCGGGCTTGCTTAGCCATGACGTTGAATGCGGACTGTGAATGCGAACGTGTCAACAGAAAGCGCGACTTCATTATAATTAGTTTGGATTGCAATGTGCGAGTGACGTCGGGCTAATTTTTTATTGTGTAATTTCAATTGATTTGTGGTTTTTAGTGCCTGATAAAAAATGGAGGAAATTGTCCTTTGTGGTCAGTAATGTAGGTATTCTTATTACTTTGTTTTCTGACATATGTGACAACCCGCAGGACTGGGACGGGGATCATACGGTTTTAGTAGCGGAGAATTTTGAAAACTCGATGCGATCATTCCATTTAAATTCTTTCACTTTGTTTTCCGCCGAATTTTTGAAAAAACTGAGAGCTTGTACAACATTCTTCAAAAATCACAAGTCGATTTGGGTTATAGGAATTAAGGAAGGAAAACAAAATAAAGGAATTTCAGACTTGGTTACGTGTTGAATTTCAATATGAATTTGATCAAATTTATGAAAACAATCTACAAAATAACTGAGCACCTCGTTTGAGACGCAACGTACGCTGTGCTCATACTGAATACAAACGACTTTTTGTCCAGGTAATTAATTGACAACATATTTTGCGAAATTGACGATCGATATTCGGAAATTTTCAAATTGAAATGTTTTCCAACTCTTCAACAACAAACTATACGAGATTTCCTAGCTTTTAGATTTGACATTTATGCAAACCATTTTGACAAAAAAGTTTTAAAGAACCAAATGATTTGTTTGTACTCCTCTCTTGAATTGAAATATTGCAATGTTTTTGAGCTAATTGTTTTCAGAATAGCCTCGAAGACACCTTTCCCCAATTGTTGAAGTTAGCGTATCTTGTCGTAACTATTCCTGCTACAAGTGCTTCCGCAGAACGTGCATTCTCATCTCCTAAGCTTATTCATACTTACCTAAGAAATACACAGGATCAGGAACGTCTATCTGAGTTATGGTTGCTATTGAAAAACAGTTGTTAATAGAATTAAAGCGTTCGCAATCATTTTACTCAGACGTAATAAAATCATTTTTGACAAAAGGTAGACGCTTCGATTTAGAATATAAATAAGCTAGTTAAAGCTAGGTACGATGAAAATATGCCAGTGTGAGTTTCATTCCCATGGCTAGCTTTCTAAGGGTCACTTATGTTACTTTTTGCTTATGTTACTATCACTTTTTTTATAAAATAGTCTTACAGCTCATACAAGCAAGGGTCAACTTCATAACTTGATTTCACTCGATCAAGCAAATAAAATGGCTTTTCTAAGGGGCTCTCTAGACGATCAAGGACAGGGAGGGGATCGTAAAACCGCAGGAAATATGCAATTTTTTTTTGTAATGTTTAACAAAAATGCCTAATTTTGTAGTTTATACCAGGGAGTCACGTTAATTAGAAGTAATTGATTGATGAATGACGTGACTGGCATTTTTGGTAAATATTAAAAAAATGCATATTTCCTGCGGTTTACGATCCCCTCCCAGCCCGCGACGCGATTTTTGACAACATGCTTGATCGTCTAGAGAGTCCTTTAAAGCCACTGGAGGTATGCGACTGCTGATAAGTATATGTTAAATTCTGTCTTGCAGTAGCATGCCTTCAGTGTGCTTTATTGAATGTACGACCCAGGCAGTAGATTTCAAACTGAAGAGTAAAGAGGTACCACTTTTTTACTATAAAAAGCGTAAAAAAACACAAAAAGGTATGTCGGGCTTGCCCTATTTACGAACCCTGGGCACGCCACTGGTACCGCGGTCTAGTACTTATCCCTGTGATAATATTGCATTTCTATCACAGACGTATAATTCAAACGTAGATGCTCACAATCATTCAAACTCACAATCATTCAAACGTCGATGTTACCTACGTGATAGAATCAGTAAATAAGCAGAACCACTAGTCTGAGAACAATACGCCTCTTGGGAGACGGTACTGAGACATGTCTTACTATTCTCTATACAGGTACTATTCTCACATTACAATAGAAATTCAATTGAATTGCAAATATTTGTGTTGCAATATACCTAAATATTTGTTCCCAACGCGTAAAGTCTACTCTTTCTGGCCAGACTGTACTAGTGTAGAGAATCCCAACGAGATTTTATTCCAAATATGATGGAATAACTAAAATTTGTAAACGACAATAAAACATGTGCTGGTAAACGCAGACGGGCGTGACTGCATCCCTCAGACCACAGTGTACCCCAGACAGTAGCTACTCTTAGAACAAAATTGAAATCAAAACTAATACGAAACGAGTCGTAAGGGCTCGCATTTGCTCGCCAGATGTTTCGCTACTCGGCCTACGCAGTTGTCCGAATGCTCGAAAACGTCGTCATCCTTTACCTGGCCGTAATGCTAAATGTTCGCGTTCGTCGGGACGGACCCCTCTGCCCACATTCCTCGCACCATCTTCCCGCATTGCATTGTAGCTCGAGAGTAAGGCTACTGGTTGGTATACTGAACTCGACAGAGCTTTTTGCGCCGCCTAGTGTGATGGGTTTTGATATCATCGACGGTTCCTTCATACAAGCCGAAAAGCCCGGCTTGCCTTATTTCTTAAAAATCTTCTTAAAAAGTTCGTTAAACTAATATATGAATTTACGAGCGCCTATTGCTATCAAACAGGAACAGATCGCTCCACGCGACAAAACAGCATATGACAGGGCAACAATTCGCTGCAATCCTAACGAGTTGAGTTCAGCTGCTAGTCATCTCGCTCGCTCACATGGGCTTGCAACGGGGCTTTTAAATTCAGTGATCCTCTCATTCTAAACTGTGGCAAATTACGCAAAACAATATTTAGGTATATTAAAATATTATGTATCTATACGAGTTTTGTATTGGCCTTTAAGCCAGGCTTGCGTTATTGAAGTAGAATGCGAGCGTGTTCCGTATTTAGTTCCGTTTCTTTTGAACAATACGGAGCGTTCCGGAATAGTTCCGTTTCTTTTATTAGTTTCATGCAAAAATATAAAATCTCAACACTGGCAACAATCAAAATGATAAAATGGCAATCTTGAAAAGTGACAGCTGTCAAATAGTATTCCTTCCTCAGCTCCGTATCACTGCAGCTGCAGTCGCTCAATTATACCAATTATATTGAGTCAAACGCGTTTTCTCAGTAAAACAGTCACTTTATTCGCATGGAGATGAGTAACAAAATAATGAACGATTACAGCGATGTCATTGTTAAGATTGAAAAAGACGTCGCTATTAAAACGGAGGTCGATCCTGACGATACAGATTCGAATATTCCTCTAAGCCATTTAATACCAGATGAACGAGGCAACTTGGTCGAGTTCTTCAAAGAAGAAAATCGCCTCATAAAGCCAGAACCAATCGAAAGCGGACCATCCGGAAGCAGTAATACTGATGATATCGTCAGAAGGGGCAAATCGCATATTTGTCCGGAGTGTGACAAGGCGTTTTCTTATACAGGTAATTTAATTCGACACATTTCTACCGTTCATTTGAATTCAAAAGGCGTATGTGACGAATGTGATCGTAATTTGAAGACGCGTATAGACGTCGTTGATGAAAATCCGAAGAGTTACTCATGTAGAGAATGCCAACGAGATTTTACTCAGCCGCGACCTTTAAAGAGAAAATTGGACTCGGGTCACAGAACGCTAAAGAAGTACTCATGTGGTCAATGCGACAGTGCTTTTACACATAAACATCACATGAAAAGTCACGTGGAAGCTGTTCATATGAAATTAAAAAATAATGCATGTAGCGAATGTAACCGCGCGTTTTCACGACAGTATCATTTAAACGTGCATTTAGAGACAGTCCACAGAAGACTAAAGAAATTCATATGTGGTGAGTGCAATCGTCCATTTTCAAATAAAGCAGGTTTGAAGGGGCATTTAGAAGCTGTTCACAGTAAAGTGAAAAACTTCGTATGTGAAGAATGTGATCGCGCGTTTACTCAGCAAGGAAGTTTGAAAATCCACGTGGATTCAATTCATAGGAAAATAAAAAAGTTCACGTGTGGTGAATGTGCTCGTTCATTTTCTTCGAAACGTAATTTGACAATGCATCTATTTACCGTTCATGAAAAATCAAAGAATTATTAATATGCATTTGCATAATTGACTCTCGTAGCTTCAGAAAACAATACAAAACAGCTAAAGGACGTAAAATTAAAAATATATATATTAAGGAGATGCTGATAGGCCACCTTTCTATGTACGATCTGATCGAATTCGAGGGCCACGACTTTAAAACATAGTACCGATTTTATTTTTTTATTTATTTATTTACTTTATTTATCCCTAGCATTACATGATTAAATTTCCTATAGTATATTTTACATGATTTAGTTGTACATACAAAATGTAGAACCCTGGAAATTTACGAAAGGTGCGGCTTCGGCGAGATTTTATCACCTCACTAGGCAGAGCCTGTATTGAGGTGATATTTAGTACTGCGTTCATCTGTCGGTTGTATAGTAATGTATAAATGATAGTTTTATATTTAAGTATTCATGGATTGACTGCCTCACTATATTGATTTTATATTACATGCAGCAACAGTAATTAAATGACACCATCTATAAAAGCAGCTATCTATTGATTATATAGATTTTTTGATTATTTTTGTCATTTCTAGGTAATTTTTAGATTTGTTCTTAATGTTTTAGTTATTGTTTTTTATTATTTTGACTGTTTATATGATCTAATTCTAAGAATTAACGATGATTTAGAAATATTTTGTTCAGTTATGATACTAAACCCATATTTTTATCTATTTTTCTTTAAAATATGTAGGAAACTCAAACTACATAGTATCACGGAAAAGGCTTTTAATAACTACCTACCTGTTACTTGTAGCTTCTATATGTACTACCTATAGTATATTGTGACACGTCCAATAGCGGCAAATTTGCTACGGCTAATTTAAACCATTTAGGCATTAATTTAAACTAAGTTATTTTTAATTAAAATAAAACTAATTTTATTATAAATTATATAAAACAATGATTTAAATTAAATTAAACGAAACAGTCTTTAAACATGCATGTATATACTGTTCATGAGGAATTGAAGGATGCTTAAAATTTATTTGCGAGAAAAACTCGTAACTTCAGTAAACATATATTAAAATGTTATTTATATGTTTAAAAGAAACCACAATATTACAACTGCAGTATATTATTGTATTATTAACTATGTCTTCTAGAAAAAATAAGTATGCTAATTTTGTCTATGGTCCATGTAAATCAAAAGGACCATAGACGAATTTGGCATGCAAATTTTTTCCCGGAATTACCCCTCAGGCGTCAGTCCATCAGGACTATCCTAGGCTTCATTGTAAACAGTGGCAAAATTAAGAGCATCGCTGCGGAGTATTTATTCAAATCAACGCCGCCTAACTAGACCTAGGCCCGTACTAAAGCAAGCGTAGTATGTAAAAATGGCTTGAGCATACCTACTACGATTACCATAATTTAAAAAAAATTGTTAAAGAAATTCATTTGTTTCGAATGCAATCATCCAATAATGAACACGACATATGGACAACGACATAATACTTTTCTAGCTCCGAGATTATACAATAAACTGAGAATGGACATACCGACGACCGACTTACCATACCCTACTTTTCGAAGAGTGGTTATAAATTGGCTGCTAAATAAATCTAGGAAAGACTGCGAGGCATTATTAAAATCTCTTTAATGAACATATTTCTATTTATATATATTATGCAAAGTTACGGCTATATTGTATTGTATTGTCGTACATTCTTAATTAACTTCTATATTATATAAAAATGGTATTGCAAATTGTAATTTTCTTTGATAAATAGTTATCAAGGCATTTTTGCATATGTAAATATATACTCGTATTATCATAAAAATATATTTTTTAGTTTTTAATTATCTTATATGTATGCACTTATTTATAATAATTTTTATTTATATATACTTTTAATATAAATTCATGTAAAGTTTATGCGATTATCGTATCTATGTATGTATTATATGAGATGTAAGAATATTTATTTATGAATATCTGAACTAAAATAACTTCCGTTGTCTCTTCAAATTTTTTAAATTTTAGAATAAAGTAACTACCTCCATCCTTGTAATTATGAAATGTGCATTGCAATATAAAGTTTTTAAAAAATAATATACAAAACTAAGAGCGGATATATCATGCTCTTTCGGAAGGCAATATACAATTTCTATTGGTACCACCTCGATACAGGTTATTCTTAGTGAGGTGGTAAACCACAAACATATCTGAATCTCTTTCCGAGTTAGGAAGTAAATTGGAAAACTGTTTCATTAATATTTTTGTAATGTATGTATGTATTTTTGAAATGTATTTTTATGGACTTAAATAAATGAAATTAAATTTTCAAATAAAGCAGGTTTGAAGGGACATTTAGAAGGCGTTCACAGTAAAGTGAAGAAATTTGCATGTGCAGAATGTGACCGCGCATTTACTCAATAGGGACGTTTATACAGTTCATAGGAGTGTCGCGAGGGTTTCCGTCGTTCAGAATGAAACTCGCGATCGATGTTTGAATTGCAGTAGTCATTTATTTCGCTCAAAATGCAGAGTACAAATTGATTAATTCTCTTACATACTTTCGCCTATATATATTATTCGTCGTGACCGCGGTCGCGTCGTCTCCTTCTCGCCTCGCGCCGTCTCCTTCACTCGCGGTCGGGCGCTAGATATACCCCGGCCCGGCGCGCGACACGCTAGTCGCCTGCCGTCTGCCCTCGTATGTGGACGTTCGTCGGGCGGCGCTTGAGCTTCGGCTGTGTCGTGTTTCGCACGTTTATCACTTCTGGACGCCACCGGTCGTTACCCTCCCCCGACCTACTTCGAGTAGCCACCGGATGAAAGGCTCTGGACTGGAAAGTCGCCAGAAGTGATTCGTGTTTGCGCGGTAGTTCCTTTGTATTTTTTGAGTTTATGCTGCGTCGCGGCGCCCTCAGCTGTTACCTTCCCCTTTGCCACCAGTCTTTGGGCTGCCGTGGTATAAGATGAAAAGCTCTCTGCTGAGAAGTCGCTGCGATGTGGTTTTCGTTTGTTTTCTTCGTGACGTTTGCGTGCGAAACACGGCGGATAGATTCGCGACGGTTTGCACTGCTTTCTTCTACTGATTTCGATGTTTGCTTTAGCTTCTCGTTGACGGCTTGTTTGTGATGATAAAATAAACGCCTCGTTGGAGGCACTTTAAGATGCGTTTGATTATTGGGAGTTCGGGGTAGGTATTCCTAGTGATGGCATTGCACATCGCCATCTCCTTATTTCCGGTGTTGCCATTGCACCTCGGCGATACCATTTCCTGCCGCTTTCGGGTGGAGTCTTCTTCTGGTCCTTTCCTTTTATAGTACCTACTTTGAGTAGGTGGGTATTGTGTGTGTTTGTTGCTCCGCGACAGGAGAATAAAAAAGTACGCGTGGGGTGAATGTGCTCCTTCATTGTCTTCGAAGCAGACTTTGAAAATGTATCTATATACTGTTCATGAGAAATCAAAGAAATATTAATATATAATTGCAGAATGGACTCGTTAGCTTCAGAAAACAATACAATTAAACAGATGAAGGATGAAGGGGAAAAAACATTAAATAGATGCTGATAGGCCACCATTTCTATAATCAGGGACTGAATTAAGGGCCATGACTTTAAAAATATTGTACTCGTATTCAAGGATTCATTAGGCTCTTGAACTAGAATAAATTAGTTCGTGTGATAGAGACAGAGCAGTACGTCAGAGCGGAATGTGAAATGAACGGTTTTCATTTTCCCGCATTAAAACTACCCACCGAATATAAAGCAGCTTAATCTAACACCGCACGAAATGTGTTCAAACTTATTCGGGCCTTTGTAAGTCCGACAGGTACCTAGTTGTGGTGCGGGGAAATTGACGATAGCTCATTTCATATTTCGTTCTACCGTATTGCTCTGTCTCGTTCAGTAAAACTAAGTTCCTATTTTAGTAAAGCGTATTAGAATACTCAATCTCGTACTACGATGTGGCAACTATGATTTTACTACGAAGCGCAACGTGTAGATTGCTCAAAATTATAAAAAAATATTAATCTTTTCTTTTAATATGCCGGCTTTCGTGGTATAACAGTAAGGCGGCGCACTGTAGATAGCGCTCTAAACACATCTACACGGTATAAAATAATAATAGTATGCGGTGTAAAAAAAATAATAATCTGTACCTATGCCCAGATACAGGCTATATTTTTCCTATTTAGGTATGCGCTGAGCATGGTCATGTGAATGTGGGCCGTTGTTTCTTCGCACCATTACTTGGTATGACCATTTTTATGTGTTTTATAATTATGTTTGAAGCAAATAAATAAATAAATATTATACCAAACGAATTATTAAATCCTAGCAATTATTATTTTACTACTAGATGACCCGGTGACATTTGTATCACCTAAAATTGATTTGATTGTAACTCTTCATACGCGTTTATTGATTCTAATCAACCTTCCAAATCCAAATTGAAATCTATAATATGGCCGAATCATGTAGGTACGGTTTGAGTTTCGTTTGGTGATTAAATGGAAGTCGTAAGATGAAATATAAATGCTTTTTTGTCTTTTCCAACTTTTTTGACATTTTCGACTCTTTTAACTTTTTCGAGTTTATCGACTTTTTGACTTTTTGAAATTTTACACAATCGCACGGAATGAATAACAGTTATGGATGGCGCAGCTGTCAAACAATGCGATCGCCGCGAACGCCATCTATTGAAAGTGGCCCATTTCCCAAAATGACCAATTTCGATTTTTTCGATTTTCAGTTGTTTCTTTGAGTTTTTCCTAATTATTTTTTTTTGTAAACCGCCCCTGAATCAAGCCAAACAAAATAAAAGAAAAATAATTCAAATCGGTCTAGTCAATTCCGAGATCCTGCGAGACTAACGCACGGCGATTCATTTTTATATATCAGATTATTTAAATAGATATGTCAGCTTTAATTTGGTATACAGGTTTCACCACCTTGATACAGTTTATTCCTAGTAAGGTGGTAAACTATAAACTATTATAAAATCGAAGACTATCGCGGTTGTTTGACATTATAAATAGGATATAAAACGAATTTACTGCGTAAAATTTGTAGCACCGGACGTTTCGTGACGTTGCAGCCGCCGTTGTCCTTGGTAGACATACACTATTAGATCTGAATCTCTTTTCGAATTAGGAAACAAAAAAATATATACTGATTCTAACATTACCATTTTGTCAAATATATTACGGTTTTATACAGTATAACGATGTTTCAATGGTCATTTTGTTGAATTACAAGGTATTTAAACTCTATTACTCGATTAAATGTATCAACATTTTCCTTGCGGTTAATACGGAAAAAGGTATACTGTAGTTCCAACATGATTCATATGCCCGACTATAACCGTACGTAGGGTGGGGTGGTGGCCAATGATCCAGGAGTACCCTATGAACCACCATAGCTACAGACTAAACGCGACGTTGCCGGATCGTACAAATTATACACTCAAACCGGTTCCCTGATTCGCGTCTTCCTACTTAGTCGCCGGCGGTCTGTTGCCGCGAACGCCCGTGTTACAAGCGTGAATGTGTTTTCGGGTACAAAAACCAACATAATAATGTGAGTTTATTTTAGTGAACCACGATCCTATTAAACATACACCAAATTTAAGTATACATGATGAAAGTTAATACAACTACCTAGATCCTTTGCCAAAAATATGTTTATGATCTATCATAGAAGAGATGCTACGGCTTTTCAAATTTTTGGTGGTTCATAGGCTACCACTCAACCCTATACTACTACATGCTGCCATAATTGAAGCGAGATCCCAATGTCGCGACGTAATGAAATAACACTATGTTTTGATATTACGACATGGTAACTACCATCACGTCAAGACCTTTACGCGTCATGTTCATACGTATGGACTAAAGTGCGAGTTCTATACGTAATCCTTATTGAAACATGCGTATTTCATTGTATTACATCGTTATATTTTTCTCCATATAGGCTATGATATTGTATTTGGTTTGTAATATAATATGAATGTTTTATGGGCATAAATAAGTAAATAAATTATAAAATTGTGTTATTGCTGCTACAACAGTCCAGAATGTGATATGGATGGACGAGCATGGAATATAGAGGTCATGTTTGTTATGATTATTCTTTCTACAACACTGCCAGGCAGAAAAGAAAATACATAAATATATAAATGTCTTGCAAATAGAACCTGTCACCAAATAAGTGTGTAAATGTTAACCGTGTTATACTGTAAATGTTAAAGTGCAAACATAAATTACGGTAATGTAAACTCGAGTGGTTTTACTGGATTTCTTTCGTATAAATCAAACACTAAAAAATGAAATCAGATTTAGGCTTGAGTATATTTTATCTACAAATAAATATACCTTTCGTGTAGCGGCATAATTTCATGGCAAACCGCGGCAATTTATTGTAATTTCTTGCAATATCGCCGCGCTCGACAAAAAGTACTATAACTATGGAAGGACTATAGCAATCATAAAAAGAATAACTCTGAAATAATCGCATTAAAATTTCGTATATAGAATATTGAAATGTCATTTTGTAAAACAATTAGATAATTATTAACAAATATGAGAAAGTCGAAAAAGTG
This sequence comes from Micropterix aruncella, assembly GCA_944548615.1. Lineage (NCBI taxonomy): Eukaryota > Metazoa > Arthropoda > Insecta > Lepidoptera > Micropterigidae > Micropterix > Micropterix aruncella. The sequence continues at coordinate 11,320,833 of OX155979.1, read as the reverse complement.
AAAAAATCTCGGCATATCTAACTTGTACTTGTCTTACGGAAAAATACGGGACCCTATTTAGAAATTGTAAATACTATCGTGATCTTTATTAGATTCTCTATCAATGGTAATATTTCGTTTTGCTTATTTACATACAAAAATATTTAGATATTAGCTCATAAAAACCAATAATTTTTTTAATGATTTCTTGAAAAAAATACATTATGTTTGACGATGGAATTTTACTAGAAATATCCTCGAAATGATGCGCGAAATTATTCTAGCGGCCGTCTATGTATCTATGGTAATAATGAGATATTTGGTATGGATTTTAGGATGCGTTCGAATTAGAAAATAATATTACTGTGCGCTCCGGGAGCAAGCCGCCAATATTGGTCGATACGTAGTCAACGGTGTTTTGATGTGCAACCAAATTTGGTCGTTACGTAGCCGAAGGGAAGGAATTAAAAAACACGACCGCCGTTACAAAAAATGAGCTGTTGTATTTATAATTATTTTTATTACGGTTTAATATGAAATATTTGTGGGTCATGTATTTATCCATATAGATACATAAATATTTTCGTAATGTACTCAATCAAACTTTCCATTTGATGCTAAACACGATATATTTATCATAATTTATTGAAATTTAGAGATTTTAACATTTAGAGAACTATTTACTTGATATTTGGACAGATAATGTACCTTTGACACTGAGGATGGAATAACAATAAGATAAAGATAAAAGTATTTATTTCCAATACAACCATAACAATTGTGTATGAATTACATTAATTAATCTTAAACTAGTTACTTAATTTAACCAAGAGATGATAATTAATATACAATATATAACTTTAGACTTACCAATTTACAAAAACAAAGACTATGCCATAACAGTTTACAACAAAACAATTGACAATAAATAATATGCATTAGATTAAATGGGTATATTTCCAAAATATTTTAAGAAGTCGTTATGAGCATACATGTTGATTTTAAGCAGATAGACTCGGATGGATCTCTTGAAAATATCGATGTTTTTAATCGCTTTAATCTTTCAGGCAATTTATTAAAAAGTTTGGGATTAAGTATCGACTAGTAGCCTGGAACTTGGCAGTACGTGCTGCAAACGGTTGGAGATACTGGGTTTTATTCCTGGTGTCATGCCGATGCACTTCCTCGTGGGATATGGCCGAGCTCTTATTGCAATAGAATTCGCAAAGAGCTTCTTGAGCAAAAATCGCATATACGGTCAATATTCCTAGTTTTTGGAAGGGATCACGACGTGACTGCCGTGGACCAATACCTACTATCGCACGTATGGCTCTTTTCTGGAGCCAATCGACTGTGCACTCTGACTAACAGTCGGGGGAGTCTAGGAGCAGTACTGTTTCCTATAGAGCGGGGGTGGTTGCGGACCTTACGGCGACTACTCTTGAAACGACCATCGGCTATCCGATCCTGGGTGAACAGCCGGGCAAAGGACGCTGTGGTCCGCGATAGATTCGGTAAACACCGTTTCACCGCTTCGTAAGGGAGAGGACCGCGCGAGCGACCTCGAACTCGTAACCAATCGAGACACTGGAGTAATCTGGTCACGATTGGAAGTAAGGGCATGAGTGTAAGCCTGCCAGGTAACACTTTTGGCTATCTCGCGGTTAAGGCGTTGGCCTCTTACGGGTTTGTGGCGGAGCTAGACAGTGGACTGTTTTGTCCAAGTCTTCTGCGCTCACTCCAGGGAGATAGAAGGACTAATCGTTAAAACTTCCTGAGGTGACGGGCTCGCCCGCTGTAGTCGACAACCCTAGTTGGTGCACTACTTCATGATATAACACCACAAGCCGTCTTCAAATTCGATTTTTCAGATAGCGTGAATAGCAAAAGATAGATCCTTCAATAGTATTTCAATATGTGGACATCAGTAAAGTTCTGGTCTATTGTAATATTAGGGAGCTAATGGTCCCTATTGCAGTAGGGCAGAGTCGACTACAACGACGAACCCGTCACCCCAGGCTGATATAACGATATATAATCGTTCTTTCAGCCGTGGGATGAGCGTAGAAGACTTGAGACAAGACAAATCTACTGTCTAGCTCGCCAGCAGCCCGTTAGAGACCAACGCCTTACGGCGAGGCACCCGGAAGGTACTCAGCGGGCAGCCTCGTCCCCTAACTACCAGTTTTGGTAGGATATCTCCGTCTGGAATTAACATTCAGGATACCTCCGTCCTCCCGACTGGTTACGGGTCCAAAGTCGCCTACGCGACCTCTATCTACCTGTTGTATTACAGCGGTAATTCAGTTAGAATTTATCGCGGACCTGTGCGTTCTTTGTCCGTAGTTACACAAGGTCCTTTCAAGAGTGGCATGACAACAAGTCAACATCCACCCCCGCTGCTTAGGAGAGAGTTTACATAGTCTCTAGACCCCTTCAGCAATTAGTCAGAATGCACAACCGATTGGCTTCGCCGACCGGTGCGCAAACCGTCCAGTGGCGCCGGGAGAAACCGGTCCTCCAGCTTTGAGGCCTGAGACCGAGAGTCTTACCCGGGGTAGCCTTCCATGCGAGGAGGCTTCTGAATAGGATCTGAGTGTCGTGGAATGAGGAGCTGAAGGAGCTGAGAAGGCGTGAGTGTCGGCCCGCTGGGTAACATACCTGGCTATGTCGCGTTTAAGGCGTTGGCCTTTTACGGGCATGTGGCTGAGCTTGACGGCGGACTGTTTTGTCCTAAGTCTTCTACGCTTACCTCACGGGAGACAGAACGATCAAATGTTGTTAAAACTTCCTGAGGTGACGGGTTCACCCGTTGTAGTCGACAGCTCTAGTTGTAAGGTCAATGTCATTAGATATTAAGGTATATATACATATACTAAATTAAAATGTATGGCGGAATTAATATATTTAGTGCAGCTTGTATATAAGATATTCCAACCAAAATTTCACAATATATTTTGGCACAACAAAGCATCTTTAAGATGCTTTGTTGTGCCAAAATATATTGTGCCAAAATATATTGTGCCAAAATATATTGTGCCAAAATATATTGTGCCAAAATATATTGTGCCAAAATATATTGTGCCAAAATATATTGTGCCAAAATATAAATATGTTGGCACAACAAAGCATCTTTAACATCTTTAAGATGCTCATCTTTAAATTGTACCAAAGTTTAAATCTCTATTAACTAATCCAATATTTCAACGATGATATATGGCCAGTGCGCCCCCTGATGAACCGGTCTCAACCACAATACCAACTCTTTTCAGTTCTTACCATGACCAAATGATGCCTGCATACCAAATTTCTGCTTAATCGGATCGTTCGGGCGCTATTGTGAAGGAATACATGCAGAGAGATAGTCAGACTGACAGACCTCAATCTGGAAATGATCTTAATCGATGGACTCAAAATGGATATTTCAATCTTCAACTGGATTTTATAGCGCGTCATCAATACTTTCCTTCCTGGTCGGGAGATAAAAAAATCTTTTGTGTTACCCCACAACTTTACCGGCAAGTAGCCAAGGACTGTTTCATCTGAATATACCCCCCCCCCCCCTCTCCCGACAGCGAATATGTTTTTGTCTGAAACTGTACCTATACATCCTGAGTATTTGGGTATTAATTAAAGCACTTAAAATAAGGCTGGATAGGAACCAACAAAAGGAAAAAATATCTGAAAATGAAGAATATTTTAGCCCGAAACTTTATGCATCATGAGTACTAGGTCTATCTTCTTCGAAGTTAAAGCGCTCTAGATAAGGCGGGATAGGAACCTACGGAAGATGATGAATATTTTCGTCTGAAACTTTATATATCATTAGTACCCAGGTTTCTATTAAAGCACTCTTGATATGGCTGGAGAGGAACCCATGGAAGAAGAATACGCGATAGGGGCGTGCAAGTATTGCGTAACGCAATTTGGGGTGAAGGGGGGGTCTTGTAAAACGTTACGATGCATTACAGGGGCGGAAAGGGATTCGAACAACGCGTTAAGTAACATTATTTTTTTTAATTTAAATAAAAAACTAGGGAATTAAAATCTTCCAAGTTGGTAACCCTTTTCGTTTATGTTTTACGGGGAGTCCCTCGATTGTATTGTACGTCATTTTTATTTTGCTCTCCCAACTTGGTAGGGTCCCATCAAACTTGCAGAAGGCAAATTTGCAGACGGCAATCTTGCAGACGGCATTCTTGCAGGCGGCAGTTTTGCAGAAGGCAATCTTGCAGAAGGCAGTTTTGCAAATGTCAAAATGACCTAACCTAACCTAACAGAAAAACTTAAAACATTTTTTTTAATGTTTAGTTTGATGTATAAAAGTCATCCACTACAAGGATGCCGGTAATTAATGTCACTTCGATTTTAGGGAAAGAAAAACCTAACCTAACCTAACCTAACAGAAAAACTTAAAAACTGTACTGAAGGTTGCCGCCTGCAAGGTTGCTTCCTGCAAGGTTGCCTCCTGCAAATCTGCCCTCAACAAATTTGGACCTGTCAAAAGTGACATTTGTGCAAAATTGCCGCATGCAAAACTGGCGCCCCCCACTTGGTAGCCCTTTTCGTTTATGTTTCACGGGGAATCCCTCAACTATATTGTACGTCTTTTTTTTTGTTTTCATTATCAGTATTCGTTAGTGTTTTAAACACGTAGGTAATACGCAGAAGCACATTGCTGTTGGGAGTTACTGGATTTTCCGGTACTTTGCGCAACATAATTGTGACTTTTAGGTATAAATGGTCACTTGGGTGTTACGTAACGTTTAGGGAGTGGGAGGGGGTTACAGAAAAACGTTACGGCGCATTAAATGGGGTGAAGTGTGGCTCAAAAATCTTCAAAAATTGCGTTACGTAATACTTGCACGCCCCTATCGCGTATTCTTCTTCCATGGGTTCCTCTCCAGCCACCTTTTATATATTTTGGTACCAAATGGCGGGCTATACCTGTACATTTTTATGATTAAAAATATTATACTTATTTTAATTTTGGAATACTTTGGCGTCAATGGCCGAGACACCTAAATTCAAATAATAACAAAAATATCTGGGTAAGTTTGTTATGATTATGGCTTGTACCGTGTCACCTAGTATAATTCCGTGTCACCTAGTATAATTCCGCGTCACCTAGGTATATAAATGAGGTCTCTCTGATATCCCAAATATCTAGTTGGTTGTAAAACATAACAACAAAAACCGGGTTACGTTGTTATAGATACAGGCAGTTTCGCAAATGTTCAGCGTACACATGTCACATATATGCTTCAGTATAATAAAGGGTCCAAAGGGTAATAAGATATTCTGTGGCTATATATAAGAGGTTTCTGTCACACATGTCTTACTTATGAAGACGTGATGTCTAACATGTGTCTGAACTCATCATGTGGTGATTACACTTCAGCTCCAATTGGACTGTAGTTTACATCGTCAATACAGTTCCTGTTCGCTGCTCAATGTATGATTAATGAGAATTGGCCACCAGACGCTTCAAGTTATATTCAATGTATAGAGCAAAAACTTTAAAACTTTATTTAAATACTTTTTTAATAAATGTAAAATATTTTTTTTATCTACATAATTTCACTTTTTGATACCTGACTGACTAACTGATTTTTTAAATAAGATAAAAAAAACGAATTTACCGGGTGAATTTTGTAGTTTCGGCGACGTTGCAGCCGCTGTTGTCCAGGGTAGACTGAAAGAGCTATCAATCCGTTGTTACGCGGGTAGGACGCAAACCGCTGACGCCATTGCGTAAATTATAACGGTGGTGGCGGGCTCGACGAGCGCGAATTTCGAAAGTCCGTCGTGCATACAACACTCACTGTATCCTATCTCACGTCCTTGCGTTCGGCTTTTGGCGGTGGGAACATTTTAGAAGAGGGTTCCACGTAGAAGAGAGTTTGTAACCGTCGTCTCTATTGAAGTTTGGGGTTCTTCTTATTTCAATGGCTTCCCGGATCATGCGGGGAAAGTAGAATTGTTCTTTGGATAGCACAATATGATTTTGAAACTGCATCCAGTGGTTACTTCCGCTATCCAATATATTCGCAACGCATCCTTCGGGTGTTACAAAATTCACGTGGTAAATTCGTTTTTTATCTTATTTATAATGTCAAATAACCGCGATAGTCTCCGACTAACTGATTTTGTACTATTTTATTTATTTAGGTAAGGTAAACAACATGAACTTATAATTAGATACATGATTCTTAAAAAACATGTTCTTATGTCGATTATAACTCACCCGTTCGAAATGATTTGAAAAATATTTTACAAACTAAATTATTTAAAAAAATACATCCGTAAATATTTATTAGTTGAGAGAAAACGGATTTATACCGTGCGGAAACAGACGACGCGTTTGTATAAGGCGAATGTAACTTTGTCGAAAATGTAGCTTTGCCGGGAAAACTCATCATCCAAGTCCAAACGGCAAGGACTCGTCCCACCAACCAAAAAATGTCAAATAAGGGTCCGTCCACATATTACCGAGGGGGAGGTGGGGGTTGGAGCTGAGGCTTATGCTTGATTACGTGGGGGGGGGGGGAGTACCTGTCCTGATTACGTAATCAACTTTGATCACTGCATCGCAATTTTTTTTGTCTAAACCTGCACGGAAATAGCGCAGTGCTACGACGAAGATACCCCTCCGCACGATGTGCGTAGATAGTCCACGCGCTCGTCTTCGATTGAGTCGCCCTGGCCTGTTCCTGCTCGCGCTGGCAGCTGGTGGCCGCTTTGCGTGGCGACGGCACGGCTGCAACTCTAAACTAGCGCGCTGCTGCACGCTCCAACTCCATCGCGGAAAGATTAACGTGGTCGTGTGGCGCATCAACTAGGATTGTCGACTACAGCGGGCGAGCCCGTCACCTCAGGAAGTTTTAACGATTAGACGTTCTATCTCCCTGGAGTGAGCGCAGAAGGCTTGGACAAAACAGTCCACCGTCAAGCCCCGCCACAAACCCGTAAGAGGCCATCGCCTTAACCGCGCGATAGCCAGGAGTGTTACCCAGCGGGCTTACACTCACGCCCTTACTTCCAATTGTGACCAGATTACTCCAGTTTCTCGATTGGTTACGAGTTCGAGGTCGCTTGCGCGGTCCTCTCGCATCAACTATGGCGCATCAACTATGGCGAATTTACAAATGGAGTTTCTCATTATGAACATACGCCAAAGCGTTTTCACTACTCTCGGGACCGGAGGCACAATGGCGGGCCGACGAAGAGTTTAAAAAGAAATACAAAAAGTGCACGAAGGATCCGGAGTTATGCCCCATTGTGGAAGAGTCTACAATACAATACAATACAATTTAGTTCTGCTCCAGTAGGTATATAGGCTTTCCTACACTTGGATGCGTCTTTGCCTCTAAAATTTTAAATAATGTAATTAATTAAAGAATATTAACTATCATGATATAGTTGTGGCAATATAAATTAATTTTAGTAAATTTTAGTTGGTTTGAAAACCATTGATAAATATAAAATAATCAAATAATCAAAATTGCTGATCAAAAAAAGATCCAATGTCTGTAGTCATAATTATCAAGGCAATAATATGATGGCCATGAAAATAGATAAGCGTATACTAAAAATATCTAAATTTAAATTAATTGTCAAATCTAGCAATATAGCCGACGTCGATTAAAAATAAAAATAAAATTACGCTCTTTGGCAAAGTTGATTATCATGAATTTTCCGTTATTTTACATTAGGGTGCTCTTGGAATAGGAATTCAGCATTATCCAAATCTCCTAAGTCATATACTGGATTCTTGACTAGGCCATTAAATAAGATTTTTTTTGAATTTGTTCTCTCCAAGACTTCTGATATGTGTTGGGACCTTATTATAATAACACAGGCTTTGGTAAAGGAAACTGTTGCGCACTTTACTAAGCCTGTGCCGATTTAGATGTTGATCAAATTTATTTCTTGTGTTGTGTGACCCCGGTCTACCCTACGTAGTAATCGGTTAAGCATTGAATTGCAAGTGTAGTTAAAATGTCGTCTCGGGGGCTCGAATAACTGTATAGATCGGGTCTTACGTTGCGGCACCTTCAGAGCGATGTTTGAAACTAGGTATGGGCTATCCAGCGTCCCACTGACGATGTCATGTGCGACGATGTCATGTGCGTTTTGGGAGCTAACGGGCCCATGATGAGGTGGCCACGATGACCCATGTGTTCAGGGTCGGTCACACTCAGGGGTCAACACCCATCCGATGGCCTCCACGCATGGGGTGCGAACCTGGGTAGGATACTGGGTCAACCAGTCTCCCCTGGGAATCAAACCTCCGGCGCTCCTGGACGGTCTGCGCACCGAGCGGCGCAAGCCAATCGATTGTGCTCTCCGACTAACAGTCGGGGAAGTCTGGGAACTGTATTGTTTCCTATAGAGCGGGGGTGGTTGCCTACCTTACGGCGACTGCTTTTGAAATGACCATTGGCCATCCGATCCCGGTTCAGAGTCGGGCAAAGGACGCCTTGGTCCGCGATAGATTCGGTGCACACCGTTTCACCGCTTCGTAAGGGAGAGGACCGCGCAAGCGACCTCGAACTCGGAACCAATCGAGAGACCGGAGAAATCTGGTCACAATTGGAAGCAAGGGCGCGAGTGTCGGCCCGCCAGGTAACATTACTGGCTATCTCGCGGTAAAGGCGTTGGTCTCTTGCGGGTTGTGGCGTAGCTAGACGTCGGATTTGTAATGTCCAAAGTCTTCTACGCTCACTGCACGGTCGATAGAACGATGAATCGTTAAAACGTCCTGCGGTGATGGGTTCGCCCGTTGTGGTCGACATCTCAATATGACGATGTCATGTAGCGCAGTCATATCCGCAGCAGTTCGTTTCGTTGACAGGACTATGTATATATATATATATATATATATATATATATATATATATATATATATATATATATATATATATATATATATATATATATATATATATATATATATATATATATATATATATATATATATATATATATATATATATATATATATATATATATATATATATATATATATATATATATATATATATATATATATATATATATATATATATATATATATATATATATATATATATATATATATATATATATATATATATATATATATAATATATATATATATATATATATATATATATATATATATATATATATATATATATATATATATATATATATATATATATATATATATATATATATATATATATATATATATATATATATATATATATATATATATATATATATATATATATATATATATATATATATATATATATAGATATATATATAATATATATATATATATATATATATATATATATATATATATATATATATATATATATATATATATATATATATATATATATATATATATATATATATATATATATATATATATATATATATATATATATATATATATATATATATATATATATATATATATATATATATATATATATATATATATATAGGTATATATATATATATATATATATATATATATATATATATATATATATATATATATATATATATATATATATATATATATATATATATATATATATATATATATATATATATATATATATATATATATACATATATATGTATATATATATATATATATATATATATATATATATATATATATATATATATATATATATATATATATATATATATATATATATATATATATATATATATATATATATATATATATATATATATATATATATATATATCGCTGCTTAAAAACTAAAGTGCCACAAATCAAAATTTTGTTTTTTTCAGGAGAGCAGTTTTAAAATTTTCATTTAGTTTTTTTGCTTTTTTGGCACTCTTACTTACAATAATTTTGTGTCATTTTATTTGATTCGATGCGTATTTTAATTCCCTATCGCTTGTTTACTTCAATTTTGTGGTAACTATATCCCAAAGAAGATTAGCAGCACATAAGTCCCTTTAGTTTATATTTTTTTTCAAGCAAACAAATTAATATTTTAAATAAAAGGCCACAAGTCGAAAAAAAAAATATGTTTCATTAAAAATTTTGGTCACAACCTTGTTGGATTGAGACAAACTTATATCTTAAAAAAAGAAAATAAAAAATTCGCACATCGAAATTACAAAAAAACAAACATATTATTATACATAGCTTTTTATTACAAAAATAAGGTTTTGGCACCATACAAAATAGGAAACAAACAAAAATAACTTATTCTAAAACCTCATCAGGCACAATTATCACTCATAATAATCATAGCTTCTGCAATTGTAATACTATAGGTAATATGGATAAATGCTCTGTACTAGTATAAACAAGAG
>OX155979.1:10618111-10653111 GCA_944548615.1 Micropterix aruncella | reverse complement strand
AATAGAACGCGCTTCTATATTTTATCGTTTGATGCCAGAAAATAGCCAATGATTCGTTACCATTACTGTATACGATAGTATCATGCGATAAAATCTGTACGATACATGGCAACTCTGCCAACTCGTGGAAAATTCCGCTTCACCAGTGCAACATTTCGTTCGACTGAGCGCCGCGCGACTCGTTACCGAAATTACAATTGTAAGTGTTTTTAGTTGGATTTTACCCGTAAAAGTGAGTTATATGCATTCTAAAATTGTCTAGGAATGATAATTACCGACTGGAGAAGGCCATTTCCTTTTTTTCACGTAGTTTTTAGTAAATTTGTGAAATGTCATAACACGTCAATGGCGGTCGAGATCAACATTTTTTTCGAAACGAACGAAATCTCGGGAGTGTAGTGTTTATTTCGGTTTATTTCGCTTATAAAATCGTTATTATTCAATGTAGGAGGTATATACTCAAGGAATTAGATGTATTTTGATATTTACACGTCGTTTACAAACTGACCACGTTTTCAGAGTTCATAGTTTGGCGGCAAAAGCCGAAATTTCTCAATGTGTATAGAGAAGGCTTGCATTTCTATCGATACAAAACAACAACAAAAATACGGAAAAAAAATTTTATTTTCGATATTTTTATTTTTGAGAAATTTGGTTATTTGAATATCGGATTTTATAGAGAAACTAAAATGCAGCTTAAAATAACATACAACTTTTTTTCAATTTGGGCTTATTTACTGAGAAAATCTAGACTGTGTCTCACCATGCGGTGTAAGATCGTTATACCAGCCTGGGGTGACGGGTTCGCCCGTTGTAGTCGACAACCCAAGTTGTTAGTCAGAGTGCACAGTCGATTGGCTTATGCCGCACGGTGCGCAGACCGTCCAGAAACGCCAGAAGTTTGATTCCTAGGGGAAACTGCCCATAAGGTGGGGGAATTCAAGCTGATTAGGGAAGATTTGATAATCCTAGCATAGGAAACTAACCATAGGGCCAGAGTCCTACCCAGGCTCGCACTTCATACGTGGAGGCCGTCGCATAGGTGTTGACCCGTGAGTGTGACCAACCCTGAACAGAATGGGTCTTCGTGGCTACCTCAGCGAGGGCCCATTAACTTTCTCAACGGTCAACAGCACAGACACGATTGGGTTACTAACTATTTTGTTTTTTTTTTGAAAAATGTATTTTTGTTTTTTAGATGTCTTTTAATCGAGATCCGGATCGGACGCCGCCCCAGGCGTTCCTAGATCTCCTGGAGGAGTCGGGGTCCAATTCGGATGAAATAGATGAGGGTGCAGCGCCGGCGTTCTGGGATGATGACGTTGGATATGACGATGACGACGCAGATATCGTGAAAATGTCGATCGATTTTCAAAGCCCCGGCGGAACTCTGGGTAATTAGTAAGTATATAAAGAATTCCATGTTATTTTCAGAATTTATCGTCAATTTATTGTATTTTTGTCTTTCAATAGTGAGTGGCCGCTGTCATCATCCCGGTTGTCGGCTGCGCCGCTGCCTCCACCACGCGGGCCGGTTGCAGCCCTCGCTGGCACAGCGCGGGGACTGCCCGTTCCGGCCCAGCATCCGCCACCCGCCACCGCCTAGAACCCAGCGCTCGCCCGCCGGGCCGCCCACCCGACGCCTATTTTTCGCCCAACTACAGAGAGGTATAAAATACAAATATTTATTTATTTTCCAAAACTTTTCGGTACGAGTACTTTACCTTCCTAATAACTCACATGAATACTCAATATCATTAAAACCATAGATTTAAGTAGCAAAATTGCGTTTAAAAGTATCCGAAGACGACTCTATTCGACCATTCGGCTACCCGATACCAGGAGATAGCCGGACAAAGGATGCCATGGTCCGCGATAGATTCGGTACACACCGATCACCGCAAGACAAGGGAGAGGATCACTCGAGCGACTTCGAACCTGTAACCAGTTTCGAATCGCTAATCGCTAGTTTAGGTAGGTTTAGGACAGCTGCCTTGCCGCATGTGAACGTTTACCGTACCGCCCATTCGCTCCCCCTTCGAAGCCGAAGAATGTGAGATGCGGAAATTGCGGTTTTAGATAATTTTTCCAGGAAGGAGTTTGAAATTTTCCCGGAGAGACCGAGATATTTATAGAGTCACCCGTTCTCTCAATCTCGGTCTTCGGCGGGTACAAATACACCAATTCTTCTAAGGACGGTCAGATTATCGACGATCCTACTAAGCAGTATTTTGTTACTTTTCAGACATCGCCGCTGCGTACGCGCTCTGCTTCCCCTGTCTGCCTTTCGCCGCCTAGCACTCTAAGGTCTGTATTTATTCATTTTTCTGGAAGTCTCTAACTATAGAACACCTTTGATAATCCACTATATATAGATAATCCACTATATACATTGATCTGGAAGTCTCTAACTATAGAACACCTTTGATAATCCACTATATAGGAATTGTGTCATAGTACATCAAAAATCAATAATATTCACCGAGACGAGATTTTAAAAGTGTATGTTACCAGCCGATTCTAACTTATAAACCTCAAATTGATTCAAACTAGCTAAAACCAAGTGCATAAGGACCTAACAAATGGGTCTAGACACATAGAATACTCATTATTATTCTTCTTCTTCTTTTGGAGAATACATTTTAGTCAGGATAGGAGAATTTCATATATGAAGGAGCTCTCGTACAAGTGAAAACAGGGCAATCATCATCCGATATTGGAAAAGTGACTTAAAACTATTAGCATACATTGATCTGGAAGTCTCTAACTATAGAACACCTTTGATAATCCACTATATAGGAATTGTGTCATAGTACATCAAAAATCAATATTATTCACCGAGACGAGATTTTAAAAGTGTATGTTACCAGCCGATTCTAACTTATAAACCTCAAATTGATTCAAACTAGCTAAAACCAAGTGCATAAGGACCTAACAAATGGGTCTAGACACATAGAATACTCATTATTATTCTTCTTCTTCTTTTGGAGAATACATTTTAGTCAGGATAGGAGAATTTCATATATGAAGGAGCTCTCGTACAAGTGAAAACAGGTCAATCATCATCCGATATTGGAAAAGTGACTTAAAACTATTAGCATACATTGATCTGGAAGTCTCTAACTATAGAACACCTTTGATAATCCACTATATAGGAATTGTGTCATAGTACATCAAAAATCAATATTATTCACCGAGACGAGATTTTAAAAGTGTATGTTACCAGCCGATTCTAACTTATAAACCTTAAATTGATTCAAACTAGCTAAAACCAAGTGCATAAGGACCTAACAAATGGGTCTAGATACATAGAATACTCATTATTATTCTTCTTTTTCTTTTGGAGAATACATTTTAGTCAGGATAGGAGAATTTCGTATATGAAGGAGCTCATACAAGAGAAAACAGGGCTATTTCACTTGAAATCTCAATTATCTGCATACTTTGAATATCTTTATACATATATTAGTACATATATATATTATTACATATATATTAGTACATATAGTATACATAGGAAATAATACACGAGATTTGGTTTAGGTAGTAATATATAATTTAATAAAACAACTTAAATTATTAGCGAGAGCAATTGAGACTCCGCATACATTGGACCCCTTTCAAGCAGGTACTTCTTTATAAGTATTTTGAATGAATTTAAGTTGTTTGCATTCTTATAACTCTCATTTAAATTATTATAAAATCTCGGCGCAAGGAAGTAAAAATGCCTTTGGGCAAATGAGGACTTTACAATCGGAATATTATAATTCGACCCAGTAGCTTGCCTTGTGTTTTTAGTTTGTTGGCTTCTTGTCTGCTGATCCTTGATTCTGTGAAACTCAATTCAGTAGCCTCCTCGTGTAAAAGGCTACCCCAGGTAAGGCTCTTGCGTCTCAGGCCTCACGGCTAGTGGATCGGTTTCTCCTGGTGGATTTCCCCGGGCGCTACTGGACGGTTTGCGTACCGTTCGACAATTTGAATATTACGATGAATAATTTTACTACATATCTTTTCTACTACTTATGAATAATTTTACTACGTATCAATTGATTTTATATTCCCTAAGGGGATTCATTTTTCACTGGACTGTTACGGGATGACATAACGATTCTAGTAATACCGCAGACTTCTAAATCGGTCTGAGCGTTTAGAAGTTATGATGGAATAAAGAAACAGAAATTTGCGGTCAGGGGAAATTTTCGATCACTACAACAGAATTAGGTTTTTGAAATTGAATTGAAATTTAGACAGGACGTGAGAACTAATAATATTGTTTTAATTTTCAGACGACCTCTAGCGGCGGCGGGGCGAGTAGCCGGCGCGCGGCGCGCGGCGGAGAGCGACGGGCGGCGTTTTGTTATTACTGTTTCATATAGAATAACGACGTTTCACTCGAAATTTTGTTGAATTACAAGGAATTTTGATGAAACTCCATTACTCGATTATATGTATCATTATATTTCAACGATGTAACGTGATGTGTGTTATGCACTTTTTTTTGTGATACATTATAAATTTTTATCAAATGTGGCAATTTTTAAACGTGCATGTACTATTTTGTACTGGATATTTAGTACCAATAAAAAAAAATTAAAGCATAAGTCGCATAAAAAATAAATGATAAAATCCAATCTCATATTTTTCTATGTTTCTTTTGTATATAAAGAAACGAATAATTGTATACCTAATATACCAACTGATGAAAGTTTTTATTTTAGTCGGTACAATTGTTTTGTTTATTTTTATGACATGTTTGTTTTATTTTTATCAAATGACTGTTACTGTAAAATTTTGTACTGGAAATTTATTCTATTTTTGATATTTCTAAATGATATTTTTAATATTTAGACAATGTAATGGTTGATTTTGTATAGTTTATTGACTTTCAGATTTCTAACTTGATTTAATTTTATTTTTGCCAGATATATGATATGTTTAAAATATGAATATTATAAAAAATGTATTTATTAATTGTAAGTTCTATACCCTTACCGGGTTTTTTGGAATAAATAAACTTTGAACTTTGAACTTTGAAATAAAAAAAAAATGGTTTCTTGAGTTTTCTTCTAGAAAATAATAATTATTATACAAAAGTTGTTAAAAAACGAATATACCGCGTGAAGTTTGTAGCACCCGACGTTTCGGCGATGTTGCAGCGGCCGCTGTCCAGTCTACTCGGGACAACGGCTGCTGCAACGTCGCCGAAACGTGGGGTGCTACAAACTTCACGCGGTAAATTCGTTTTTTAACCACTTTGTATAATGCCTTTGCCATTATTATGAAATCAAAAACTTAACGCGTTTGTTTGACATTATAAATAGCTTTATAAACGAATTTACCGCGTGAACTTTGTGGCACCCGACGTTTCGGCGATGTTGCAGCGGCCGCTGTCCAGTCTACCCTGGACAACGGCGGCTGCAACGTCGCCGAAACGTCGGGTGCCACAAAGTTCACGCGGTAAATTCGTTTATAAAGCTATTTATAATGTCAAACAACCGCGATAATCTTTTTCATAATAATTGCAAAGGCATGATACAAATGTGGTTAAAAAACGAATTTACCACGTAAAGTTTGGACACCAACGTTTCGGCGACGTTGCAGCCGCCGCTGTCCAGTCTACCCTGGGCAACGTCGCCGAAACGTCGGGTGCTACACACTTCACGCGGTAAATTCGTTTATAAAGCTATAATGTGAAGCAACCGCGATAGTCTGATTTCATAATAATTGCAAAGGCATACAAAAGTGGTTAGAAGTTTTTCGAATGTATTGAAAACTTGACGCGTATTAGATGTCCAATAACTAATTATTATACTCCAGTCACATTTCATAGAAGAAACTAGAAAATCACACTCCGAATTTGCCTAAACAAATGAGATCGCACCGCGGCGTATTGCATAGACAGGCGCGCTGCCTAATTTTATCGATATTCGCGAAATCGCGGGGTGCGCATACCTATTTGTTTACGTAATTAGTATAGAAGAATTACCATATTTTGAGTGTGATTTCCTATAGTTTTTCTATGAAATGTGACTCTTTAGAGTATAATAATTAGTTATTAGACATATAATAAGCACATAATAACACAATATATTTGAAAAACTTTATCCACTTTTGTATTATGACCTGTCAAAGTTAATGCCAAATTTTCGTCACCGACTCGCAAAAGTTTGGATTTTTCTGTAATATTAGACAAAGCTGAAAGAACTGGTATGATTTTATAAGAAGTGTAGTGTAGTGGAAAAGTTATTATGAAAGAATTTCATATAAATAAAGTCCCTAAGTAGTCAGAAATACAAAATTAAAAAAAAAAATTTTTACGAGGAGACATCAAATTTTTCTTGGTTATTATGACTGAAAAACTAAATATTTTTGTATGCAAAGAAGTAAAACAAAATAATGGTTTTGGTAAAGCATTTAATAAAGAACATAACTGTAAATACAATTTCCGCATAGACTTTCGTATTTTGTGATAAAAACATCGAAATGATAAATAGGCGAGTTTTTTCACTTCGCCAAATTTGTAATTTGTCGCCATTATTATCTTAATTGATTTACGAGATAAGGTTATAATGTTTTATATGTCAAATTTCAATGCGATCATTTTACAGTTCTTCTTTTTATGATCCGTATAGTGGTTTACAAGTTATGGTCGTTTTTATCAAGGTCGTCGATTTTGCGCGCAAAAAGGTCGCGCGCGAATGGGACGGCTGAATTTTATTCCGCGAGGAGAGGGGTTAAGTTGGGCCCATTTTTCAACTAGTAAACGCTCACCCTTCATCCAATTATCTCAAAAATTAAGCTACAATCCTTCTTTATACGTAAACTCACTCAATTTCCTATTATTTCGAGGGAAATAACAAGACAAGACGAGCTACTTGACAGATGGAAGAATTTAAAATTTCGAATTTCGTTTTTTTATTTTCTAAAGGTGCGATATAAAGAAGCTGCGATCAATATTCAGCTGAAAACTTAAAACTAAAAGCGTGACATGCCCTCATATCAATGAAAGGAAGCAGTCAGCTCTTTCCTATTAGTTGGAAAGATTACCTTTAACCTAAATGGATTATTTACAATGAACGAAACATAAAATATGTAAAAATTCAATATTTTGAAATATTTGATAGTTAAATATTCGAAATTTTAAATTCTTCCATCTGTCAAGTAGCTCGTCTTGTCTTGTTATTTCCCTCGAAATAATAGGAAATTGAGTGAGTTTACGTATAAAGAAGGATTGTAGCTTAATTTTTGAGATAATTGGATGAAGGGTGAGCGTTTACTAGTTGAAAAATGGGCCCAACTTAAACCTACTCCTCTTTCCGCAAGTGAGAGGCATTCATCATTCTCGTTAACACCTAAAGCATTCCCGAATCCGATCAAGGGAATCCTTCGTCACGATGTAAGTGGCTTTTATAATTATTTACTTTATAATCATCTTATTGATCAATTCTAAAAAGAATATATACACAAAACTATCAAATATTTCAAAATATTGAATTTTTACATATTTTATGTTTCGTTCATTGTAAATAATCCATTTAGGTTAAAGGTAATCTTTCCAACTAATAGGAAAGAGCTGACTGCTTCCTTTCATTGATATGAGGGCATGTCACGCTTTTAGTTTTAAGTTTTCAGCTGAATATTGATCGCAGCTTCTTTATATCGCACCTTTAGAAAATAAAAAAACGAAATTCGAAATTTTAAATTCTTCCATCTGTCAAGTAGCTCGTCTTGTCTTGTTATTTCCCTCGAAATAATAGGAAATTGAGTGAGTTTACGTATAAAGAAGGATTGTAGCTTAATTTTTGAGATAATTGGATGAAGGGTGAGCGTTTACTAGTTGAAAAATGGGCCCAACTTAAACCTACTCCTCTTTCCGCAAGTGAGAGGCATTCATCATTCTCGTTAACACCTAAAGCATTCCCGAATCCGATCAAGGGAATCCTTCGTCACGATGTAAGTGGCTTTTATAATTATTTACTTTATAATCATCTTATTGATCAATTCTAAAAAGAATATATACACAAAACTATCAAATATTTCAAAATATTGAATTTTTACATATTTTATGTTTCGTTCATTGTAAATAATCCATTTAGGTTAAAGGTAATCTTTCCAACTAATAGGAAAGAGCTGACTGCTTCCTTTCATTGATATGAGGGCATGTCACGCTTTTAGTTTTAAGTTTTCAGCTGAATATTGATCGCAGCTTCTTTATATCGCACCTTTAGAAAATAAAAAAACGAAATTCGAAATTTTAAATTCTTCCATCTGTCAAGTAGCTCGTCTTGTCTTGTTATTTCCCTCGAAATAATAGGAAATTGAGTGAGTTTATGTATAAAGAAGGATTGTAGCTTAATTTTTGAGATAATTGGATGAAGGGTGAGCGTTTACTAGTTGAAAAATGGGCCCAACTTAAACCTACTCCTCTTTCCGCAAGTGAGAGGCATTCATCATTCTCGTTAACACCTAAAGCATTCCCGAATCCGATCAAGGGAATCCTTCGTCACGATGTAAGTGGCTTTTATAATTATTTACTTTATAATCATCTTATTGATCAATTCTAAAAAGAATATATACACAAAACTATCAAATATTTCAAAATATTGAATTTTTACATATTTTATGTTTCGTTCATTGTAAATAATCCATTTAGGTTAAAGGTAATCTTTCCAACTAATAGGAAAGAGCTGACTGCTTCCTTTCATTGATATGAGGGCATGTCACGCTTTTAGTTTTAAGTTTTCAGCTGAATATTGATCGCAGCTTCTTTATATCGCACCTTTAGAAAATAAAAAAACGAAATTCGAAATTTTAAATTCTTCCATCTGTCAAGTAGCTCGTCTTGTCTTGTTATTTCCCTCGAAATAATAGGAAATTGAGTGAGTTTACGTATAAAGAAGGATTGTAGCTTAATTTTTGAGATAATTGGATGAAGGGTGAGCGTTTACTAGTTGAAAAATGGGCCCAACTTAAACCTACTCCTCTTTCCGCAAGTGAGAGGCATTCATCATTCTCGTTAACACCTAAAGCATTCCCGAATCCGATCAAGGGAATCCTTCGTCACGATGTAAGTGGCTTTTATAATTATTTACTTTATAATCATCTTATTGATCATATATATATATATATATATATATATATATATATATATATATATATATATATATATATATATATATATATATATATATATATATATATATATATATATATATATATATATATATATATATATATATACATATATATATATATATATATATATATATATATATATATATATATATTATATATATATATATATATATATATATATATATATATATATATATATATATATATATATATATATATATATATATATATATATATATATATATATATATATATATATATATATATATATATATATATATATATATATATATATATATATATATATATATATATATATATATATATATATATATATATATATATATATATATATATATATATATATATATATATATATATATATATATATATATATATATATGTATATATATATATATATATATATATATATATATATATATATATATATATATATATATATATATATATATATATATATATATATATATATATATATATATATATATATATATATATATATATATATATATATATATATATTCTTTTTAGAATTGATCAATAAGATGATTATAAAGTAAATAATTATAAAAGCCACTTACATCGTGACGAAGGATTCCCTTGATCGGATTCGGGAATGCTTTAGGTGTTAACGAGAATGATGAATGCCTCTCACTTGCGGAAAGAGGAGTAGGTTTAAGTTGGGCCCATTTTTCAACTAGTAAACGCTCACCCTTCATCCAATTATCTCAAAATTTTTTGAGATAATTGGATGAAGGGTGAGCGTTTACTAGTTGAAAAATGGGCCCAACTTAAACCTACTCCTCTTTCCGCAAGTGAGAGGCATTCATCATTCTCGTTAACACCTAAAGCATTCCCGAATCCGATCAAGGGAATCCTTCGTCACGATGTAAGTGGCTTTTATAATTATTTACTTTATAATCATCTTATTGATCAATTCTAAAAAGAATATATACACAAAACTATCAAATATTTCAAAAAATATATATATATATATATATATATATATATATATATATATATATATATATATATATATATATATATATATATATATATATATATATATATATATATATATATATATATATATATATATATATATATATATATATATATATATATATATATATATATATATATATATATATATATATATATATATATATATATATATATATATATATATATATATATATATATATATATATATATATATATATATATATATATATATATATATATATATATATATATATATATATATATATATATATATATATATATATATATATATATATATATATATATACTTGCGAGCAACTAAATCGACTCACCCCCTCAGTTCGGATAAAAACCAGTTTCTTTCCAAAATGACTAACCGGATGTACACTAAATATATTTTTTATGAAAACCTAATTATTTAGCTTTCTAATGCCATCATTTTTATAAAAATCGGTTTAGAACTTTTTTAAATAAAAATATCTGAACGGAAGTATTGGAAAGTATGCCATTCGTCGCAAAAAGTTTTCGCGTCTTAATCACTCATAATCACTCATAATCATCTCCCCGGAATAGGTTCATTTTTAGCAGACACTTATTAGTAGTTGAAGCAAAAAATCTCCGTAAGCCAAACTCATTATTATTGTAAAAGTATGGATACTACACCAAAAAAGACCGCTCAGGTTATTGCTTTATTGCAACAGGGCCTTAGTCAACGTACAGTTGCTCGTCAAGTGGAATTTAGTCAGTCTGCCGTCTCAAGAGTAAAAAGGAGGTTTGAACAAACTGGTGCCACCAATCGGAGACCAAATAGCAGCCGGCGCAGGTGCGCTTCTGAGAGAGACGACCGTTACATCGATTCGACTTTACTGTAGAATCGCGACCTCGCTGGTGTTAATGTACAGCAGGAGCTGAGACAAGTTCAAGGGGTAGGTGTCAGTCAGTGAACGATCAGAAGACACTTGAGAAAATCCGACCTCATTCCAAAAAGACCTGCCACAGGCCTTAAATTGACCACAAGCCACCAGCAAGCGCGCCTTTAATTTGCTCAAGAGCACGTCAGTTGGAGCATAGAGCAGTGGCGGTCAGTTTTATTTACTGACGAGAGCAGAATGTGTCTGTATGGCAGCCACAGAATAGGTTGGGTGTCTAGGCGTCCAGATGAGTGATTTTCGCAGTGCTGCTTCGCTGATACCGTCTCTTTCGGCGGCGTTTCCTGCATGGTGTGAGCTGCCATTTCTTTAGAGGGAAGGACCAACCTCGTTTTCGTGCCAGGGGGAGGTCGGAGAGAAGGCCTGAATGCTGAACGCTATATCAAATAATAATATATTCTCCTGGATCATGTCATACCGCATGAAGGATTTATTGAAAAAAACTCTGTATTAATACACGATAATGCACGGTGTCACACAGCGCCTATCAGTCGGCGATTCTTAGATGAAGTTGGTTTGGAGACAATGGACTGGCCAGCTCTCAGTCCAGACATGAATATTGAATCCCATCGACAATTTGTGAGAGGAGCTGAAAGGAAGAGTCCGAGCCAGAAATCCGGCAACTTCTAATATCTATGAGCTCAAGGAAGCGTTGTGCGGTTACGGCTTTTAAAGATAGAGGCGTTATCATCATCATCACTTTCGTTTACTAAGTCTACTATACAACTGCATTTGCAGATATAGACGGACGAGCAAGTCCACTATTTGTTTAAAAAAATGGTCTTTTCGTTTTTGTCTATATAATCTTTCGATCAACATTTTAATCAAAGATTTTGGTGGAAATCTCGCAAATCTTGCAAAATGGCACGAGATTTTGCGTGCAAGATTAATTTTCCAAAATCAGTGCGAGATCTTGGTATTTCGAGTTCTCGGTATACCGAGATTGCATTCTCTAGACATAATCCTATGCATCTACTATTTAGCATATATATATATATATATTATTTTGCTTACCTTAAATCGGAGTTTTCCAATGGGAGGAACAGCATATGGTATTCCTTCGAAGCTAAAATACTTGATTGGATCTTCTTGAAAAGCAAGAGACCTCGTTGTTTCCTTAACCCTACCTTTGACTTCGCCTTGCGGTAACTTCATCCTAATAGAAGATTGAAGCGTGTCATTTCCAATAGTGTCACTAAGAACACTACCTATCATCAAACCTGTAATTTCACATAAATTAGCACAAATATTGATATTTGAAATGTCAAAGGATCAATATTATTATTTATTAACTGGTTGCGGGTCCTAAGTCGCTTACGCAATCTCTACCTGCTGTATTACAGCGGCAATCGCGGACCTGGGCATTCTTTGCCCATGGTGCCACACGGGATCGAGTGGCCCAAGGTTATTTCAAGAGTGGCAAGACAACAGGTCAACATCCACCCCCGCTGCTTAGAAAACAGTATATTTCCATAATCTCCAGACCACTTCAGCAATTATTCAGAATGCACAACCGATTGGCTTCGCCGACCGGTGCTAAAACCGTCCAGTGGCGCCGGGATGCAATCCCGCCGGGAGAAACCGGTCCACTAACTCTGAGGTCTGAGACACAGGAGTCTACCCGGGGTAGCCTTCCACTCGAGGATGCCTCTGAATAGGAACTGAATTGTGAGTTGAGACGATCCGAGAACAAAGTGGATCTTGTGGCCCAAGCTGCACGAAACCGTTCACCATCCGTTCTATAGGAGACAGTACTGTTTTCAGACTCCCCCGACTGTTAGTCAAAATGCGCAATCGATTGGCTGCTGTCGCACGGTGCGCAAACCATCCAGGAGCGCCAGAAGATTTACTCCTGGGATATACTAGCCCTCAGGCTATAGTCCTGCCCGGGCTCGCGCTTCATGCATGGAGGCCGCCGGATGGGTGTTGACCCGTGAGTGTGACCGACCCTGAACAAATGGGTCTTCGTGGTCAACTCCAACAGGGCCCATTAACTCACTGTACTGAAGTACAATCCGACTAACAATCGGTGCTCTCCGACTAACAATCGGGGGAGTCTGGGAACTGTATTGTTTCCTATAGAGCGGGGGTGGTTGTCTACCTTACGGCGACTGCTCTTGAAATGACTATTGGCCATCTGATCCCGGTTCAGAGTCGGGCAAAGGACGCCTTGGTCCGCGATAGATTCGGTATACTCCGTTTCACCGCTTCGTAAGGGAGAGGACCGCGCAAGCGACCTCGAACTCGGAACCAATCGAGAGACCGGAGAAATCTGGTCACAATTGGTAGTTAGGGCGCGAGTGCCGCCCGCCAGGTAACATACCTGGCTACTCGCGGTAAGGCGTTGGTCTCTAACGGGTTGTGGCGTAGCTAGACGTCGGATTTGTTATGTTCAAAGTCTTCTACGCTAACTGCACGGTCGATAGAACGATGAATCGTTAAAACGTCCTGCGGTGACGGGTTCGCCCGTTGTGGTTGACATCTCAATATGTTAGTCAGAGTGCACAATCGATTGGCTTACGCGCACGGTGCGCAGACCGCCCAGGAGCGCCAGAAGATTTACTCTGAGGGAAACTAGCCCTCAGGCCAGAGTCCTGCCCGGGCTCGCACTTCATGCATGGAGGCAGCCAGATGGGTGTTGACCCGTGAGTGTGACCAACCCTGAACAGAATGGGTCTGAAGTACAATGTACTGAAGTACAATGAGTACACAATGTACTCGTGTGACTCACTCGTGTCTTATGACAATAAACCCGCCCATTGTCAAAACTTCAAAATAAAGAGTAGAAACAAATAAAAAACAAACAAACTCGTATACACAAATGGAGGTCTAATTGGAGACATCATTTCAAGTTAGCTAGCTATATCATACTACTCTACTACTATTATAAACGCGAAAGTTTGTAAGAATGTATGGATGTTTGTTACTCTTTCACGCAAAACTACTAAATGGATTTTGATGAAACTCTACAATAATTTATCTTACACATCAGAATAACACATAGGCTATAATTTATAAAGATATAGTGTAAATTATCTAAAATATAACGATAAGTGTCAAGTAAGTAGGAAACAAAAATCCCATCTGCGAGCTATTCTGGCGTGCGCCGCAAAAACCGTTGGAGTTACACGTATATAATGTATAATTATATATGTTTCTTTTAGTAGTATTATCACAATTTTCCATCACCACGTGGGTAAAACCGCGGTGCGCAGCTAGTATTTCAATAATTTAATACTTACCTAGTACTAAAATAATGTTCCTTCTAGCCAACATTTTAAACTTAGGAATAAAATCAGGTTTTAACATGGTTTTCAGTGTCTTCTCTCAAGATTATATTATCAATTATATATTTTTTTCTTTGTCACATAATCTATTTATTTTCTGCAACGAGACGATTTAAATCGACGGCGTTCAAAACATACTGATGACTATTATACTTTAAAAGGTATGTAAATTTCAATAGCATTGACCTCTTCATTAATGGAATTCCGCTTAAATGGTAGCAATTTGATCAAGTTCTCAACTTGAGAGCCCACTTTATCCACTTCTTTAATAGGCTCTTATTTTTAATGAATAATTAACATATATTTAACAACATAAATAAATTTGGGAACAAAAAGTAGCACTGTTATGTAACTATTGCGCATTATAATTAGGCATAGCAATAGAAATATGTTTATTGTCCGAAATTGTGGTGGTACATTTATGTTGATAATGCGTAAAACTATGTCTCTCACAATTACCTGTTATTATAACAGATTCACAAATTTACTTATCTGCTAAATTTACGTATCTGCTAATTATAACATCTTATTAAAAAAATATATTATTTCTCAAATATATAATCCCAGTTCAAACCTTTGAATAGTACAACAGTGTCATCAGCATGTGATGTTTTACCTACTGGTAACTGACATAGGCCGTTTATGTAGACCAGGAATAAAATGGGTCTCAAAACGCTACTCTGTGGCACACCATACGTGAGATGCTGGCTTTTACTCTGGAGGCCTTGGATGGTTACACTTTGTACCCTGTTGAATAGGTAACAATCAAACCATTTAAGACTTGTATAGTTAATTATTTATTTTATTTATTTATTAATTTACAATAACTTTATAATTATGTCATATACACACCATTAACATACTATGGTTGATTTGGGAGAGATTGAGCACATCCTATGGTGAAAATGTCTATCCGCATTACTAACTAGGTCAGAGACCCGTATCTAGGGATGCTGCTTTTTGTATAAAGGTATCGACATTGATTTTATAAAATCAATGGTATCGATGAGCTGACTCTTTTGATGTTATGAACTTACGTTGCATTGCATAATACATAAGAATATATACATATATACATACACATACATACACACATACATATATATATATATATATATATATATATATATATATATATATATATATATATATATATATATATATATATATATATATATATATATATATATATATATATATATATATATATATATATATATATATATATATATATATATATATATATATATATATATATATATATATATATATATATATATATATATATATATATACATACCTACACCTATATATACATAAGCAAATAATACACGACATTTGATATTAGTTAGTAATACATAATTTAATAAAACAACTTAAATTATTAGCGAGAGCAATTGAGACTCAGCATACATTGGACCCCTTTCAAGCAGGTACTTCTTTATAAGTATTTTGAATGAATTTAAGTTGTTTGCATTCTTATAACTCTCATTTAAATTATTATAAAATCTCGGCGCAAGGAAGTAAAAATGCCTTTGGGCAAATGAAGACTTTGCAATCGGAATATTATAATTTGACCCAGTAGCTTGCCTTGTGTTTTTAATTTGTTGGCTTCTTGTCTGTTGCTCCTTAATTCTGTGAAACTGAATTAGTAACTGTTTTATGAATAATTGCCTGACATCAAGTACTCCATATTCTGTATAGAGTTTCGCTGAGGGGTATCTAGGGGTTTTTTTATGTATGACCTTCAGAATCAGCTTCTGCGCATTGATCAGAGGAAGGAGCACTTGTGTGGTGCAATCACCCTATGCGATTGTGCCATAGGACCACAGGCTTTGGCACAACGCCATATACACAGTTTTGAGAAGGGGCTTTGGTAGAACATTTCGAAGCTCTCTAAGTTCTCTAAATTCCCACACCGCTCAGTTTACACAATAATACATTATGTGGAACGGAGTCAAAAGCTTTTATAAGGTTAATAAAATGGGGGAATAAAATGGGTCCCAAAACGCTACCCTGTGGGACACCATACGTGAGATGCTGGCTTTCACTCTGGAGGCGCCCAGGATGGTGACACTTTGTACCCTGTTGGAGAGGTAACTATCAAACCATTTAAGACTTGCATAGTGAATTCCTACACTGCTCAGTTTGCATTTTGCCTTATGTACGGGAATTATTTTGGCAATTTTTTATTTGTCAGGAAAAAATCCGCTTATAAAACTCACATTACTAATAAAAGCAATAGGCTGGCTGAGATAGGTTTCAGCTAGTTTTAGGCTCCCTTCCGAGTTAACGCGACTAAAAATTTAGGTATTTTTGCAATGCCACGCAACGACGCGCTTTCGGTATATACATAAAGATGTATAGGTATACCGCGGCGACAAGGGAATGCGTTCCACCGTTGGCAGTGGCTAATTACGAATGACGATTTCGGCTTCGCGCGTCGTCTAATATAGTCGATTTGGCTTTTCAATTATAATATAATAAATTATCAAAATAATCGTTTTTTATAAAGCAAAAATTAGATTACAGTAATAAAATAACTTAAGATGTGTTGTTTTTTATATCAATCAAAAGTGTCTTTAATAAATAGAAAAAAAATGTTTGGCCATAACATTTCTGGAAATTACGTAATTTCAAACATTTTTTTCTTATATTTTTTATATGGAAGTTTCAAAAACTATCTTCGTACTATGCTAATAGTACGAAGACAGTTTCAAATTGAATTACCGCTGTAATACAGCAGGTAGAGGCCGCGTAAGCGACTTCGGACCCGTAACCAGTCGAGAGGTTAACTCCAACTTGGGTTGTCGACTACAGCGGGCAAGCCCGTCACCTCAGGAAGTTTTAACTATTAGTCGTTCTATCTCCCTGGATTGAGCGCAGAAAACTTGGACAAAACAGTCCACCATCTAGCTACGCCACAAGCCCGTAAGAGGCCAACGCCTTAACCGCGAGATAGCCAGGAGTGTTACCCGGCAGGCTTACACTCACGCCCTTACTTCCAATTGTGACCAGATTACTCCGGTCTCCCGATTGGTTACGAGTTCGAGGTCGCTTGCGCGGTCCTCTCTCTTACGACGCGGTGAAACGGTGTTTACCGAATCTATCGCGGACTAAAGCGTCCTTTGCCCGGCTGTTCACCCAGGATCGGATAGCCGATGGTCGTTTCAAGAGCAGTCGCCGTATGGTCCGCAACCACCCCCGCTCTATAGGAAACAGTACTGCTTCCAGACTCCCCCGACTTTACGAGCGGCGCAAGCCAATCGATTGTGCTCTCCGACTAACAATCGGGGGAGTCTGGGAACTGTATTGTTTCCTATAGAGCGGGGGTAGTTGTCTACCTTACGGCGACTGCTCTTGAAATGACCATTGGCCATCCGATCCCGGTTCAGAGTCGGGCAAAGGACGCCTTGGTCCGCGATAGATTCGGTTCACTCCGTTTCACCGCTTCGTAAGGGAGAGGACCGCGCAAGCGACCTCGAACTCGGAACCAATCGAGAGACCGGAGAAATCTGGTCAAAATTGGTAGTTAGGGCGCGAGTGCCGCCCGCCAGGTAACATACCTGGCTACTCGCGGTAAGGCGTTGGACTCTAACGGGTTGGGGCGTAGCTTGACGGTGGATTGTTATGTCCCAAGTCTTCTACGCTCACTGCACGGTCGATAGAACGAACAATCGTTAAAATGTCCTGCGGTGACGGGTTCGCCCGTTGTGGTTGACAACTCAATATGTTAGAGTCAGGGTGCACAGTCGATTGGCTTACGCCGCACGGTGCGCACACCGTCCAGAAGCGCCAGAAGGTTGATTCCCAGGGGAAACTGACCATAAGGCCAGAGTCCTAACCAGGCTCGCACTTCATGCGTGGAGGCCGTCGGATAGGTGTTGACCCGTGAGTGTGACCAACCCTGAACAGAATGGGTCTTCGTGGCCAACTCAGCAAGGGCCCATTAACTCCAGACGGAGATATCCTACCAAAACTGGGAGTTAGGTGGCGAGGCTGCCCGCTGGCTCCCTTTCCCGGTGATTCGCCGCAAGGCGTTGGCCTCTGACGGGCTTGTTGGCGGAGCTAGACAGTAGATTGTCTTGTCTCTAAGTCTTCTACGTTCATCCCAAGGCTGAAAGAACGATGACATATCGTTATACCAGCCTGGAGAGACGGGTTCGCCCGTTCTAGTCGACACCGCATTACGCACCCCACAAGGCAGACAAAATAATTTTCGACGTAGATGTCCTACATAATTTTGGCATTCAGTGTACCCATCTTTAAAACTTGGAAATGAATAGGCTAAACTAATACTTTCCTAACCGAAAGTTTTAAAGTTATTATTAACTAATGATAAATTGGTCTCCGAGATACCTGCCGATCACCGCAATGTCTAAAGAACCACGCCAAAGCAGGTGGTTCGTTTCTGCGAGCGGCAATATCCTGAGGCAAATTATTCGTCAAGGGCGTGACAGATCGAATAAGTAAGATGCTAAACAGATTCGATATAAAAACGATCTTCAAGCCGACCCAAAATATAGCTCGATTTTTGAGGCCTGTAAAGGATGTAATACCACTGCAAACCCCGGGTGTGTATAAAGTCGAATGCAGCTGCGGTCTAGCCTACGTTGGACAAACGAAACGGCCCACAGCCACGCGACTGACAGAACACATCAAAGCTGTTAAAAACGTTCAGCGAGAAAAATCGGTGATCTGCGAACATATTATATTGGATAGCGGAAGTAACCACTGGATGCAGTTTCAAAATACCATTGTGCAATCCAAGGAACAATTATACTTTCCTCGCATGATACGGGAAGCCATTGAAATAAGAAGAACCCCGAACTTCAATAGAGACGACGGTTACAAACTCTCTTCTACGTGGAACCCTCTTCTTAAAATATTTCCGCCGCCGAACGCCGAACGCAAGGACGTAAGACAGGATAGAGTGAGTGTTGTGTGCAAGACGGATTTTCGAAATTCGCGCGCTCCGAGTCCGGCCCCCCACCATCGTTAGAACCTACGCAGTGGCGGCAGCGGTATGCGGCCTACCCACAAAACAACGGATTGACAGCTCTTTCAGTCTACCCTGGACAACGGCGGCTGCAACGTCCCCGAAACGTCGGGTGCTACAAATTTCACGCGGTTAATTCGTTTCTATCCTATTTATAATGTCAAACAACCGCGATAGTCTTCGATTTTATATTAAATTATTGTTGATCTATATTTTACATAAATATCAGCGACTTATTTGTAGCTGTAAAGTTTGCTCTATATAAAGGCGAAACCTCGAACTATATCCACAAGCTAAATCAGTTTGCGCAAACCGCATTTGCACGAAATTTCTCAAATTAGGGTCTAGCGTTTTAGTTATTCCGCTAAAACTACGCTAATAAAAGCAATGACAAAAAACACTCGTTTTTATCAATAAGTCATTTATAAGGTGAGCTAATAAATTTGGCAATAGTTTGCGTAGTTTTTTATAAAAACACACGAGAAAATATACAAAAATGGGCGCGGGGTTTTAGTCCTCACTGGGAAAATAATAACTAATTTGAATTACAAATTATTATAAAAGAAAGTTAAATGACATATCTTCACTATAAACTATTTAAATTTCAATTATTGTAATAGGATTTTATACAATAAATCCCAGAAAATCAGGTATCAGATTCTCCGTACATTTTTTGTATTGGCTAGCCGCGTTAATAAATACACAGGCGCGCTATGAAATAGATTCACTTCCCTGCTGCTCTTGGAAGCGAGAGCACGTCTTTTTCGGTTAGCTCTTATCAGCTCCCGCTCACGTAATATTTTATTCTTCTACACCGCAGTACCGCGTCGTCGGGCATCGTCACGAAAAAGCAAACAGCAGTAAGTATTTTATTTTTTATATTTGTTTTTTTTAATGGATGTTTATGGCATCTTTGTTATAACTTATTATAATACTCTACATGTATTTTAGTTAATGGGGAAGCGCAAGAAAACATATTTCGTTTTTTGAGAAACGCCATAGATTCAGCGTGAAAATTCAATCGCATCTAAAGACATGAGAAAGCGATGTTGTTTTCAGTCCGAGATATATGAAAATGAGATAGTTTCAAACGCAAAGATTCGATCGGCGCTCATTATAATAATATAAAAAATAGATCGACTCCAATAAGCGTAAAACAATTGAAAATATTTTCTGAAGGGACCACTATTCGAAACTTGTAATCTCGAATAGTTTAGTTAATTTGCGTGAAAAACCTGAAATTCAATAAAAAATACTGAAAGACGCATAAAACATGTACAGGTAGAATATTGATTTTGAAAAGCAGTTTCGGCATGCAGATGTAACATTTTCGTAAGTTGAAAATAAGTGGTTGGCTGTAAGATATTTAGCTTACAAAGAGCATTGATAGGATATGCATTGATTTAAGGTTGCGACACGTCATTTAAACCAGAAAAAGCACGGGAATTTTAAAATCAAATAGTCTTTGAAAATATTCAAAACTATAGAATACTTATAAATATTTTGAAACTATAGAAAAATAAAATAATTTGAAAATCATTTTAAAATCAAATAGTCTTTGAAAATATTCAAAACTATAGAATACTTAGAAATATTTTGAAACCATAGAAAATTAAAATAATTTGAAAATCATTTTAAAATCAAATAGTCTTTGAAAATATTCAAAACTATAGAATAGGTCCTTATAAATATTTTGAAACTATAGATTTTTTTTTTTTAAACCAATTTTAAAATCAAATAGTTTTTGAAAATATTCAAAACTATAGAATACTTAGAAATATTTTGAAACCATAGAAAATTAAAATAATTTGAAAATCATTTTAAAATCTAATAGTTTTTGAAAATATTCAAAACTATACAATACTTTGAAATATTTTGAAACCATAGAAAAATAAAATCATTTTAAAATCATTTTAAAATCAAATAGTCTTTGAAAATATTCAAAACTACAGAATACTTAGAAATATTTTAAAACCATAGAAAAATAAAATCCTTTAAAAAACATTTTAAAATCAAATAGGCTTTGAAAATGTTCAATATCATAGATATTCAATAGTATAGACAGAGTTTAAAAAAATTGAAACTTGAGATTTTTTATTTTTCTTTTATATTAACTTCATCTCATACATTGTTCACCTTGATCGATCAGTAGAAAATTTACATCTCATCATTGCGTCACATCACAAAAATAACAATTTTCAAATCACATTAATTTTCAATCGCCACGTTACATTATTTAAAATAATAAATTTAAAATTATCGCAGAGTTCGGAAGACCACGACGCGACGGGGCCGCGAAACCACCGCGGGGTTTCTTCCGCCCTACTACGGCATCATACGACACACAAGTCCTCTGCGGTACTACTAGAAGGCGATGGAAAGGCCTCAAGATTCTCGCAGAGGACTTCACCAAACCGGTCCTAGTTAATATCGCCGGTTCGGTATCGCCACTCGGATTGTGGCGTGGGGGGAACGCGACGGCCGATGCCAAATGTCACCAGTCTGCGGTCCGAACAAGAAAGGTGCTCGTGAACTTTCCAATTGTTCATCCAACGGGCGAATCCCGGGGAGCACAGAGTGAAATCCACAAAACTCCTCTTCGAGACTGTTTAAAAATGGCATTCATTAATTTATTTCTTTATTAATTTTAATTACATATTTGAAGTTGTTCAAAAATATATAATCACATATTTAGCCGCGAAATCTATCTGTACCTTCTTTCCGTCGGAAGTAGTTTATTTATAAAGGTAACTGCTTTTTGAAATAATAAAAAAATTGGTGTAGCTATTTATACCTATAATAATTACTGTTTTTTTATCCTTCTCGATATACATTTTATCCTCGTACTGATGAGTTTTAAGCATTATCCATTTTTATTTCTTTACTCAGAATCATAAAGTATCTGGTATCCTGATAGTGGAAGCGGTTCGTGTCTAATTTTGAAAGAATACTGTAATTTGTGATAAAAGCAAATCCTTTTGCACACGTGTGTTCATTAGACCAAAATAGTCGATTTGACCTGCCGCTGTTAAGGCCAAAAAGGCCCGAAAAGGCTCATGGGTCATTAAAATCAGCATGAGAAAAATCATTTTGGTTTATAAGCGACCATCTTGAAAAACGGCCGCTATTTTGAGTCCGCTGGGCCAAATATGTCGGAACGGCGGGTCAAATCGACTATTTTAGTCTGATAAATACGTGTGCAAAAGGATTTGCTTTTATCACAATTTACAGTTTTTGTTATTTGCAATTTGCTATGAGCAATAAAATGATAAAATACGGGTTACTTCGCTTTGGCGGGCGACCGTCTGTTCAGCGTTATCAATGTATGCGATTTACTCATACATACGTGCGTGGCCGCTGCCGGCAAGCGTATATTACCTACATTTGTGTAACGGCATAGGCTCAAGACCCTCTTAAATTGTCGCAAAAGAAGTCGTAATCGAAACCGCAGAACAATATATAACCAAGTTAAAATTAAATTCTTATTCCGCAGATTACGCTCATCAATACGACATTACTGGTTTAACGTTATAAATTAGAGATATGAGAATGTATTCTTATTTATCAATAGTACCTACTATTATTTTATTTATTTTATTTTTATTTTTATTTTTCAGAAAACTTACAGCGTTTTATACTTAATACTAACACATAATATATACATCTAAGGCCAATTAAAAGTTTTCACAATTAAATTAAATCTATTGTTACAGCGCAATGAGCAATGATACAAATGCAGGTTCAAGTAAGGGGAAAGGGATAGGTTAAGCTAAGTAAGTAAGTAAGATAAGCCATATTATGAGTTATGTAGATGTATGATATATGATGATATATAACGTATATACATATATACATACATACACGTGCACAAACAATAAATTAATATAAATAATACGATACGGTAATAATAAAATGTAAAAATATAGTTAATATAAATATATATATATATATATATATATATATATATTTATATAATATACATCACAATGTGTTTATAATGTTAATATACATATGAACTTTTATAGAGAATATTATACTGACTAGAAAGCATTGTTATAGTGTAGTGGTGATTGCCACAGCCTACGTACCCAACGGACGAAGAAATACCAATCAAACCCGAAGGCTGTTTATCGTATTTTTAATTTCTTCGAAGCAAGTATTTGAAGATAAATTAAAAATATCCACACATTGAAAGTTGAGGTTATATGATCGAAGTGCTCTATAAAAATACATATTTTGACCATAATTGGTATTGACTCTCGGTAGATAAAATAAATCTCGAGCCCTGGTCTTATTGTTGGGGATTCGGTAGGAGATTCTGCCAACAGAATAGGGACTGTCTATTTTATTATTAATAATATTGTACAGAAAACGTATATCATATTGGAGGCGCCTATCCTCGAGTGAGTCCATGTTATGACGGTTAAGTCTCTCTGAGTAACTTTCGGAGGTTTGAAACGATTTAAAATCAAGATGTCTCATGAAGTACTTCTGGAGTCTCTCAACTCTATTTTTATAGACTGTATATTGAGGCGACCAAATGATAGATCCGTATTCGAGAATGCTGCGTACATAGGAGAAGTATAAAATCTTAAGGGTTCTTACATCGCTAAACGGTTTACACACTCGCTGGATGAATCCTAACATTTTATGAGCTTTTCCGGTAGCATAGTCGATATGTTTATCAAACAGCAGTTTATTATCTAATACTAAACCCAGATCGCGCACCTCACTCTTTTCACTTAGGGGGATATGATTGAGTTTATAAATGAAATTTATTTTATTGTTTTTCCTTGTGAAAGTGATTTTTTGACATTTTGAAATATTTAATGTTAACTTATTCCTAACACAATAGTCGTAGAACCGGTCGAGGTCTCTTTGGATGGAGACGCTATCCTCGATGCTATTTACAGACTGGTAAATTTTTAAGTCGTCAGCATAGGAGATGTGAAAACTATTGGAGAAACAATTGCCTACGTCGTTGATGAAGATATTGAAGAGCAATGGTCCTAAATGAGACCCCTGCGGTACCCCAGATGGGACCGATATAAAATTCGATTTATGCCCCCCGATGACAACAGCTTGATGACGATTGCTGACATACGAAGTGAACCAACGCAGTAAATCACCATGTATACCGATATTGCCGAGTTTGCAAATTAGAATCGCATGATCAACTCGATCGAATGCCTTGCTAAAATCGGTATATATAACATCGACCTGAGAGCGATTATCCATTTGGCAAGATACATAGTCTGTGAATTCACACAGATTGGTCAAAACAGAGCGTCGCTGTGTAAACCCATGTTGCTGTTGGGAAAGAGACGAAGAAATAGCAGGATAAACTTGGTCGAAGACGACCTTTTCGAAAACCTTGCTTAGAGTAGGTAAGATGGAGATTGGTCGGTAATGTTCGACCTTCGATTTGCATCCACCCTTATGGATTGGTATGATATGGGCTTCCTTCCATTTACCGGGAAATTGTCCTTCGTCGACAGATCTTGTGAATAACATGCTGACAGGTTTTGCAAGTTGTGTAGCACAGTTAGCGATAAAGCAGGGAGGAATCGAGTCGCTGCCTGCACTTTTCTTCTTGTCAACTGCTTTAAGGTACTTATAAATCAATGCCTCATTTGTATCGATGCTGCTAATAGTCGCTATTGGGGAAATATTGCTGGACGCCATATTATGTGATGAAGATGCGGAAGTTGGGATATCCGCAAACACGGATTCAAAATACTGAGAGAATGCTTCGGATATTTGTGAGCCACCGCTAATTGAGTGGCTGTCATAGGTCATATGTTGCGGAATTCTATCATTCTTCTGAAGTTTCTTCACATACAGCCAGAACTTTTCCGGGGAACGGGTTATATCACATTGGCATTGATTTATAAAGTTCTTAAAACATTCTGCTTGGACGCGTCTTTGTCGAGCGCGTAACATACAAAAAGTGTCATAGTCGGAAGAATTATGGAATTTTTTCCATTTCTTGTGGTATTTAGACTTTTCCTTCATTATTTTTATTAAAGGTAAAGAAAACCAGAGCGGATGGCTATTTCTGGAAGGTTTGCGAAGAGGGACGAATTGTTCAATGGCATCGTTAATAACCTGGTAGAAATTATCTAATGCATCCTCTAAAGAACAGTTATTGAGCAAAGTCTCCCAATCGACGGTCGCAAGGCGAGCAGTGATGTTTGAATAATCCCCTTTGTGGTAAAGAAATTTTGGGTAAAGAGCATCCCGGAGAGTTTGAGGCTTACGACAGCGAAATATTATGTCTAAAGAAGGATGATGAGCATCCTCCTTTACAAGGGGATGTTCAGATCTAACAACGTTGACCAATTCCGTACTTAAGATGAGATCTAGTATTCGGCCATTTCTGTTGGTGATACTGTTGTATTGCTTTAAACCGCAAAGAGATGATTTGTCTACAAACATAGATCCTACTGAATTAAGTGTACCAGAGTGAACAAAGGACGTTAGCTCTTGACTCGGAATCCATTCAATATCAGGTAAATTATAGTCGCCAAAAATTAAGAAAATGTCGTCTGACAATCTGTTACGGATTGAGGCGAGACTGTTCATGAAACCGTCAAGCAGATTATAGTGAATGGAGCCTGATCCTGGAATATACACGCAGCATAAATGAAGGTCGACCTGAACATGTAATGAAGAGGCAGGAACAGTAACCCAGACGCATTCGGCCGAGCAATCGCTGCCCCAGTCGGGGTTGTACCTGGCTCGCAGTTCACGCTTAACGGCAATCAATGTCCCGCCGCCGCGAATCTGCCCGGTAAGGCAGTATTCACGATCCTGGCGGAAGACATCGTACCTCGCATCTATTATTTCAGCATCACCAAATCCACTCGATAACCAACTCTCTGTAATCATAATTAAGTCGTTATTCTGTAATAGTATATTCTGAAGAAACTGAGCAGTTTTCGTACGCAAACCTCTGGTATTTTGATAAAATACGTTTAAATTATAGCCAGTGAATCGATAGCGACCATAATATTGCGATAATTAAACTTACAACGGAACATTGTTTGAAAACCAGTATTACGCGTGAATGTATGGGTAGGTTCGTATACATATCAGTACGTAGATATGTCGCATCGCGAGTCAAATAGACTAAGGGCAAGCAACTGGAAAGATAATAAATAAATATATATATATTAAATAGGAATTTAATATTAATACATTTTATATAAGTTGTTAGTATGCTATTAATAATAAAAAGAATAATAATAGTAATAGGTAAATATATAACATAATAATATGGCAGTGGCTTCACGAATGAGGTGGTTTTATACTGTGACGACAGGCGATAGATGTGGACGAACGGCAGAAGTGATATTTTGCAGATCGTGTGTGCTCGAAATATGTATTGCAGGAGATGTGTCGTTTTTCCGCAGATAAATCTTGCAGTGTTTAATCCAAACGTATTGAAACCGCTTGTCTTTGGAGAACTGTCTGACTTTGTGATACAGTTCCTTCCGAAAGGGAGTAAGGTGTTCGTTGACGAATACTTGCTTCGCTGGACCGGGGATCCCCAAATCGGCAGTCGTAATCCCTCGTCGTTTCTTAATGGCAGCTATCAGTTCATCTTTTAGGTTTCGGCGGTTCAACTTCGCGATAATAGTTTTCGGACGCCCGGGCAAAGGAGTTCGCTGGGCAACGCGGGTGGCAAACTCGATGTCTGATCGATTCATCTGAACGTTAACCAAGTTGGACAATTTTATAACCGTCTCGGCAAGGGCTTCTTTGTTTTGTTCAGGAATACCTATGATTTCAACATTTAGTAGTCGTCCCCATTGACGACAACCTCTCATGGTGACCACATGTATTCGAGAAATGCGACGCAAACTCTTCGGCCGATTTCATTCGCTGAATAGGCTAAAAAATATCCTCCCGGAGGAGAGCAAGATTACGATTTGTCAGTCTGCTCTCCTCCCCCTTCTGGATTATGTAAATGTCACATTTCTTGACCTCACCGAGGAGTTATCCACCAAAGTTGAGCGTCTCCTAAATGTTTGTTTCCATTCGTTATATCCATGCCCTCAGAAAATTGGACCACATCACGGAGTACTGCAGAGAGAAGCTTCACTGGCTGTCGACCCGGGAGTTTACGAATAAATTCATCGCTTAAGTTCTCGCTCTTCCTAAAATATTTTAGGAAGAGCTAGGAATATAATATAAATATAAAATATTTTAGAGCTAAGGTAGGACGCTGACCTGCGGGCCAGTCTCCCCTAGGAGTCAACCTTCGGGCGCTCCTGGGCGGTTTGCGTGCCGTGCTGCGTCAGCCAATCGACTGTGCACTCCGACTAACAGCCGGAGGAGTTTGGGACCAGTAATCTTTCCTGTAGAGCGAGAGTGGTTGGTAACCTTATCGCAACTGCTCTTGAAACAACCATTCGGCCTCACGATCCGTGGTCTACGATAGATTCGGTTGACGCCGAATCACTGCTTCATAAGGGAGAAGACCGCGCAAGCGACCTCGATCCTGTAACGTCAGGGTTACAGGATCGATGAAAATGAGTTGGCGACCCTATTACGCAGGGTGAAGAAGGAAGCAAGGAGTATGGACTGCACATGAACCTAGGTAGCTAATGGGCACTTGCTGAGTTGGCCACGAAGACCCATTCTGTTCAGGGTTGGTCACACTCACGGGTCAACACCTATCCGACGGCCTCCACGCATGAAGTGCGAGCCTGGGTAGGACTCTGGCCTTATGGTTATTTTCCCCTGGGAATCAACCTTCTGGCGCTCCTGGACGGTCTGCGCACCGTGCGGCATAAGCCAATCGATTGAGCACTGTGACTAACTCGGGGGATTCTGGAAACAGTACTGTTTCCTGTAGAGCGGGGGTGGTTGCGGACCTTACGGCGACTGCTCTTGAAATGACCAGGGCAAAGGATGCCGTGGTCCGCGATAGATTCGGTATACACCGTTTCACCGCGTCGTAAGGGAGAGGACCGCGCAAGCAACCTCGAACTCGTAAGCAATCGAGAGACTGGAGTAATCTGGTCGCAATCGGAAGCAAGGGCGTGAGTGTAAGCCCGCTGGGTAACACTCCTGGCTATCTCACGGTTAAGGCGTTGGCCTCTTACGGGTTTGTGGCGGAGCTTGACGGTGGACTGTTTTGTCCAAGTCTTCTGCGCTCACTCCAGGGAGATAGAACGACTAACCGTTAAAACTTCCTGAGTTGACGACTGTAGTTGACGACTCTAGTTGTAACCAGTCAGGAGGAGGTATCCTGAAGGTTAATTCCAGACGGAGATATCCTTCCAAACTGGTAATCAGAGGGCGAGGCTGCCCGCTGGGTATCTTTCCCGGCGCCTCCCCCGGCGTAGCTAGCGTTTTCCGTCCCAAGTCTTCTGCGCTCACCTCACGGGAGACAGAACGATCAATATCGTTAAAACTTTCTGAGGTGACGGGTTCGTCCGTTGTAGTTGACAGCTCTAGTTGTTGTTTTTTGCAAAAACCTAAAATCGTCACGTCGATATATGACATATATCGCAATATTTCCTAAAAGTAAAAAGTAGTTGTAATGCGTCTTACCATGCGTAATAAAAATGCGCAATAATTACATCACAGTGCGAATTTTTTTTCCCAAACTTATTTATGTTGTTAAATATATGTTAATATTATAAATAAGAGCCTATTATAGAAGTGGATAAAGTGGCATCTCAAGGTGAGAACTTGATCAAATCGCCACCATTTAATCGGAATTCCATTAATGAAAAGGTCAACGCTATTGCAATTTGCATACCTTTTAAAGTATAATACAGTCATCAGTATGTTTTGAGCGCCGTCGATTTAAATCGTCTCGTTGCGGAAAATTTATATATCATGTGACAAAGAAAAAAATATATAATTTATAATATAATCTTGAGAGAAGACACTGAAAACCATGTTAAAACCTGATTTTATTCCTAAGTTTAAAATGTTGGCTAGAAGGAACATTATTTTAGTACTAGGTAAGTATTAAATTATTGAAATATATTACATTACATTACATTTTCGTCGTGTCCAATTGACTGCTAAAGACCGCTCTTGGACGTGTCAAAATAATTGGGTTAGGTAGTAAGTCGTTACTACTCTTTACTGAACATTCATAGGTAGTCAAGAATTAACTACTAGATTATCAAACTATAAATATAAATAATCAAAATAGAAGCCTAATATTTGAAGTAGTTAGTAATTTAAAAAGATATGTAGTAAAATTATTCATCGTAATATTCAAATTGTCAGTAAAATGTTAAATAATTAAATTAAAGTTACGTTATGCATTTTAAACTAAAAGTACAGATATAAGACCATATAAAATAATCAGACAATAAGCTCTACATTTATAAGTAATTTAAATGGGCACAATATTTGAAAAATCATGGCCCTCAAATTCGGCCAGATTATAGAAAGGGTGGCCTATCAGCATCTCCTTGATGTTTTTTTTTTATTTTATGTCCTCCAGCTGTTTAAATTTTGTAGGAAGTAGATTATAGAATTTAATGCTAAGGTACAAGTAGCTTTTCTGTACTTTTGCCAGTCGTATTCGAGGTACGCATAAAAGATGCGAGTGAATGTCTGCATTAATTGCAGTTTTTGAGAGGTGCTGTCTAGGATACATTAAACACTGGTATATGAACGCCGAATACATAGTCATTACCCTTGCCTCGCTGAAATATTCTTTGCATGAGGTCCTAGTCGTTACCTGATACATGCTGCGCAGTGCTCTCTTTTGCAAAAGAAAGATTCTTTTACTGGTTGCGGCATTTCCCCAAAATGTAGCTAGTAGTAGTAGTAGTAGATGGAGTGGGGGGCTTGTTTCCAGCCCTTGATGTCACCTAGATCTGTAAGGTCTTTTGTAACTACCCACTGTGTGGTTAGGTCAATTGTCAGCTAGTAGCCCGGTACTTCTTACCAGACTAAGTAGGTCACTGACCTTCAAGTTGGGCAGATCGCTGGGTTCGAGAAAGGCTCGTCCCAGTAAACTGTGTCTTTTGGCGGCGAGCCCTGGACAGCGGCCAACAATGTGTATGCTGTCTTCAGGTTCCTCGCCACATATTCGGCAATCCTTGCTCTCAGTCAAGCCAAGGTTGAATAGATGAGCTCTAAGGGTCGTGTGTCCGGTGAGGAGACCGATAGTGGTTCTAAGGTTCTTCTTGCTCATGTCAAGTAGGGCCTTGGTTTTCTTCTGTAGTGGTTGCTCCATCGTGGCTTTTGCCTGGCGACATCCCTGACTCTGTTTCCAGGAAGCCCGATGTTCCTGCTCCAAGCAGTCTCTGATGATTTTCTTACCTGTAGCGAAGGGGACCCCTACAGCTGGCTCCACTGGGCAATCCAGTGTGCCCAGTTTTGCCAGTCTATCGGCCTCTTCGTTTCCGGGTATGCCTTGGTGACCCGGTATCCATATTAGGGTGATTTTATTGGATTTTCCCAATTTGTTGAGCTCCTGCATGCAGTCCCAGACCACAGAAGATTCTGTGGTGGCTTTAGCCAGAGCGTCCAGTGCTGCTCTGCTGTCAGAGCAGATGAGGATTTGTCTGTTTTTTACCTCAAGTCGACTTTGTAGTTTTATGCATTCCAATATGGCAAGTACCTCGGCTTGGAAAACCGTAGCGTATTGTCCAAGGGGGATGCTGATTCTGTGGTTGGTTTTGGGTCCGTACACGCCTGCCCCAAAACGTCCATTTGTTCCTGAGCCGTCGGTGAACCAGGCGTCTGCGTTGTGGCTTTGAAGCCACTGCGGATTTTTCCATTTTTCCCTGGTGGGGATTAGGATTTTATAGGATTTCTCTACCGAAATTTTTTTCCGTAGTCGATCCTGGGTCAGAGTGAATGGGCTTTTGTGGAGGAGGTTTAGCTCAGGATGATTGTGCCCTCCACGCTTCCACTCGCCCAAACACTTCAGTCTGTATGCTGTAAGTCTGGCGGAGTGGATGATGAGCTTGTCCAGAGGCGGGCAGCAGAGTGCCACCTCTAATCCCGCTGTTGGGGTGGTCTTCATGACGCCAGTTGCAGCCCTCAGGTAGTTACCTTGAAGGCTTTTAAGCATTTTTACTGTCTCAAGCTTTTTCACCCTGGACCACCAGACTATTGCAGCATAGGTTAGTCTAGGCAGCAGTACTGCCCTGTAGAGCC
This sequence comes from Micropterix aruncella, assembly GCA_944548615.1. Lineage (NCBI taxonomy): Eukaryota > Metazoa > Arthropoda > Insecta > Lepidoptera > Micropterigidae > Micropterix > Micropterix aruncella. The sequence continues at coordinate 10,621,588 of OX155979.1, read as the reverse complement.
ATAAGGCGACCCTGGGTTTGAACCCCCAGGTTTTTCCCATGACTCTTTTGCACGTCCACAACGAGGCATAGAAGGTTGTTCTCTTGCGCTCGAGGTGGTGCTTCCAATTGAGCTTTGGGTCTAGATAGACTCCAAGGTATTTAACTACTGTAGCGTATTCTATCTCCTTATCCCAGAGCTTGAGACACTCAACGGGTTCGGGTTTATATTTTCTGGTGAAAATCATGGCCTTAGTCTTGCTTGGATTAGCGGATAGACCTCTGGCCTGGCACCAGTCTTGGGTGGTCTTAAGTGCTTTGTCCATGAGCTCCTTAAGTATTGATAGGAAGTTTCCTCTGACTACTATGGCCACGTCATCAGCGTAGCCGTAGACAGAGAGGCCTAGGTTTTGTAGATCTATTAGGAGTTCGTCTACAACGATGCTCCACAAGAGGGGGGATATGACTCCACCCTGTGGACAGCCCTTAGCAGGGATTCCCGTGATGGAGGTGTCGCCTTGATAGACGGTCAGATTCCTATTTGATAGCATACTCAATGTCCAGTCAATAATGGTCTCTGGTATTCCTCGTCTGTGCATAGCGTTTTTTATAGTTGCATATGATGTGGTGTCAAATGCTCCTTCGATGTCCAGGAATACTCCCAGAGCGTAACCTTTCGCCGCTAACTGTGTCTCTATTGTGCTCACCAGGTGATGTAGGGCAGTGTCCGTAGATCTGCCCTCCCTGTAGGCATACTGAGCATCCGCAAGCGGTTGAAGAGCTAGGTGGTTGTTTTTCAAGTAGCCGTCAACTAGTCTCTCCAGTGATTTCAGGAGAAAGGAGGTGAGGCTAATGGGTCTGTAGTCTTTGGCAAAGATGTGGCCGTTCCTGCCTGCCTTTGGAATGAACGTGAATGAACGTGACTCTTGCGCTGCTCCAGGCATGAGGGACGTGTCTGAGGGCTATGCTCGCTCTGAGTACCTTTGTTAGAGGGCCCAGCAGCTGGCTTAACCCTTTTTGTAGTAGGACTGGGTATATTCCATCCGGTCCAGGTGATTTGTAGGGGTCGAAGGTGCTCACGGCCCATTCTACTGCTTTTGGATTAACTATCTTGGCTGCAAGGGCCCACTCCCTGGGTTTGTGGAGCCTCTTGGAGTTCTCCCCTGCGGCAATTGGGTGTGAGGATTCCTGGAAGCCCGGAAAGTGTGTTTCCATTAGGAGCTTCAAGGTTTCCTTGGTGTCGCTTGTGTGTCCCCCCTCTGGTCGTTTAAGGCATCCCAGCTGGGGGCGGTTGTTAGAGCTGAGGATCTTGTTGAGCCTGGAGGCTTCGGAAGCTGTTTCCACGCTCTCACAAAAGTCCCTCCAGCTTCTTCGTTTGGCTTTAACAATGGCCTTGTTGTATTCGTTTCGGGCGTTTTTGTATTCCTCCCAAAGATGTTGCGAGTTAGTGTTGTGATTTCTCGCCCTATTGAAACACCTTCTCAGCGTAAGCCTGAGCTTGGTCAGCTCTGGGTTCCACCATGGGACCTTTTTTGAGAGGTTTTTTTGTTTCAAAGGGCAATTCTGCTCGTAGGCGTCTATAACGGCATTAGACAGTGATAGTGCAGCTGTTTCTAGTTGCTCTTTGGTGTGGAATCGATTCGGAACCGTGGTGAGCTTGATAGCCAGGTCCCTATCGAATCCTTCCCAGTTGGTATTTCTAGGGTTGCGAGCCCACTGAATTTCCAATGACCACCGAAGCGTTAGATGGATCTGCCTATGGTCCGAGCCTGAGGGTTCATCTGAGACCCTCCAGTCTTGAACCAGGTCGGCCACTTCTTTTGTGCAGATGGTGATGTCTAGTACCTCCTGTCTTCTTGAGTCTATGAAGGTAGGTTCTGTTCCTCTGTTGAGGATGGTGAGTTCATTGCCTAGGATAAAGTCATGCAGGCTTACCCCCCTCGGGTTTATGTTGGAACTACCCCAGCACACGTGGTGGGAGTTCGCATCGCAACCCAGAAGGAGTTGGAGCCCGCGTTGTTTCGCATATGACACTAGGTTGGTTATATCTTCTTGCGGTGGCAGGTCAGTGGAGCCATAAGGCATGTATGCTGACCCAATGAGTAGATCCACCGTTCTGTCTCCTGTCAAGTTGATTTTTGTTAAAACGACCGTTAGGTCATCGCCGCTGAGTTGTGGCAGAAAAGTGGCTGTGACGCCCTTAGTGACCACGCAGGTCCTGAGTTTCCGAGTCGGTTGGGCCTTATGAATGGTTCCGCAACCTCCTAATCCACTTATAGTATCCCTAACAATCCAAGGTTCTTGGATTAGTGCTATACTTGTCTGCGCCACAGCCATGCTCCTGGTTAATATCGCCGAGGCGCTTTTGCTGTGGTGCAAGTTGATCTGGATTATGGGGACTTTTAGGTGGTTCATTTTGCTGTACCTCCTTCCGTTCCCTCCACTGCGTCCGACTCCTTCCTGGGCTTATTATCGAGCAGCCTTACGGATGCCCGTGCTAGCCCACAGTAGGGTCGGAAGTTGCAGGCCCTGAGAGTGGCCAATGAGGAGTCGCTCACCAGACAGGCGAAGTGGACGCTCGAGGCATCCTTCTTCGTGCTCCCCCTAGCGACGGCCCACCCATCGGTCTTCAGACCTGGGTTTTGCCTGTCGAGGAGTAGAAGTACTTTCTCGACAGTGTACTTGGGCTCCTCCACGTGGACCACCACTCGATGGCGTTTGGGCAGCTCATCGACCGGCAGCACACACACGGATTCACCTTGGACGAGTAAGTCCGTGGAAAGGCTTCTGAGCCAGTTCCCCGTCTCCTCATCTGCGCACGAGAAGACGATTGCACCGTCCCTCTCCCAGCTGCCGGTAAAGGATGGTGTTTTAGTGCCAACAGGAATTTCCATGATGGCGTCCACAATCTTGTCCCGGATGGCTTCTATGTCGCCGGCTTCAAGTTTTTTGTCAGGGTAGCCCCTTATTATGAGGGCTAGCCTGAGGAGTCCTTTTGTGGCCTGGGCGTAAGAACCTTGGTCGGAGACTTTCGGTCTTTTCCCTGTCGCCTGATGGGAGGGGCTTGGGGTGTTTGGCCCTTGTCTGGGGCGTTTAGGAGCCCCAGGGGCCTCTGCAAATGTAGCTAGCTAACTTGAAATTATGTCTCTAATTAGACCTCCATTTGTGTATACGAGTTTGTTTGTTTTTTGTTTGTTTCTACTCTTTATTTTGAAGTTTTCGCAATGGGCTGGTTTATTGCCATAAAACAATTGCTTACAACCAATCCTTATATATTGAGTACAGTGAGTACACACGAGTACATTGTGTACTCATTGTACTTCAGTACATTGTACTTCAGACCCATTCTGTTCAGGGTTGGTCACACTCACGGGTCAACATCCATCCGACGGCCTCCATGCATGAAGCGCGAGCCCGGGCAGGACTCTGGCTTGAGGGCTAGTTTCCCCGGGAGTAAATCTTCTGGCGCTCCTGGACGGTCTGTACACCGTGCGGCGTA
>OX155979.1:10220611-10613111 GCA_944548615.1 Micropterix aruncella | reverse complement strand
GAGAGCGCTACGAAAAATAATAGTGACACTTCTTACCAATGACATGATTTCAATAGTAAATTTGTTAAATTGTTGCTTTCCCGATACTCGGTCATTTATATTATAAATAGGATAGAAAACGAATTTACCGCGTGAAATTTGTAGCACCCGACGTATCGGTGACGTTGCAGCCGCCGTTGTCCAGGGTAGACTGAAGAGCTGTCAATCCGTTGTTTTGCGGATAGGCCGCGTACCGCTTCCGCCACTGCGTAGGTTATAACGGCGGTGAGGGGGCCGGGCTTGGAGCGCGGGAATTTTGAAAATCTGTATCCTGTTTTACGTCTTTGCGTTCGGCGTTCGGCGGCGGGAACATTTTAAGAAGAGGGTTCCACGTAGAAGAGAGTTTGTAACCGTCGTCTATGTTAAAGTTCGGGGTTCTTCTTATTTCAATGGCTTCCCGGATCATGCGAGGAAAGTAGAATTGTTCTTTGGATAGCACAATGGGATTTTGAAACTGCATCCAGTGGTTACTTCCGCTATCCAATATAATATGTTCGCAGATCGCCGATTTTTCTCGCTGAACATTTTTAACAGCTTTGATGTGTTCTGACAGTCGCGTGGCTATGGGCCGTTTCGTTTGTCCAACGTAGGCTAGACCGCAACTGCATTCGACTTTATACACACCCGGGGTTTGCAGTGGTATTACATCCTTTACAGGCCTCAAAAATCGAACTATATTTTGGGTCGGTTTGAAGATCGTTTTTATATCGAATCTGTTTAGCATCTTACTTATTCGATCTGTCACGCCCTTGACGTATGGTAAGAATGCTCTTGATCTGCTCGGTTTCTGAGTTTCGTCTGTATTAGATCGTGTGCGTGTCTCGTGATATTTACCGTATCCATTTTTCCTAAGGACATCATTGACATGTTCCATCTCCTTCGGAAAATGCTCAGCGTCGCATAGATCGCGTGCATGATTCACGAGGGACGTTTGCACTGAACGTAGATGGTAGGGATGATGGTGTGAGCTTGCATGTAAATATCTGTCCGTTTGTGTGGGCTTCCGATATACCGTATGTCCGAGAGTATTGTCACTTCTCCTCGTCACTTTGACATCCAAAAATGGTAGGGATTTCGTTTTCTATCCGTTATCAAACAACCGCGATAGTCTTCGGTCATTTATGAACCGATTTGAAAACATTTTTTTATTTATTTCTATTTTTATATATTTTATTTATTTATTTACATAATTCAAGTAACAACTTACAAAAAGAAAATTCTTATCCTAACACAAAAACATTTTATAATAAGTGTACATATTGTACCTAGCTTAGAAAGGAAATTCATCTTTTGACATATTGGTTTACCACCTCACTAGATATGAACCTGTGTTGAGGTGGTACTAACATCGGTAACTTATTTTGAGACGAGAGGGCAAGTCTTATCTAATACGTGAATACAATTTAAAAATTAAAGCTAAAATTAAAAAAACATCAATAAAATTATACAAACTAAATTAAAATATAATAATATGACAATCTACTAAGTTATATAAAATAATAATATTTATTATATATTAGATACAAACACATATTTGAAACGATATACTTGCAGATTGCTTCCATGTCTATTCAATATCCTGTTCTGATAATGGAATCCATGAGGAATTAAGGGAACTCCTCAAATATTATCATACGAAGTTGAAATGTACATATTGATTCGATTCCGATGGCAATGTGGCGATTCCGATGGCAATTTTTATGATAAAAATAACCTGATTCTACAACTTGCGGTGTCAACTACAACGGGCGAGCCCGTCACCACAGGACGTTTTAACGATTTTTCGTTCTGTCGCCCTGCAGTGAACGTAGAAGACTTGGACAGAACAATCCAACGTCCAGCTACGTCACAACCCGCAAGAAGCCAACGCCTTTACCGCGAGATAGCCAGTATGATTACCTGGCGGGCCGACCCTCGCGCCCTTGCTTCCAATTGTGACCAGATTTCTCCGGTCTCTCGATTGGTTCCGAGTTCGAGGTCGCTTGCGCGGTCCTCTCCCTTACGAAGCGGTGAAACGGTGTGCGCCGAATCTATCGCGGACCAAGGCGTCCTTTGCCCGACTCTGAACCGGGATCGGATGGCCAATGGTCATTTCAAGAGCAGTCGCCGTAAGGTAGGCAACCATCCCCGCTCTATAGGAAACAATACAGTTCCCAGACTCCCCCGACTGTTAGTCGGAGAGCACAATCGATTGGCTTGCGCCGCTCGGTGCGCAGACCGTCCAGGAGCGCCAGAGGTTTGATTCCCAGGGGAGACTGGTTGACCCAGTGTCCTACCCAGGATTCGCACCCCATGCGTGGAGGCCATCGGATGGGTGTTGACCCGTGAGTGTGACCGACCCTGAACACATGGGTCATCGTGGCCACCTCATCATGGGCCCGTTAGCTCCCAACCTGATTCTACACCCTGGGTTGGCTCCCGACGAGGGGACTCCTTAACGGTCAACAGCACAGACGCGAAATTTTGTATACTCATTCAGTTATGATAGCCCGTTCTAAGTTTCACGATGACATGGCTGCTGCACCCAGGGTGGGCTCCCGACGAGGGGACTCCTTAACGGTAAACAGCACAGACACGAAATTTTGTATATGCATTCAATTATGGTAGCCCATTCTAAGTATCACCATGGCATGACTGGTGCACTTATAAAACATGTTGGAGTTAGTTTTTTTTAAATTAAAATTTTGAGTGGAATTCATATTCCAAATATTAATGAGAACCTATTATGAAGTAAGTATGCTGAATGCTATGAGCTAAAATAAAAGCACTGAAATATGCGATTCCGCTGTATCTACAATACAAGATTTTTTGTCCATACAAAGTGCAATTCAAGTCCATACCTGTCACCCCAGTAATAAAGATTGTTGTTGTCCATAGGACCGTAATGCTTGAATCGCCTTTATCTTTTATTTAACTAGTCTAGTGTGCAGGCAAGATTGGTAGGCATTTAAAATAAATAGTTTGTAAAGTTTATTTATTTATTTTATTTATTTAGTAGTAACACATCTAGTAAAAAGTTAATGTTATATTTGATTAAGATGTTAGCAAGAAATTGATGCGACATTATTTTTATGATTGACACAGTCGCCTAACTAGGCCTAGGCCTGTTCTAAGGCAGACTTTTAATGATGATATAAAGTGTGCACTGTCAACTTAATCTATAGTTAGTACTTATTTTTAAAACTACAGATATTTACGCATATACAAATATGGATAGATACTTATAGATAAAATATATATCCATATATGCACACATACACATACATATATTTATACGAAAATAATAATAAAAACAAAATAAATAAAATAAAAACTAAAATAATATACATATTATATAAATAAATTACATATTGATATGACGCTCACATACCTATAATAGTCATTTAAAATTATCATGGAAAAACTAAATATTAAGTACTAAATACTATCATTCAAAATACAACAGTAAACATATTTAGTTTGTAATGTAATAAATGTTTGTTAATAAATTAGTTAGCCATTTGTTTGACATTTGTGCGAAATTCAATTGGCTGGTAGGCTTACTCTTCAAATTAGAGAGGGAATTTGTGTATTGAAATTGTCATGAGGCTAGAGGATTTTGTAATTTGACTACGTGTTTGTATAGTTAGTACACTCAATAGGACCAGTTTATTTGAGGCTGGAGGAACTTGGCATTTGGATACGTATTTGGAAAGTTAGTTCACGCAATAAATCTAGACTATTTTACTTTACCGACCTCCCGACCGAGCAGGAGATATATACTGTGAACGCTCTTTTTTCGAGATGACGACGAATATATGGGACGTTCTTCTTTTCTATCGACAATTAACTGATTAACACATTCCCTACGACAGTTAACATTTGAATCTCGCTCGAGATGGGTCACGAGGTCTTTCAAGGTGCGGGTCTTTCAAGGTCTTTCACCTCGAGATGCGTCACGAGGTCTTTCAAGGTGCGGGTCTTTCAAGGTCTTTCACCTCGAGCAGATCTAATTCAAGGTCCGGGCTAGGTCTATTAGACCTTGCTGGTAGGAGGTAGTTTTAATATGCTGAAGCTTAATCAACTTTTTATATTATAAGTTCTTTGTTGGAGCCCTGTCGGCCCAACATACCCACAACAAAAAAGTAATTTCCACAGAATGGAAACCGCAAACTCGCTCAAATCTACACGAGTCAGCTGCAGTTAATTTCCAACTAAATTCGGCAATTTATGCACAGTCAAGCGATGACTCATGTCATTTCTTCTGATCGATACACATGTCGCACCCCACTCATAGCTATTACACCACCGCTCACGGTATAAAACGTAGTACATTTCAATCGATCGATATCATTCCCTTGGCGGATAGTTACCGCGCTCTACGCATCATTCCTTTGGTGGACAGTTACTCGACTACGATCATTTCCTTGGCGGATAGTTACCGCGACTACGCTTCATTATCAAGCAGTACCTGCATTACCCGCGATACCGATCGTCAAGCCTCGCTCCTCGACTACACACTTCGGACACACTACTACGGCTTCACCTCGCGCCCACACTAATACACTACGGCGAAATAACAATCAAGGCGTTAAGAACTGGCGACTCACTTCAACCTTCTGATTAAATACTTCTACTTCGACATCCACGACTTTCATTCACGGAGAAAACTTCACGATGAGACCCACCCTTCGCTCGCAATCAATTGGAGTCTAGTGAAGGGTGGCAACTCTCACATCTTTTTTTTTTTTGTAAAAACATTAAAACATATAATAAGGTTTAATAGGATTAGAGTCGATTTTCGTCGGAAGACCCAGTTTAGAAATTACAAAGCGTTTTCAGTAGATGAGGCTTAAATGTCCCGTCCCGCATACAATAATAATAATATCGATAAAAACTAAGGAAGAAAAATAGGCGCAGAACAAAAACATCGAGTGAATATTAAGTTTTATTAAAATGGTGACATTACAATCAAATTATATTATAAAACACTTAAAAGGATTTAAAAAAATAAAAATCTAAGAACTATCAAAGCGAAACCATATCTCACCTCTGCATTGAATTTCTGCTTTGTGTACCCTTTGGACGCACATTTTTCGATGATTTCAATTATCCTATTTTAGGTTGAATCGTTAGAACTAATATCGTTCATAGTTTTTTTATTAAAGCTGGTATCCTTACCATGTCGTTTATGTACATATATCAGTGCCTTTTATACGGCAAAGAGAATCTTTTAAATTGCGAGCTTCACTCCACTTGACATAGCCATAATACGCGACATAAAAACAATGTGTTATTGCCTAAAGTACGCTTGAAAAAAAACATTTTTATATATTAGTTTTAAATTGTTCAATGCTTTGCCGTCATCGACGAGAAGACTTGAGATGGCAGCATATAAAATCTGCTTGAAAAATCAGTTAATCAAACATGCCCTTTTCAAACTGGACGACTTTTATGATATTGCGCCCACAATTGCTTGATTATAAATAACCATATTATGACTATACTTTCGCATTACGTTTTAGATTTTATTGACATTGTTTTTAATTACGCATGTTTCAGAATTTTTGTTTTTCATTGTATTGATTATTATTTATCGTTTGATTATTGATTATTTTTGTAAATTTGACTATTTTTAAGTAATCACCTCCGATTACATTTTTTTTTCTTCTTTTAATTAATCAAGCGGTTTTTATCATCCGGTAGATTTATGATTTAAAAATTGGACATGTTCCTCAGTATAGTGAAATGCTTTTATGGAATGAATAAATGATGATGATGATGAACTTTTCGAAGAGTGGTGATAAATTGGCTGCTAAATAAATCTAGGAAAGACTGCGAGGCGTTATTAAAATCTCTTGAATAAACATATTTCTATTTATATATTGTGCAAATTTACGGCTATATTGTATAGTATTGTAGTAGGTACCTAAAATCTTAATTAACTTCTATATTATATAATAAAATGGCATTGCAAATTGTCATTTTCTTTGATAAATAGTTATCAAGGCACTTTGCATATGTAAATATATACTCGTATTATCATAATAATATATATTTTTTTATTTTTTAATTATCATATTATATGTATGTACTTCTTTATAATAATTTTTATTTATATATACTTTTAATATAAATTCATGTAAAGTTTATGCGATAATCGTATCTATGTATGTATTATATTAGATGTAAGAATATTTACTTATGAATATTTGAACAAAAATACCTTCCGTTTAATTTGGTATCTTCAAAATTTTTAAATTTTAGAATAAAGTAAATACCCCCATCCTTGTAATTATTAATTGTAAATACCATTGCAATATAAAGTTTTTAAAAAATATTAAAATAAAATGAAAACCTAAGAGCGGGTATATCATGCTCTTTCGGCAGGCAATATACGATTTCTGTTGGTACCACCTCGATACAGGTTATTCCTAGTGAGGTGGTAAACCACAAACTATTATTTCTGAATCTCTTTCCGAGTTAGGTAAATTAAAAATACTGTTTAATTAATTATGAAATATTAGGCTAAGAGAATGTTTTTGTAACCAAATGTATGTTTTATGGACTTAAATAAATAAATAAATAAATAAATAAATAAATGATGATGAGCTATCCTAAATGACACATTCTGCTTTAACCCCTCCAATCGCGAAGTAAAAATTCAGCTGTCACTTACGCCGGCGACATTTTCGCGCGTAAATTCGGCGCAAGTCAATGACCTTGAGTAAAACGACTATAACTTGTAAATCACTATACGGATCATAAAAAGAATAACTGTAAAATGATCGCATTGAAAATTGACATATAAAACATTATAACCTTATCGGGTCTAATCTATCTATCTATCTAGAAACGCGTTCTATTTTTTAAATGGATTTTTTGCAAGGTGACCGTTGGCTAATCTTAGCATTTGTAAGCGTCAAACCAGGAATGGTTAACTCAAGTAGGAGGAGTTAAGCTTCTTATCCTCTATATATAGAATACAAATAAACGTCTGCATCATTCCGTTCTTTTACATATTTGTCTTCGTCTTTTACAGCACATTTTTAATGATTTCAGTAATCCTACTCCAGCTCTCTCCATCTTGCTCCCGGAGATATGGCCGCCTTACACGAGCGACAAGAAGGAATTCCTGTACATCGGTGGGGACGCAGTTGTATGCCAAAACCCAGACAAAAGGAAAACACAATTTTGGACAGACTTAGAAGAATATGTAATTAAGGAGGGTGGATTCGATAGAGACTGGAAAAAGCACACTTGTAGTATGAAATAGTGAAATTTTTGTTTTTTTTATAATAAACATTTTTTACCAAACATTAAACTCGGTATGGTCGTTCATATGCCTATTTCCATTCCCTATTAAGTTATGACCTCATGTTCTGAGGAATGGCGGCAAATGTTATAAGGATCTTTCGCCTACAAAAACGAGCGATTAGAAATCTGTTCTCAATATCTTCGCTAACATCTTGCAAGCAGTACTTCATCGATTCTGGTATCATGACTTTGTACGCCGCCTATATATACCAAAACATCATGTATACGAGAAAAAATATCGAGACTACCTCAACTACTTCAAATATTCATTCGCATAATACGCGAAATAAAGAGGACTTGCGTCATTTTAAGGTGCGTCTGAGTAAGGTTCGGAATAGCTTTCTCTGCCAATCTTACTTTTTCTACAACAAACTTCCATTACACATCAGGGGCCTTGGGGAGGTTCACTCCCGCTCGGCACTTAACATCCTTTGCGGGATATGTATGGCGGCCGGCTGAAATCCAAACTATCCCATACGGGATATCGCGCTCGCCGCTCAAGAAAATGTCGTTTAAATTTCGAAATGCGATTGTATATTCTATCGAATGATGCCATAATATAGCCAAATATGCAACACTATGAAATTGCTCGATTGCCGCATGCGATGTTAGAAATATGAATTATTACATCCCTTACAAAATCGGTGACCTCATTTCTGACGACAGTCGCAGATCGGCCATGGCGGCGGCGCGCGCGATGTTCGCCGAAGTGATTGTGTTGTGAAGTGTTTTCTGGATATAAGTGCAGTTTATACCGGATAAAAGTGAGTATTTCCCTTTTTAAGTAGATTAGCCAGTAGGATTATATAATTTCGACAATCCATTTGCTGTTTTTCACGAATTTTCGAAGAAAACACTTTGTCAACAAACCAAGGCTAGCGAAAAAAATGGCCGTGTTTATTTTGTAATGTTTTTGAAATATCCCGTTATATCGCGAAACATGACGTAATGTCGCTTTAATTTACTAATAAAATAGGTATTGCTTCATTTACATCCTAAGTTATCACATAATTAGGCGTATTTTGAACATTATATGTTGTGTTCTAATATTGCTCGCGAAAATGAAACTTGTTTTGATAATTACTATGAGAGAAAAAAGTGCGATTTTCCATAGTTTTTCGATGAAATGTGACTCTTTGGAGTATAGTAATTAGTTATTAGACATATCGACCGTAGCAATTAACATAGTCGTATGTGAAAAATCGCTACTTTAGGATATGGCCGTTCAAAGTTTCAAATAGTATAAAATGAACAATAGCTATTGTACCTTAACCAAATTTGGTATGACATATTACAATATTAATTAGCTTACCTAGTAGTATATGCAAGTTTATCAAAAATGTATCGGAAATATGAGAAACTGCACATGCAACATTGTTAACCGATAAATTATCCAACTATTTTGTAGGAAATGGCAGATCCGACATTATTAATTGAACTACAATTTCTGAATTTGGTCGGATATGGCACAACCCGCAGTATTACCTGGACTTTAAAATCTCATTTATGTTGGATGTACCACTGAATGTCTGCAACTAAATTATAACAATAAAAATAACAGTCTTAGTAAGTTACATTTGAGACCAGCCTCATTTTACATATTTTACATAACATAATTTCGAAGTATCGTTACTTTGAATTCAGTTCTGACGTTCCAAGTATGGTGAAAATGAAAGAGTACATAGAAGAAAGATAAACATTAGAAATCATCTGCTCCTTCCTGGTACTCTAATCACTAATGTACATCGAGAAGTTGTCCATACAGGAAAAGAAGATGCAAGACCTGAAAAATCTATCCCGGTACATGCCCGACCAGTACCTAACTTTCTAGCCAGAAATTTTTGCTTGGCCTACATTATAATTGAGAGAGTAGAGATGGAACAATGTTTTGATTTTAGAAATACATGTGTTTGAATTGAAATATTGGTTTTATTATTAGTGTAATCAACATTATTAGCTACATCTACACACGTTTTTTTTTAAATTCAGAAAGGGCACATTTTTTTAAACTGATTATCAATTATCATTTTATTGTGTTTGTTTTATTATTCAATAAAATAAATTAATGATGAGCTTCATGAATTTTTGCAGCATTGTAGGATATAATCAGTTTTTTGGCTCTACTGTAAAGTTTAAAAAAGCAAAAATTGCCCTTTCTGCATTTAGCGGTTCAGTTTTACCTTAATATAATTATTACCGTTAATAAAGCACTGTTATAAAATTAGATTGAACCTAATCAGTTTTAACTTAATCGTCTTCTGAATCATTTTCTTCACGAGTAGAAGCGTTGGTGTGAGGTAGGTTTAAATAAAAGTCATGGTAGCGCTCAGGAACGATTCCCCCTCTGCATAGATCTGTAATATCCTTATATTTTTCTTTACTGATGGGCAAAGGTCCTTCATACGCCTGATTCAGTTCAAGATTATTTTCCAGCCTTTTCTTGTTTCGGGTGCCAGATCGCAACACAACGATTGTCTTTGGTTCTTCATCAAAATCGTACTTATACTCTATTCTATCGTTCTGTTCTGCACTTATTTTCACCTCTATTATGGATTTCCAAGACACCTTCTCGTTTCTGGTATTCTTTGTCCAATTCTTGTTTACTAGCAAGGCTTTAAAATCGAAAATGTCTTCTTGTCTTATTTCTTTCACTACGTAAGGATCACCTCCAGACTTAGCCCAACGGACTAAGCAATACCATTCTTCTGGAACCCAAATCGTTTTGCATTTGCTATACCGTTCTACTGTCGCGTGCACACTGTCTCCCTCGTTTTGTGTATGACCTTTTTCTAGAAAACGATGGGTGACAGTTACTCCGAGCTTTTTTGCTACGAACATGTAGAGCGAAAACACGATCCGGTTCCTATTTTGGCCTGCGCAGTTATCAGACCAAAAACGAAATTCCTTGACGCCTCGTTCAGCATGGAATTTGATGAAGTTGAGTAGACAACTAGATACTTCGATAGAGCCGCGCCGAGCGATTGCTTCATGCCATAGGTAGCAGGTGCCTATCTTGGATACTAAATCATAGACCGTGAAATTTAATGTAGCGAACCGCCTCTTGTAGTAGAGTACGCTGATTTCTCCGTAAGGGGTCACTAAAACTTTCTGAAAATCAAAGGTAGCAGTGACCAAGTCATCTTTGTGGACTTCAGCCTCTTGCTTGTCGGATTTCTTTAAATCTCGTGCCCTTTTTTTGCGATGTTGGTGTAAATCAAACGCAGCTTTCTCTTCGTCTGTTGCAGTCGATATTTTGTTCTCAAACACGTGGCAGACATCACATTTATCTTTTTTAGGTCTGTGAAGTGCCAGGTTGAAGTTGGCATTAACTACTTCTCTATACTGCCTTTTCGTAGTTGCTTTTGAGGAATATTTAATTTTGTTAGCATCGAACCATTCGCAGTACAGTTTATACATCCGAGATATGCTCTCAACGCCTTCAAGGTAGAGCTTGCTTGAATTCTTATGAACGTAATGAGCCTCAACTACTGGAAAACATCTTACGTGATCGCAAACACTTTTGACCATGTCATCATTATAAATGCGTCTTTCATGTTCATAACGACCCCTTTTGTCATCTTCTATCACCGTGTTCCCATCAAACTTCTTCCAGGCCGTGCTCACCACGCGTTCACTTAGAGCTATAGTGTTGAGGAACATTGTCTTGCATACCTTCACTGGTTTCTTCTCTGCATCCGGCAAAAAGTATTGATAAGTATTCTGTCTGTCGTGCTTCGTAACTTCCGTTGTTTGGCGTCGCTTGATACTCTTCTTTGTGTTTTTAATAACAAATTCCCAGTGTTTTTTCTTCTCACCTAAAAGCCAAAAATATTTAAAGACTCGCTTTCGATCTTCATGAGAAATTTTTTTGGTACACTTCAATCGGCACTTATCGTTACAAGGATCCTTTAATTCTTTACTTTCGACAACCCTCCCCTTTTTGTTCACGAATTCTTCGCCGCTGTTTTTCTTCAGTTTTCTTTGGACCACAAGCCACCTTTCTCTATGCGCAAGGCGCTTCTTTCCCTTATCAGTCTTAAAGGCTTTTTTTCTGGAACTGGTTGTAGAAGATGGCGTATGAACATGAGTTACAGAAGAGTTCTCGGATGGTATACCCATGTTTTCATAAACCTCGTGGGTGGGAAGCGCGTGATTCATAGAAGAGATCTGGGACTGTGTTCCTATGTTTACACATCCACCATCGCTAGGAAGCCAAGAAAAGGGACTCGGGGACGGCATCGGTGTTATTACTGTGTAATCAAATTGTGTGAAATCTACGTCTTCATTGGTTTCCAGAACTTTTGGCGAGTTGCAAGTTGTTGCTAAGCTGTCAAGAGCAGAAACGCTTGGAGTTGGTGTCTTTGGTTGAGTTACTGGATTCACGTGGATGGGATTCACTATATCAGGAAAGTCTCCCACGAGGCTCTTGGCACTGTCATCAGAAATGTCTCCAATGAGATATTTCAGTTGCACAATCTCGTCTTCAAAGCCAGCAGGAAGAGGCGACGGTTCTCCTAAAATAAATGATACTATGTGAGCAAACAAAGCAAGCAAGCCAAACCAAGTAAATGCAGTTAGAAAGATAACTTATTGAAAAAAAACTAATTGATTCCTCTTTTATATCACATAAGACAAAAATAAAACTTTCAACAAACAACAATGTCATTCATACCATATCCAATAGTAGCTTGTTCATTAAGCGAACAATAATGTCGATGTTGTACACATCCGACACCAAGAAATGAGAAATAAACAGTTAACAAAGTCAGTAATGCCATATCCGACAAAATACAATCAAACTAACAGCAGTCAATAATGTAGGAAGTGGTACATCCTACAATATTAGGTATCAAATGAACATGCAATAAAGTCTGTAGTACCATATCCGACAAAACAAAACTATCTCCGATCAAGCAATAATGTAGTATGTGACACATCCGACACAGTAAACGAAATAGAAAGCCATTAACATTGATGTATCTGCCATTTACGACATTATTGTCCGTTCTGAGTAGTTTTCAACATTTCTTTAAAAATATGAATTCAATAATACGCTAATAATAATCAATAATTAATTTTTTTAGGCTAGGTATTATGAAATGATAAAATAAATATTTCTTACTTACTTTGTCTCTTTTTTCTCAGATAAGTTTCCACGTCATAAGTGTCCGTTAATTCAAAATTTGGATCGTTTTGTGGCGGAATTGGTGGATTCAATAATTCTAATATCCGTCTTGACCTCGACATAACGGAAACATTGAATTTGTAATAAAATTGGCGAAAAATTTATACGTTGAAAAATAAAACGGACGCGTGCGCTCCTCCCTATAACTTTGTCGGAACTGGCACATCCGCGCCACCCGCTCGCGAATGTTCCCTTCCCGCGCCCCGCAGATAACGTCTCAATGCACTATACGACAATATTAACCGTGCGCACTGAACACATACAACTTTTTCCACTTGGAAAAACAAAGATGGTTGATTTAAGGAATTTAATAATTTGCGGGGGCATTCATAATCTTATTCTAAGACTTTTAATGCAATAAAATGAAAATCGCAAAAATGTATATCCGACAATGTTAATTGCTACGGTCGATATAATAAGTCTATGATAAGACAATATAATTGAAAAAATCTAACGAATTTTATATTATGGGCATTCAAAGTTTATTATTAGGTTCAGACGCGGAAACTCTCAAAACTTTAGATTTTTCTATAATATCAGACAAAGCTCAAAGTTCTGGTGTGATTTCTAAGAAGAAGTGATGTAGTAATAAAGTTATTTTGAAAGAATTTCATATAAAAAAATACCATAAGTAGTCACAAATTAAAAATTAAAAAAAATTTTTTTTACGAGAATACATACAATTTTTCTTGGCTGAATAAATAAATATTTTTTCCGTATTTTTGTATGCAAATAAGTAAAAAAAAATATCGTTTTGGTAAAGCATTTAATAGAGAACATAACTGTATTTACAATTTTTGATATTTACAAAAACTGTATTTACAAAAAAATCGAAATGATTTTATAGGCGAGTTTTTTCAGTTTGCCAATTTTGTAATATTTATTCATTATTATCCTAATTGTTTTACGAGATAAGGTTATAATGTTTTATATGTCAAATTTCAATGCGATCATTTTTCTCTTTATCTTTTTTTAATCCGATTAGTGGTTTATAAGTTATGATCGTTTTTCTCAAGGCCGTTGACTCGCGTCGATTTTTTGCGCGAATATGTCGCGCGCAAAAGTGATAGGTGACTTTTTACCTCGCAACGTGAGGGGTTAAGAAAAAGGTACAGGGTATTTTGACTAAAAACGCCATTTATAGCATTGAGGATTTCGACAATATCAATTTTTCGCAGCTATATTGACCTACTTGACTATTATTAATTCCTTATTCTTTCTATTATTGACTATTTTACAATTGCG
Organism: Micropterix aruncella; assembly: GCA_944548615.1. Classification (NCBI taxonomy): domain Eukaryota; kingdom Metazoa; phylum Arthropoda; class Insecta; order Lepidoptera; family Micropterigidae; genus Micropterix; species Micropterix aruncella. Next base: position 10,599,346 of record OX155979.1, on the reverse strand, counting down.
TTTTTTTTTCGTCTTCTAACTGTTTATTGATTATAATTATTATTACTGATTTCTTTGTATTTGTATTTTTTCTTTAAAATATCTTCCCGTATGATAATTTGTGAAATTATCCAATTTTTGTTTAATTATTTAGTACTTAGGATTATATAGAAAATTAGATAGAAAATTTTACGAAATTACTTAAGAATTTTGATTGAAAATATTGGAAAATGTTGTTTCCTCTACTATATAACATAGAAAATCTGCACTTGGATGTTCAACGTTCATACCTTGCAATACCGACGTTCATATCTTATACCTTAATAGGTATTTATATTATACTTGTTATTTTTATTACTTTTGACATAACCAAGTGTAGGAACTCCTATCAACTGGTTTAAAATTAAAAAAAAATAGTTTGAAAAGCTCACACACAAATGTGGTAGGGCTATTTCCAAGTGGCAATGTCTTCCTGCCATACCGCCAGGGTTATTGTGACTAAAGGTTTATGTGGGCAAATTGATCAGTAAGTCATAAATGAATACACTTCCATAATAGTAATCTTGCAATATCGCCGCGCTCGACAAAAAGTACTATAAATACGGAACTACTATAGCAATCATAAAAATAATAACTCTACAATGATTGCATTGAAATTTCGTATATAGAATATTAAAATCCCATTTTGTAAAACAATTAGATAATTATGAATAAATACGAGAAAGTCGAAAATGTGAAAAAAACTCGGCATTTCTAACTTATTTATTTATTTATTTGCAGCTGTTATAAAAAACATATACAAAAAAAAAACAAGAACACACAGATTAAAAATTAAAACTATAAATAGACAAAGACTATGAAATAAAGCTACAAACGCTGCAAATTAGGGGTATCCTCAGGATATCTCTTATCCTGGTTTTCAGGACACACCTATTAATTATTGATACATAGGTATATGATTTTTAAAATAAAATAACCAAATCAAATAAATCTTAAAACAAAAAATCCAAATAATCATAATCAAATAAATACACAAATCGAAATAATCAAAATCAAGATATTTAACATCAAATGATATTAAAAGAAAATAACGTAATTACATAAATTTAATAATCTACATATAATAAATCAAAAATAATCAAAATCAAAATATTTAACATTAAATAATCAGGTTACAAATTAATAAATAAACGAAGAAAATAGTAATAATCCAATTAGCAGTAATAACTTGTACTTGTCTTACGGAAAAATACGGAACGCTATTTAGAAATTGTAAATACTATCGTGATCTTTATTAGATTCTCTATCAAAGGTAATATTTCGTTTTGCTTATTTATATAGAAAAATATTTAGATATTAGCTCATAAAAACCAATAAAAAAAATTGATGATTTCTCGAAAAAAAAAATATGATGTTTGACAATGGAATTTTACCAGAAATATCTACGAAATGACGCGCTAAATTATTCTAGCTACCGTCTATGTATCCATTGTAATAATGAGATATTGGTATTGATTTTAGGATGCGTTCGAATTAGAAAATAATATTACTGTGCGCTCCGGGAGCAAGCCGTAGTCGTATTGGTCGTTACGTAGTCAACGGTGATCTGATGTGCAACCAAATTTGGTTTACGTAACCGAAGGGTTAAACCCGCTAAGGTTTTCAAGTTGTCTTATGGGTAAAGGCACGGAATTCCAGAGTCGGGCCGCCTGCACTGCGAAAGACCTGGACATGAAAGTTGATGAATGCTGAGGTATAGCCAGTAATAGATTTTCCTGAGAGCGCAATGGAAGGCCATGACATGAAAGCGGAGAGAAAAGATTATACAAATAAGTAGGCCTGTTTGGCTGGTGCGCGGAAGAGTAGGGCGAGTATGTGAGGCGAGTATTAAGCTATTGCATAGCTTTTATCGCGGGCCTAGCCCAGCGCGGCGACCGAATGAAGAAATTTCTTAACGAAAATTAACGATTTTAAACTGATAATTACGTCGAAACGAGTACTGCTTACGATTCGAAAAAAATATATATTAAACAAGAACATTTTCCTAATATTCTTAGATTTGAATATTTTAGATTTTGTTTATATTACATAGTTTAATTAATTTGTGAAATTAGGTCTAACCGAACACAAAAACGACTACTACGCAAATACTATCTGGCGTATTATTATGAAACCTGCACCATTTTAAAGATAATTTAATTATCTATCTTTTTATCTACGATTTTTTTTCGAATAGTCAAAGAATAAAAGAATAATATCCGGTTTTGTTGCTTTATTGAATAACATTCGTGCGCGGCGCTCTATCGGAATTATTCCGAATCATTTGATTCCGCAGCTCCATAAACTTCGGAATAATTTAAACGTTTACCGATAGAGCGCAGTTATCTGATATCAGAAATAAATTGAATTTATACAGTATGACCGCGGCCACTGTTACGGTAGGATTCTGACATTGTGTTCCGAAAGAAGACGAAATATACCTATTACGTTATTAAAAAAACAAAATGGCCAGGAAATCTAAATTTTTACAACATAAACGCCGTATACTGGAGAAAAATAGATTATTAAGGTAAGTAACGTGTATTATTACGTGTATATTATTATCATTTCTCTGCTCTGACGTTCCTTGCCTGACGTCACATTGGGGTGACTAGACGAATAGGCTTCGTGCAACAAGTTAACTAATTAGCAGTTATAAAATAAAATACGTCATTTATTTCATAAACTGACGTGATTACTGTTAGATCAAACTTGAATATTGATTTTGAATAGGTACTTTTACCCGCAGATTTCAATATGAAACCTGCGGGTAAAAGTACCTACACATAAGTATAAGTTGAACCGTCGATTTGCTAAATTCATTCATAAATCGACAAAATTTCATTCGTTATTTTCGTAGTATGACGTAAATTATACTTTGGTTGGAGGGGGTTGTACCTTTTTTGTGGCAATAAGATCATTTTGTGGTTTTTAGCCAAAAATCTAGTAGTAATCATAATAATTCTACTTATAACATAGTTAGGCGCATATCTGACTCTCTGACTGACTCTAACGCTGTGGGTAGACAGTCTTTTTTTTTAAATTTGTCAGTTTTTAAACATTCTTTTCTTTTCTAATTTCTACTACTTCTAATTTCGAACTTGGAATGCTATTTCGAATTTCGAACTTGAAATTGTACTTCGAATTTCAAACTTGAAATTGTGCTTCGAATTTTGAACTTGACATTCTACTTCGAATTTCGAACTTGATATTCTACTTCGAATTTCGAACTTGAAATTTTACTTCGAATTTCGAACTTGATATTTTACTTCGAATTTCGAACTTGACATTCTACTTTGAATTTCGAACTTGAAATTCTACGTCGAATTTCGAATTTGACATTTTACTTCGAATTTCGAACTTGATATTTTACTTCGAATTTCGAACTTGAAATTCTACGTCGAATTTCGAACTTGACATTTTACTTCGAATTTCGAACTTGATATTTTACTTCGAATTTCGAACTTGCAATTCTACGTCGAATTTCGAACTTGACATTTTACTTCGAATTTCGAACTTGACATTCTACTTCAAATTTCGAACTTGCAATTCTACGTCGAATTTCGAACTTGACATTTTACTTCGAATTTCGAACTTGACATTCTACTTCAAATTTCGAACTTAATATTCATTCTACTTCAAATTTCGAACTTGACATTTTGACATTTGAAATTCGGAATTTCGATTAAATTTCGATAAAATCGGAATTCGAATTAAAATTTCGAAATTTTGTATTGTGCTTTGAATTTCGAACTTGACATTCTACTTCTTTTTTCACAGGAAAAGACAAAAATTGGACAGTAATGAAGAGAATGTCGTGCAATGTAGAGCTGTTGAAAATATAGAAAATGTAACGCTACAAGAAAATCAATTTCACAGCCAACAACTTCAAATTTATGAACAGCGTAATGAATGCATTACTCCCGAAGTTATTCTATACAGGAACACAGGAATTCCTGGCGATGGTAATTGTCTATTCCACTCGCTCATAAGTGTTTTGCAACTTCAAATTGAGACTTGTGACTTGAGAAATCAGTTACGCGATTCACCCTATTTAAACTCCTGCCACAATCCGCAAGAAGCATATAACATTCTATCAAGCACTAATGATTACGGAGATTTGGATTGTTTGTACTTATTTTCAAAAATGTACAATCAAAACGTTTGTGTACATTATTGTTTTTACAACATAACTACAACGAATCAAGACACTATCTTTTGTCATTTTAAAACGAATGATACACAAAACTGGATTCATCTTCATCTTCGTGAACAACATTTCACACCTTTTTATGAAGTATCAGATATATTAGAGACAATACAAGACGCTACCCAAAATGAAGCCCATGTTGATGCCAATATTCAACTATTGCGTGACAATTATAATGAAGATCCTACCGAAGATAACCATAACAATCATGAAAATGAAATTGAGATTGATAGAGAAAATCGAATTGGTGAAAAAAATATGGATTTTATTGTTGATGGTACTATTCCAGTTTACACAAATTATCATAAACACAGTACAAGTCATATTGATTTTATAAAGACTTTACGAGTAATTCATTTGGTAATTCTTGTATTATTTGCGACAGAACATGGTGGAAAAGAGACTTGAAAATGTCGACCAGTAAACATGAAAGTATTTTGAAAACAATACTGCAGGTAGTCTTAATTATATAGCTTTTATCGCGGGCCTCAGCGCGGCGACCGAATGAAGAAATTTCTTAACGAAAATTAATGATTTTAAACTGATAATTACGTCTAAACGAGTACTGCTTACGATTCGAAAAAAATATATATGAAACAAGATCATTTTCCTAATATTCTTAGCTTTGAATATTTTAGATTTTGTTTCTATTACATAGTGTAATTAATTTGTGAAATTAGGTCTAACCGAACACAAAAACGACTACTACGCAAATACTATCTGGCGTATTATTATGAAACCTGCACCATTTTAAAGATAATTTAATTATCTATCTTTTTATCTACGATTTTATTTCGAATAATCCGTTTTTTAAGCTATTGCATAGCTTTTATCGCGGGCCTAGGCCAGCGCGGCGACCGAATGAAGAAATTTCCTAACGAAAATGAATGATTTTAAACGGATAATTACGCCTAAACCAGTACTGCTTACGATTCGAAAAAAATATATGTTAAACAAGAACATTTTCCTAATATTCTTAGCTTTGAATATTTAAGATTTTGTTTATATTACATAGCGCAATAAATTTGTGAAATTAGGTCTAACCGAACACAAAAACGACTACTACGCAAATACTATCTGGCGTGTTATTATGAAACCTGCACCATTTTAAAGATAATTTATTTATCTATCTTTTTATCTACGATTTTTTTCGAATAATCCGTTTTTTTGCTTTATCGAATAAAAAATTCGTGCGCGGCGCTCTATCGACGTTTAAACTATTCCGAATCATTTGCTACCGCAGCCGCAAATAATTCGGAATAATTTAACGTTTTCCGATAGAGCGCAGTTATCTGATATCAGAAAAAATAAAATAAATAAATAATTATAATTGCATAAGTTGTTAAAAATGCTATGCAATAGCTTTACCGCGGCAGTCCCCGAGTGCCACACGTATTTTTTTGCTTTATCGAATAAAAAAATCGTGCGCGGCGCTCTATCGGAAGACGTTTAAACGATTCCGAATCATTTGCTACCGCAGCTGCAAATGATTCGGAATAATTTCAACGTTTTCCGATAGAGCGCAGTTATCTGATATCAGAAAAAATAAAATAAATAAATATTTATAATTGCATAAGTTGTTAAAAATGCTTTACCGCGGCAGTCTCCGAGTGCCACACGTATTTTTTATTTAAGCTATTGCATAGCTTTTATCGCGGGCCTAGGCCAGCGCGGCGACCGAATGAAGAAATTTCTTAACGAAAATTAATGATTTTAAACTGATAATTACGTCTAAACGAGTGCTGCTTACGATTCGAAAAAAATATATGTTAAACAAGAACATTTTCCTAATATTCTTAGCTTTGAATATTTTACATTTTGTTTATATTACATAGTGTAATTAATTTGTGAAATTAGGTCTAACCGAACACAAAAACGACTACTACGCAAATACTATCTGGCGTATTATTATGAAACCTGCACCATTTTAAAGATAATTTAATTATCTATCTTTTTGTCTACGATTTTTTTCGAATAATCCGATTTTTTTGATTTATCGAATAAAAAATTCGTGCGCGGCGCTCTATCGGAAGACGTTTAAATTATTCCGAATCATTTGCTTTCGCAGCCGCAAATGATTCGGAATAATTTCAACGTTTTACGATAGAGCGCAGTTATCTGATATCAGAAAAAATAAAATAAATAAATAAATATAATTGCATAAGTTGTTAAAAATGCTATGCAATAGCTTTACCGCGGCAGTCCCCGAGTGCCACACGTATTTTTTTTTCAAACTTTGAGGTTATTGCAGTCAACCGTATAAACTGCGGTCTCTCGGACCACGACGGCCAAATGGTGAGTGTCAAATGCTACAATAAATGCAGAGTTGGCCGAGAAGTTTATGTTAAACGAAAACTTACCGAAAATGAGCTTATTAACTTCCAGGTAGCTTTGATAGCAAATTTCCCCGATGTAAGCAATGATGCAAATGAGTCATATGAAAACTTTTACCCGCTCGCTTTGAGTTAACCATTTTTGGTTAGACGCTTAAAAATGCTAAAATTGTATCTAACCAATATTGGTTAGGGCGCTCCGCGCTTCGTAAAATGCCAACTTTTTAAATATTTATTCATTATTATCTTAATTGTTTGACGAGATGAGGTTATAATATTTTATATTTCAAATTTCAATGCGATCATTTTACAGTTATTCTTTTTACGATCCGTATAGGAGTTTAAAAGTTATGGTCGTTTTTCTCAAGGCCATCGACTTCACGCGCAAAACTGTCCCGGGCAGAAGTGACGACTAAATTTTTACCCAGCGATAAGAAGGGGTTGGTGGTATCTAACATCTCTTGATGCGACGATTCCCCTAAAAAAAATTACCCAAAACTGAAAAAATCATTTAACGACTGGGTGACTCCAGGTATTAAGGTTTCCAGATCACGGATGTTTGAATTACATCAACTAAAAAAAGGAAACTGTGACGCCGAATTTTTAAAACATACACAGACCTATAAGAAGACATATAAAAAAGTTGTCTGGAAGGCAAAACAATTATATCTAAAATCCTCCATTGAACGGTCGGAAAATAAAATCAAAGCTGTCTGGAATATTATAAGCAAAGAGTGTCGTAGGATGTCGTAGGAGTGTCGTAGACGAACGTCTACAGAAAATGTGATTAGGTTAAATTTAAACAGTCAAACAATATCTGACACTAGTGCAGTTGCAGAGCTCTTTAACGACCAATTCAGCATTCCAAAAGTTGATAATATTAGCTTATTTGAGACGACCCAAACTTCTTCTGACCTTTTATCAAGCTATTGCAATAGAAATAAGGCGACTTTAAAATTTATATATACGACGCCACAAGAAATTATAATAATAGGTAATTCTATAAAAATCAAGGACTCTACCGACCTCTGGTCTATTTCGCCAAGAATAATGAAGAGCAGTATTGTCCCGTTGGCCGAACATCTGTCTTCTTTATTCAATTAATGTATTGGCTCTGGAATTTTCCCAACTAAAATGTTGATGGCAAAAGTGATTCCTATTAATAAAAAGGGACCCCGGGAAGACATAAACAACTACCGGCCAATATCACTTTTGCCATCTTTTAGCAAGATATTTGAAAAATTAATTCTTCAGAGGCTAAGTACCTTTTTTGCCGAGCACAACATCCTTACGCCAAAGCAATTTGGGTTCCACAAGTCACCATCCACCATAGATGCGATTGCAGGTCTGATGGATAAACTATTATCTAGCATCGATAAGTCGAATAAAACTTGTGACATTTTTTGTGACCTATCCAAGGCCTTTGATTGCGTCGATCACCTTATTTTACTTCAGAAGCTCGAGCACTACGGCATTAGAGATACAGTTCTAAGCCTAATACAATCCTACCTACAAGGACGTACGCAAGTCACTGAAGACCAAAACAGCTTGAGCGATCACCAACAAATTACTAAAGGGGTACCGCAAGGTTCCTTTCTGGGACCCTTTATTTTTCTTGTATACATCAATGATATACCAGATTGCGTGTTATCTGATAACGATGAAATTGTACTGTACGCAGATGATACCTCACTAATTTTCAGCGATGCAAATCATGAACAACTAGTTAAGCGAATTGACGTAACCATGGAAAAACTTGGTACTTGGTTCCAATTAAATCAATTGTCTCTTAATGCATCTAAATCAAACTCCATCAATTTCTCTCTTCGGCCGTCCCAAAATAATATCTTCAGTATTAGCTATGGTGATAAAGTATTAGAAAATGTTGATCATACGAAATTTCTAGGCATTCATATTGATAGCAATCTGCAATGGTTGACTCACCTAGAAGAACTGAGCAAAAAAATAGGTAGCGCCACATTTGCCATAAAAAAATCAAATCGTTATGTGGCTTTCAAGCTTCCAAATCTGTCTACTTTGCCTATTTCCATTCCCTATTAAGTTATGCCCTCTTGTTCTGGGGAATGGCGACAAATGTTATAAGGATCATTCGCCTACAAAAACGAGCGATTATAAATCTGTTCTCAATATCTTTGCTAACATCTTGCAAGCAGTACTTCATCGAATCTGGTATCATGACTTTGTACGTCGCGTATATATACCAAAACATCATGTATACGAGAAAAAATATCGAGACTCCCTCAACTAACTCAAATATTCATTCCTTGTCGAGGTCGAGTCGAAGTTGAATAGGTTAGTTTAGGGAGTTTCCTATTCCATCGGTCTCCTTATCCGGGAGCCGCTAGTGTGATCTCCAGTGTCTATTTGTATATATTACTTCCCTGTCTGGTCCTATTTCAAGATCAGTATATGTACAAGGGTTTTGCCTCAGGGTAGCCTGTTGTCCCCCATTCTATACATTCTCTATACAAGGGGGTTGGAGAATGTTGTAAAAACAAAGCTCCCTTAGTGTTTGTCATTTGCTCTTAAAATCATCCCTATTATTGACTAAAATGCGACTCTCATTTTGAAATTGTCTCTCATTTGAACACACGTGCGTTCATATCGTCTTTTGTGGCCTGGCGCCGGGCGCCGTCGGCGCCACTCGTCTGAGTGGTTTGGCTGTTTATTTTTATGATAGGTACCTATGCATATTTCTACTTTCGGATGAAACTTTTTGGTTTATGGCTTTGTTTGTGTGTTGTGCACTTTATTGGGGTAAAGCCAAAAGTCGGTATTTTAAATGGAATTTCGGAAAGAGGTTTTATTTTTTTAATATTTTGCCTGAACCTGATGCTTTTATTACCATTTGGGATGACTGATTTCGGTGTGTGTGTCGCCTTGTCGTCGTTTCTTTGTCTGGTTGCAACAATCCCATTCATGCTGGTAACCAAATTATTAGTAAAACATAATAACATTCATTTTATTTATTTATAAGCAAATTTATTTGGTAATTTACAATCATCTACATCTTGCGGTGTCAACTACAACGGTCGAGCCCGTCACCACAGGACGTTTTAACGATTAGTCGTTCTGTCGCCCTGCAGTGAACGTAGAAGACTTTGGACAGTACATTCTACGTCCAGCTACATCACAACCCGTGAGAGTCCAACGCCTTACCGCGAGTGAGCCAGGAATAAACCCGGCGGGCTCGAGATACTCGCGCCCTCACTTCCAATTGTGACCAGATTTCTCCGGTCTCTCGATTGGTTCCGAGTTCGAGGTCGCTTGCGCGGTCCTCTCCCTTACGAAGCGGTGAAACGGAGTGCACCGAATCTGTCGCGGACCAAGGCGTCCTTTGCCCGACTCTGAACCGGGATCGGATGGCCAATGGTCATTTCAAGAGCAGTCGCCGTAAGGTAGACAACTACCCCCGCTCTATAGGAAACAATACAGTTTCCAGACTCCCCCGATTGTTAGTCGGAGAGCACAATCGATTGGCTTGCGCCGCTCGGTGCGCAGACCGTCCAGGAGCGCCAGAGGATTGTTCCCAGGGGAGACTGGTTGACCCAGTGTCCTACCCAGGCTCGCACCCCATGCGTGGAGGCCATCGGATGGGTGTTGACCCGTGAGTGTGACCGACCCTGAAACAGAATGGGTCTTCGTGGCCAACTTAGCAGGGCCCATTAGCTCCCAAAATCATCTACAGTTAACTGAACATATACAATTACAATGTATATGTTCCAAGAATCCAAGAATCCAGTAGCAAAAAACTGATTGTGCCAGAAACTGTTGCCAGTGATCCTATTTTTATGTCGCCTAACTAAAAGCAATAACCTCTTCTAAGGCCGATATTAAAATTGTTGTAAATATAATATCATAAACCAATATTAAAACCTAAGTAATAAATAATATAGAAATTTGCGGGAATTTATACACTAAGACCGATATTATTAATTCTTACGATCTGGAAAATTGGATATAAAATTCATAATATAAAAGTGAAATTGATAACATAAAATGGTTAAAAAGATGCACAATTAGCTAGTATTTAAATAATTGCTTAAAAAGAGTGAGATAGTCAAACCTAATTATAAAAAAAAAATAAAAATACGTGTGGCACTCGGGGACTGCCGCGGTAAAGCTATTGCATAGCATTTTTTAACAAGTTATGCAATTATAATTATTTATTTATTTTATTTATGCAGTATGAAGAATTTTTTTCTGATATCAGATAACTGCGCTCTATCGGAAAACGTTGAAATTATTCCGAATCGATTCAGAATAATTTAAACGTCTTCCGATAGAGCGCACGAATTTTATTCGATAAAGCAAAAAAACCGGATATTATTCTTTGACTATTCGAAAAAAATCGTATATAAAAAGATAGATAATTAAATTATCTTTAAAATGCTGCAGGTTTCATAATAATACGCCAGATAGTATTTGCGTAGTAGTCGTTTTTGTGTTCGGTTAGACCTAATTTCACAAATTAATTAAACTATGTAATATAAACAAAATCTAAAATATTCAAAGCTAAGAATATTAGGAAAATGTTCTTGTTTAATATATATTTTTTTTGAATCGTAAGCAGTACCTACTCGTTTAGACGTAATTATCAGTTTAAAATCATTCATTTTCGTTAAGAAATTTCTTCATTCGGTCGCCGCGCTGGCCTAGCCCGCGATAAAAGCTATGCAATAGCTTAATAAGAATTAGTTAAAAAATAAAATAAAATGGGAATTAAAATACAAGTTGAGATAAAGGATATAAAATTGTCAACCATACCCTAACCATATTTTTTTTAAAAAACAAGTAAAAAGTTTGTAGGTAAGTTAACAAGTTAACATTGCTTAAAAATACAGTAATATAATCAAACTTAATTGTAGAAATTTAATTAAGTAAAAAAATGAAATGAGATTTAAATGAGTAGATAATAATACCTATATAAGTATTAAAATAATCATTAAAATATGTAAAGGAAATATAAAATCGAAGACTATCGCGGTTTTTTTTATATTATAAATAGGATAGAAACGAATTTACCGCGTCATATTTGTAACACCCAACGTTTCGGTGACGTTGCAGCCGCCGTTGTCCAGTCTATCCTGGACAACGGCGGCTGCAACGTCACCGAAACGTCGGGTGCTACAAATTTGACGCGGTAAATTCGTTTCTATCCTATTTATAACGTAAAAGTAAGTTTTGGAATGCTAAAAGCTATAATAAAGACCATTAACCCAGTTGTTACTTAAACTTTTTTTATCTCGTATCACACTAGTTTTTTAGTATTATTACCTTGATGCATAAAGTAAACATGGAAAAATAGCAAAAAAACTGACTTTTTGGGAAAGCTCGGAAAATGCGGATCGTTTTAACGATCAGTAGTAATAGGCAGGTAGGTTAACGCGCATATAACTACTACTTTATCGATTGTATCCTATTTTAAATTAAAGAAACAGAGTTATTACTATGAAAAAGGCTTTATTATCTATCTATTTACATCTATCTATATAACCTTTATCTATCTAGGCCCTAAATTTATAAAAAACGTGCATAAAATAAATTTCAACGTGCATAAAATAAAATAAATCACAAGCTTATTTGTAAACACTTACCGTTTTGAAGACATAGTGAAAGTTAATTACGCTAATACGAATTAAAATAGAAAAGCACTTATGATCATATATATATATATATATATATATATATATATATATATATATATATATATATATATATATATATATATATATATATATATATATATATATATATATATATATATATATATATATATATATATATATATATATATATATATATATATATATATATATATATATATATATATATATATATATATATATATATATATATATATATATACATAGGTCAGACTGGAAATATCACGAACAGGCCATATCAATAAAAACGTAACCCGGATTTTCGTTAAGTTTGGAAACTAGATTTTTCGGCCATTGACGCCGAAATATTTTTAAAAATAATTATTTGTTTATTTAAAATGAATTTATTCTTCATAAAAGAACACATAGTTGTAAGGAAACAGTATTGCTTCCAGACTCCCCCGACTGTTAGTCAGAGCGCACAATCGATTGGCTTACGCCGCACGGTGCGCAGACCGCCCAGGAGCGCCAGAAGGTTGACTCCTAGGGAAAACTAGTCCTAAGGCCAGAGTCCTGCCCGGGCTCGCACTTCATGCGTGGAGGCCGCCGGATGGGTGTTGACCCGTGAGTGTGACCAACCCAGAACAGAATGGGTCTTCGTGGCCAACTCGACAAGGGCCCATTAGCTAGAGCCCGTAGTGTAGAGTTCTATCCTTGAGAAGGCACCGAAATCTGCCTTTCATGATTCGGCGCGCTGCTTCTCATATGGGAAAAATTATAGATTGCCTCGGCCGTGTTCTCCGGCGGATCATGAAACGGGGTCATCGACCGAGGCATTTGCGTGTAACACGAATCTCCTGAAAAATCTAGTTGTCATACATACGAACGTAAATTTTAGTAATATTATTTTTACCTCATTACCCAAAACTCATTCGTTATGTATGCCGTTGACATAACCTTCTTCCAGCTATATGTTTATATTGGATACAATACATACCAGATGCGTCGTGTGATGAATCAGGGCAATTGACTTTAAAAGTCAATATTTGCAGGTCAGCATCACCAATCTATGTACGAGTATTTAAAAATATTCGAATTTAGGTAGGTTGGTAGGGGTCCGGTATTTAAGCGTACAGTCCGGTATTTTCGCGGCCTGTCCGGTAAAAAATAAATGGTCATACCGGACAGAACAATGTCCGGTATTTTGAGGAAAGTCGGTACTACTGGTCACAAGCGCCTCTTTTCAAATTGGTCCAACATGTATGCAGCATTCCCGTATCAAACGCCTTCGTCGAGCGCATTTTCACTGTGATAGGGAATATACTATATCGGAGTGGCACAGAGCCCAGTGGGGTGGGGTGGTAGTAAGTTGTGTTTTTTAGTTTTTCAGTTTTTTTTTTGCACATCTACTTTTATTGTTACTCATTGTATGAAAGGGCACATCTACTTTCGTTGTTGTTCACTGTATGAAAGGGCACATCTACTTTCATTGTAAACTATGTTAGATAGGTAGAGTAAATAGGTAGGTCGAGTGAGCCCATTCAGTGTTAGTCGCGCTAACGCGACTGAGTCGAGTCGAGAACGCGCTCATTTTCTTGTTCGACTTTTGCTTTTTACCCGCCTTCCCCTACGTGCCTCGCCACCTTCGATCTTTCCCCCCTGACTTGGCCTATTTTTAGTGCGACTTTTGCTCTTTACCCACATTCCCCTACATTTTCTCACCCAACTTTTGATATTTCCCTTCATTACTCACCCTACTCGAATTTGACATGACTAATATAAAGGCTTTTTGCAGTGTTTTTTATGTTGCGCTAGACAAAACAGACGTATCCTGCGATACGTCGATAATAAGTTATTAATTTAGTTAGCGTAATTAGTTAGGTAGAGTAAGTAAGCCATAAGGAATATATGGACCAATGAACGAAACCGCCTTGGGCTAGAGACTGTGAAAAGTGAACTGTGTGTTTTTTTTCAACATAAACTCGAGCTGCACTGATTTTAAAGAACGTGTTGTATCAAATACAACACTATTGAAAGCGGTTGCGTCAAATGCAAAATATGTTAAAAGGAAGTAAGTAGGTACTACCTAAAAGTACCTAGGTACAGTACAACATAAATTAGTTTTAGAAGAATGATTCAACTTTATTATTTATTCATTCGAAGTTCCTATTATTTTTGTTAAACATACCTATCTTTTTTTAGGTGATTTTATTTTTTTCTGAAGTTCCTACCTTTATTTTGTAAGTAAGTAGTAGATTATTTTATTTTTCTTAAAAACATACAGCATAAAAAAATACGTATAAGCATAATATATATATAGCAGTAACAAAGCCAATGATGTTTTAAATTATTTGCTATATAAGGATTACAAAATATGCTAAACAATACAAAATAAATAAAACCAAAAAGAATTTAAAAGTAACAGTTAAAATCGCTAGGTGCGAGTGTATGGATGTTAGTGTGTGTTTGTGTGATGGAGAGCGTGTATGTGTGAGTGTGTGTATGTGTGTGTTTGTATGTGTGTGTGCGGGTATGTAAGGGTGTGTGGGTGTGTGTATCTGTAGTGCGAATGTGCTTGTGAGTGCTTGTGCATGCTAATTCGATCCGATCTGATAATCAGCTTTTCAAGTACCTCCTTAACAAAGGATCGACTATTCTGATGGTTAAATATGTCAATATCGTTAAAGCATACATTGTATGCATGCATAACGCGCGGCAATAACGAATTGGAACCATAGTTAGTGTTGAACCTTGGTACGTAAAAAGTTGAGTGAGCACGTGCGAGTCGGGAAGGCGCTCGTATGCTCACCGTACTCAGGAGGTATGAACTGTCCAACCCAGTATGAACAATTTTATGTAGAAACGACATATCTGATACTACTCGCCGGTCCTCTAATGTCTCTAAACCGTAGCGTTGCAGACCTTCAGCGTACGACAAGCCGTTGGAAAATAAGCGGTAATTTAGATGACGTATAAATCGTGACGTATAATATTCATACCATTATTTAATAAAGACTTTGTCATAGATAGCATAGTCTTGGCGACCACAATTTTATGACTGCATTATATTTTGTTACTAATTTAGTTGATTTATGTGATGTTGATTAATAAATAAAAAATACCTAGCATACACCCCCCCCCCCCCCCGTTTGGGGTTGTCCGGTATTTTTTCGCGACTCACCTGGCAACCCTATAGGTTGGTGGCATTACTGAAAGCTATAACCGCAAAATACTAATTTCCGTGTTTAAAAAAAAAACACGGTAGAAACCACCAAAACCCAAAAGAATGAAAGAAAAAAGGACGCCACCTCCTTTTAAAGAAAAAGAAGGAAACTTATTCAAAAAAAAAAAGATACCCGAAAGAAATTTTAAAAAAGAAAAAAAGTTAACCTCAAAAAACTATCTCAAGGAGTGGGCTAAATATTAATGAGCATTGGGTTTGGCCCACAGAAAACCCTTTTTCTCAGACACACGAAAGACTACAGCACAAAAAGAAACACAAAGTTATGTAAAGTTCGTGTTTATTCGCCCACAGGCACCCTTTTCTTCAAATTCCGCTTATCGGCACGTCACATGTGTTCAGTCAAATAAAGAGGTTAATTCCGGATATGAAGGCAAATTTCCTGACGTGGAGGCAAGTCCCGTCACATTTAGTGACGATTTCGTTACTTAATTAGCAGCAATTAAAATACGCATGTGTCAGAAGTTTATAGATGCCGCAAGCTGCGATCAATAAAAAAAATCCGTTAAAATCGCGAGGATCCTACTTGAAAAGCTACCCAAAAAGAGATTAAATGCTTACCAGATAAATCACATACACTTCACATAACAATTTTTTTTTTTTTTACCGCCAGGCGGTCACTCTCCGATTTACTCCTTACGGCGGTCGCCAATTCTCACAGCCGAATCTATCTGTCTGTCTCTCAGCCATGTTGAAGCGAAATAGAACGATTGCAGGGCGGCGGAAGTCACCCATAACAGGTAGGGCTAGACCAGCACAACCGCGATTAATCGCCAGAATCGCCTAGAGCGATAAAAATTACGACTGCACAGCTCTATCTGTCAAAAATTTGATGTTTACGAAATTTCGTAAATGGTTCATTTAATTGTCATAATATGGGAGAAAATCATGAAAACAGCGAAAACCAACAGGAAACATGACTAAACACGGGGAAAACATGGAAAAACGGGTGCAGCGAACATAATCTGCACAAAGGCGCGAAAACAAGACAACAAAATAGGCAGTTTTTGTTACAGCCCCCTCCAAAAAAAGAAATCGGAAGAGCCAACGACGATTTCAGACGAATCGTCCCGATTCAATTTATCCTACTATAGGATAACAAAAACGCCAAAGCATCAACTAACAAGCAATAACAAAAACTCCTTGTTTAATCACTTGAAGGAAAAACTCTCCCTCTCTTAGGGAGGAAACGACCCAATTGGGACATAAGAAAATACTAAAACAAAAAACTTCTCCCCGTTAACTATAGGTGAAAACCTGGTAGGTACGTTACTGCAGAGGTCAACTGCCATTTTAAACTCTCTCTACTTGCCCGTAGAGGAAAAACAATATCACTACAGCAAAAAAAATTACAAAGTCATGGAACGCACAAGGCCCATGTAACAAGAACAAACATCAATAACCGGTGTCCTCACCTCCGTAACAAAATCAACTTTACTCACTGAAGGAGCACCGAACAACTTCCAAGCAATCAAGCACAAAACTTGTTGTGGACACAAAAAAATATTACAATGACTATATGGTTAGACCTCGACATAATTTATACCTACTAGGGAATGTGAATACTGTCCATTACTGCCTTGTATACCATCTCCTTGCATACTTCCCTCTCACGATATCTATTCAAACCACAGTGGTGCTAGTCAAGATTGCTAGCACGACTGATCACAAACACAATGATTTCAGTGATAGTAACCAATCGGTACCACACCTTTGTAAAGGACAAAACATTTGAGTCGAACTAGTCAGACTACTATGAAAACTTTTCATATGAATGTTAACGAGAAAAAAAAAGAGTAATACAACAAAACTATTTAGAACCTTGAGGATTTAATTTGAAATCCTTAATATGCCAGGAACCTATATTCTTCCCTTTAGCATTTTCTAACTCGTATACCAACGCAGAGAGTTTTTTAATTATTTTACATTTTTCATATTTTGGGGCAAATTTGGAAATGTAATAATTCCCAGCATTACTTAGATAATAAGTCTTTTTATAGATCGTATCGCCTACTTGAAATTCCGCAGGACGGTGTTTTCGATCATAGTAAACTTTATTATGTGCATGTAATTTTAACAATTTCTGCCGCACTACATGAAAAATGTTAGATAATTCACTCAAATTTTGAGCGTAAGACAACCTACTACCAAAAATAACCTCTGCTTGAGATTCCGGCGCCTGAGCATAAAAAGAACCATTCATAATCGGTTCACGACCATGGACTAGGAAAAATGGACTGAACCCAGTTGATTCCGAGACTGCCGCGTTAATGGCCATCTGAATTTCAGAAAGATAGAGATCCCAGCTGCGATGATCGTCTTTTACACACAACGATAACGCAGTGACCACACTACGATTCTGACGCTCAGTTGGATTAACTTGAGGGCAATATTTCGGGTTTAAATATACTTTTGGAATTTTATATTTCGCAATCAGTTCAGTGAACTCCCTTCCGATAAACTGTTTTCCATTGTCTGAAATTAAATACTGCGGAACACCATAGCGAAGGAATACATTATGTTCAACGACATAACTTACAAGTTTACTGGTAGCACGTTTTAACGGAAAAAGTAGACAGTATTTGCTAAAACAATCTGTCACCACGAGAATATGCATATTTCGGTTCCTCGTCATCGGATAAGGACCCAACAGATCGACCGAGACCATTTGGAACGGGAAGGCACAGGACTTAGGATTTCCTAGCTGACCCAAAGGGGAAATATTTGAATGTTTGTATTGCTGACAAGTTTCACATTTAGAAACAAAGTTAACGACGTCTCCGTGTAAATTAGGCCAAAAGTAACGAAGACAAAGACGACGGTGTGTCTTAAAAATTCCAAAATGCATAGCCAAATCAGACTCATGATTTTCCCGGATAAGCTTTTCTCTAAGCTGCAACGGAACAACTAACTTCCAATCGTAACAACTGGTGAGTTGATACTTGCTTTTAGAGTACCTAAACAATTCATGGTCCTTAATCTGGAAATTTGGATATCCAGCGGGATTTTCAGACACTGCCTTAAACAAATCGTTGTACCATGAGTCGGAAACAACAGACAGAGAGGAAACGGGAAGCAACCGAGATAACGTGTCAGGAACCACATTATCGACACCTTTCTTGTGGACGATCTCAAAATCAAAAGCAGATAGACGAATACCCCATCGAGCCAGACGGCCGGTAGGATTTTTTAAGCGCAAAAACCAACGTAAGCTGGCATGATCTGTAAAGATAGTGAATTTGGGACCGCCCTCCAAGTAACCGCGAAAATGCTCGACAGCATGAATAACACTTAGGGCTTCGCGTTCGGTCGCCGAATATCGCGTTTCAGCGGGTAAAAGTGTTCTACTCGTGAAAGCGATAGGGTGATCGACGCCATCCACTTCCTGGGTTAAAACTCCGCCTAAACCGTACAACGATGCATCGCAATGAAGAGCGAACGGTTTAGAATAATCCGGACAGGCCAAAATCGGACTAGAAACTAAGGCCGATTTCAGTTTTTGAAATGCCTCTTCCGCCTCGGGCGTCCACTCATAAGGGGGAGCACCTTTGCGGGTACTTGTCAACCGAGATAAGGGAGCAGCAATACTAGAAAATTTTTTAATGAACCGACGATACCAACCGGCCATACCAAGAAAACTCTTTACCATTTTTGGAGAATTTGGAGTAGGAAAATCGAGAATACATTTTACCTTCTCGGGATCGGTATGTAGACCGTGAGAATCAACTACATACCCTAAATACTTCAATTCCTGACGAAAAAACTGACACTTCTTGAAATTTATAGAAAGGTTGGCATACAACAAGCGATCTAATACTTTGTTTAACAAAGTTATATGTTCTTCAAAAGTAGCAGATACAATAATTATGTCATCTAGGTAACAAAAAACTTTGTTTTCGAAGGAGGGATCGAACATATTGTCAGCCAGCCTTTGCATGCACGCCGGCGAGTTTCTCAGGCCGAAGGCGCAAGATCTGAAGCAGAAGAATCCTCGACCAGGAACAGTGAAGCTACACTTCTCTCGTGAAGAAGGATCCAAAGGGATTTGCCAAAAGGCAGAGGATAAGTCGATAGAAGATAAATAATTTGAATCTCTCAAACTGTCCAAGATAGTTGTAATTCTCGGCAGGGGATACGCATCCGGTTTCGTAATAGAATTCAGCTTCCTGCTATCGAGACAGAAACGAAGAGTACCATCTGACTTTGGAACAAAAATTGTTGGATTATTCCAACCCCCGGAACTAGGTTCGACAACACCTAACTCTAACATCTTATCAACTTCTTCATTCAACAACGCCAATCTAGCTGGAGACAAAGGATAGTAACGCTGTTTCACTGGAGGATGATCTCCAGTATCAATGACCTGGGACAACAAATTAGTACGACCAAGACCTTTGACTTCGGAAGAAATTTTTTCAAAATTATTGATCATTCTGTCTGCTAGCGATCGCTGGTCTCCAGTCAATGAAGCAAAAGGCCGCAAGGCCCTCACTTCATTGACTCGATGCCAAACAATTGCATCGCAGGACTCAAACTTGACAAATTTTAATATTTCCGGAGCCAACTCAAATTCTCGGACAAAATCTATTCCCAAAATAAGGGAAGTACCTATATCAGGAGCTACAACGGCTCGAATAACCTGGCAACGATTATTGAATTTAAAAGGAAGAAACATAGACCCAATCGTCTTAACCGAACTTGCATTAGCAGTGGATAAAGTCACCAACGGAGACTTATTAAGAGTAAAACCGATATCAACTAAATATTTATGTGAATCGGCACCCAAAATCGTAACACTCGATCCAGTGTCGAGTAATCCACAAACCGTTATATCACCCAGTGAAACTTCTAAGAAAGGGCGACGGTTATCCTTCTCATTTGCAAATAATATCGAGGCAGAATGTAGAAAATCCTCTATTCTGCCCCGCCTTTCGAGTTTTTTGGCTCTGAAACCGGGGAATTACCAGGCCGGTTATTCTTAGAACATTCCGGACAAGTGGCTACCGTGTAGTTAAACCTACCACAACGATAGCAATATTTAGAATAGCCATGATGCGTGCCACCGCGTGAACCACGCGAACTATTATTGGCTCCTTGGTTGTAATTACCAGAAGACGAATTACCATAAGAAAAATCATTACGGGAAAAATTTCCACGATTAAAACCGCCACGATGAAAACCACCACGATTAAAACCACCACGATTAAAACCACCACGATTAAAACCACCACGATGGGATGGACCAGCAGAAGAAACGTTACACTCTTTTAACTTCTGTTCAACTTTCACTTCCTCCGTCGCACATTTGGTAGGAGACTCGTCGACCGCATAAACTGCTTTCGAGCCAGAAGGCTTGACCTTAGCTTGTGCAGGAGTGGCTGCATTAGATGCGTTCATACGCTGTTGTGCATTCTCAACTTTTTTCCCTAATCGCAGAAGTTCGTCGATTGAATTTATATCAACTAGCATGAAATGTCGTTGGTAAGAAATGGAGATATTTGAAAGGATAATTCCTAACTGTTCCTCGCCAGACAATGGCCTTGACAACCTGTTGAAATAGCCCAACATGACCGAAACAAAAATATGCATCCTCTCATCCGACTTTTGTTTACGTCCCCGTACAAATGACAAAACTTCAGCATCGTAATTTAAACTGCCAAAATCGGAGCGGAGTGCAGCAACTAACTGCTTCCAACTGAAAATGCTCGAAGCTCTAGCACGGTACCAACTAAGCGCTTGTTTCTGGAATAGTTCACAAGCCGATTTCAGCATCCTGGCCTCCGAGATATTACGCGAAAACCTAATCTCATCCAATCGTTCTAAGAACTCGACCACACAGGAATCGCCGTCAAATGTAAAACCAAGATTTAAACGTTTAAGAATGCGTTCGTCAGAAATGACAAAGTTATTGTCCAAAGGAACTGGTTTCGTATCAACATGCTGTATATACGGAGCTGACGTCACTTCAGAATTCCTGCCCAAAGGAACCACCTCAGGACTAAGCTTCTCACCCTCGTGCAATGAAGTAGAAGGTATCGGAAGAACTACAGGATTTGGTAACGGGCTAGCCGAACGAACAATTTCTAAATATTTTTCTAACAGTACGACAATTTCCAAAACTTCCTCCTTTAAATTATCTAATAATTTCTTCGAGTCTGAATTAGCAGGATTTATACGTGAAACTCTATGAAAGATATGTGCAGTTTTAGTGCTAATTCGTTTATATAAAAGTTTCTGTTTAGTACTTAAAAATTCTTCGATAAGTTCTTGGAGACATGAAAGTCTAATCGAACATTCCTGAAACTCGGAATCTGGATCTAAATCCGTTGAGGAAATTGATTCAGCTGGAAATTCCCTTAAGAGTGAATTAAATTGTTTTCTCATCGCTTCAACATTGGTTGGAGTGACCTCACGAATCGTGAACTCATAATCGAGTTCTGCCTTTACTAAATGTGACGCAGCATAATACACTATCGCTGGAGACGCCATCATGTATATATATATATACAATTTAAATTCCACCAAAAAAATTAAAACCAAAATAAATAAAAAAATTAAAAAATTAAATGGAACAAACTGACTTTTTTTTTACTGCTTGCGGCACTTCTGATCACTTTTTGCTGCTTACCTCCACCAAGATATGTTGCCTTCACATCTGAAAATTAACAAAAATAATTAGTATGATATTAACAAACTTAAACGGCAAGCGTAAAACTTTTTCGCGGAAACCGCCTTAAAATAACAAACAACCTGCTGCTAAACAATGCCAAGTATTAAAAGAATAATTAATATATTGCCTTTAAATCTAAGATTCAGACAAAAAAAATATAGTAACCATAAAAAAACGGCAAGTACAAAATACTTCTTCGAGGTAACCGCTTTAAATTACAAAAAAGAATGCTACTAATGCCGAAAAAACTGCAAGTACACAATACTGCTTATATTAATGACAAAAGTTGCTTCTAAATACAAAAACAAAAAGACGGTGCTTACAAACCTCTTTCACGGTAATCGCTATGAATGAAAATTATATAAAAACAAAAAAAATGCTTCTAATTTTTTTTATACAATTTTAAAACAAAGTGCTTAAAAAATCGTGCTTCAATGGCTGAGGAAAAGAATGTTCTGACAGCCAAAATCCAATTTACAGGCCTAACGTTGGAGCGCTAATTTTATAACCGCAAAATACTAATTTCCGTGTTTAAAAAAAAAACACGGTAGAAACCACCAAAACCCAAAAGAATGAAAGAAAAAAGGACGCCACCTCCTTTTAAAGAAAAAGAAGGAAACTTATTCAAAAAAAAAAAGGTACCCGAAAGAAATTTTAAAAAAGAAAAAAAGTTAACCTCAAAAAACTATCTCAAGGAGTGGGCTAAATATTAATGAGCATTGGGTTTGGCCCACAGAAAACCCTTTTCCTCAGACACACGAAAGACTACAGCACAAAAAGAAACACAAAGTTATGTAAAGTTCGTGTTTATTCGCCCACAGGCACCCTTTTCTTCAAATTCCGCTTATCGGCACGTCACATGTGTTCAGTCAAATAAAGAGGTTAATTCCGGATATGAAGGCAAATTTCCTGACGTGGAGGCAAGTCCCGTCACATTTAGTGACGATTTCGTTACTTATAGCAGCAATTAAAATACGCATGTGTCAGAAGTTCATAGATGCCGCAAGCTGCGATCAATAAAAAAAATCCGTTAAAATCGCGAGGATCCTACTTGAAAAGCTACCCAAAAAGAGATTAAATGCTTACCAGATAAATCACACACACTTCACATAACAAATTTTTTTTTTTTTACCGCCAGGCGGTCACTCTCCGATTTACTCCTTACGGCGGTCGCCAATTCTCACAGCCGAATCTATCTGTCTGTCTCTCAGCCATGTTGAAGCGAAATAGAACGATTGCAGGGCGGCGGAAGTCACCCATAACAGGTAGGGCTAGACCAGCACAACCGCGATTAATCGCCAGAATCGCCTAGAGCGATAAAAATTACGACTGCACAGCTCTATCTGTCAAAAATTTGATGTTTACGAAATTTCGTAAATGGTTCATTTAATTGTCATAATATGGGAGAAAATCATGAAAACAGCGAAAACCAACAGGAAACATGACTAAACACGGGGAAAACATGGAAAAACGGGTGCAGCGAACATAATCTGCACAAAGGCGCGAAAACAAGACAACAAAATAGGCAGTTTTTGTTACAAAGCAAATCAAATTAAGATCTGAAATCCCTATCGATTATAGAAAAACCGCGAAGGTGCATGACGACCTGCTACTTTCGGGCATACGATGGCTATATAGGAGAAATCGAGAGCTTTAACAATCCCAGGAAAAACTGGTATCTCCTGGAAAATGGTAATTATTGTTAGGTGTATTAATATATGAAAATTTTTAAGATATATATTTATTGCAGAAAATACAATATTTATCCATACTTATTTCCGTCCGATTTTGTTCTAGGAATGGTAGGATACAGCAGTCTTGAAACGCGTCGATATATTTCCCTAATTATATTTGCATATAAATTAATTCAATGAACTATTTATTTGCCAGAGATACTATGTAAGTTTGAATTGTACGTACCGGTAAATTACACAGCGAGGAGATCGCATCTATTGTTTAATGTTTCGTACCATCGTACAAATATTTTTGTAGACAGGCCAGTGGGAAGGGTTATAGCTGTTCTTAATTCCTTACCCGCAGAAATAGACATCTTTTGTATATCCCTTTGGCAGCTAAAAAAGCAACTTCCTGCTATCTCATGTTTATTATAATCTGTCTTTAATTTAGTATTATATTTTTATGTTGTTTTCTTGTTCAATGTTAGCATTAATTTAGTTTATTTATTTATTTATTTATTTAAGAATTAATTACTATAAAACATTGATTAGCTTACAAAAATAACAGGAACCGAATGGCAAAACCTTAACCTTTTGCTTATTTGTTTCTGTCACCCAACTGGGACTAGCGAGTTCTAGGGTGGACAGGACTCCAATATTACAATCAAGTTTGCTTGATTGCTTGGTTGCCTACAAATGTACAAGTTTTAGTAAAACGCTAATGACAATAAATTGCCCTAAAATGTGGTCTTCAGAATAAAATTAAAAAAATACGTGTGGCACTCGGGGACTGCCGCGGTAAAGCTATTGCATAGCATTTTTAACAACTTATGCAATTATAATTATTTATTTATTTTATTAAGCTATTGCATAGCTTTTATCGCGGGCCTAGGCCAGCGCGGCGACCGAATGAAGAAATTTCTTAACGAAAATGAATGATTTTAAACTGATAATTACGTTTAAACGAGTACTGCTTACGATTCGAAAAAAATATATGTTAAACAAGAACATTTTCCTAATATTCTTAGCTTTGAATATTTTAGATTTTCTTTATATTACATAGTGTAATTAATTTGTGAAATTAGGTCTAACCGAACACAAAAACGACTACTACGCAAATACTATCTGGCGTATTATTATGAAACCTTCACCATTTTATAGATAATTTAATTGTCTATCTTTTTATCTACGATTTTTTCGAATAATCCGTTTTTTTGCTTTATCGAATAAAAAATTCGTGCGCGGCGCTCTATTGGAAGACGTTTAAATTATTATTCCGAATCATTTGCTTCCGCAGTCGCAAATGATACGGAATAACTTCAACGTTTTCCGATAGAGCGCAGTTATCTGATATCAGAAAAAATAAAATAAATAAAATAAATAAATAATTATAATTGCATAAGTTGTTAAAATGCTATGCAATAGCTTTACCGCGGCAGTCCCCGAGTGCCACACTTATTTGTTTATTTTATTTTTTCTGATATCAGATAATTGCGCTCTATCGGAAAACGTTGAAATTATTCCGAATCATTTGCGGCTGCGGAAGCAAATGATTCGGAATAATTTAAACGTTTTCCGATAGAGCGCCGCACACGAATTTTTTATTCGATAAAGCAAAAAAAAACAGATTATTCGAAAAAAGTCGTAGATAAAAAGATATATAATTAAATTATCTTTAAAATGGTGCAGGTTTCATAATAATACGCCAGATAGTATTTGCGTAGTAGACGTTTTTGTGTTCCGTTAGACCTAATTTCACAAATTAATTACACTATGTAATATAAACAAAATCTAAAATATTCAAAGCTATGAATATTAGGAAAATGTTCTTGTTTAAGATATATTTTTTTCGAATCGTAAGCAGTACTCGTTTAGATGTAATTATCAGTTTAAAATCATTAATTTTCGTTATGAAATTTCTTCATTCGGTCGCCGCGCTGGCCTAGGCCCGCGATAAAAGCTATGCAATAGCTTAAAAATAATAATAATAAAAAAATATTAAAAATATATAATAAATAAAATGCAATTCCATTATTAAAACGGCAATAAATATAATATAAAATTCGATTAAATAATATAAATAAAGTTATATGTGAGAAAAGAATGAAACAGTCATTAATATTTAATATTATGTTTTAAGTAATATAAGATTTAATATAAAAATACCTAGTCTAAAAGTATAATTCATTGTCAAAGTCAAATATTTTTTGGTAGTTAGTTTAATGTTAAAAAATACTTAACATATAAGTTTAAAAATATGTTAATATTTTGTGCACCTAAGTTTTATTATACTATTATTTCTAACATTTGATGTATGGTTAGTCTGTCATGATTCGATAACCATTTCTTTATTCCCTAAATGTCAAATTCATTTTATGCTATTGCATAGCTTTTATCGCGGGCCTAGCCAGCGCGGCGACCGAATGAAGAAATTTCCTAACGAAAATTAATGATTTTGAACTGATAATTACGTCTAAACGAGTACTGCTTACGATTCGAAAAAAATATATGTTAAACAAGAACATTTTCCTAATATTCTTAGCTTTGAATATTTTAGATTTTGTTTATATTACATAGTATAATTAATTTGTGAAATTAGGTCTAACCGAACATAAAAACGACTACTACGCAAATACTATCTGGTGTATTATCATGAAACCTG
Source organism: Micropterix aruncella (assembly GCA_944548615.1). NCBI lineage: Eukaryota > Metazoa > Arthropoda > Insecta > Lepidoptera > Micropterigidae > Micropterix > Micropterix aruncella. Next base: position 10,572,909 of record OX155979.1, on the reverse strand, counting down.
CACCATTTTAAAGATAATTTAATTATCTATCTTTTTATCTACGATTTTTTTCAAATAATCCGGTTTTTTTGCTTTAACGAATAAAATATTCGTGCACGGCGCTCTATCGGCAGACGTTTAAATTATTCCGAATCATTTGCTTTCGCAGCCGCAAATGATTTGGAATAATTTCAACGTTTTCCGATAGAGCGCAGTTATCAGATATCAGAAAAAATAAAATAAATAAATAAATATAATTGCATAAGTTGTTAAAAATGCTATGCAAAAGCTTTACCGCGGCAGTCCCCGAGTGCCACACGTTTTTAAGCTATTGCATAGCTTTTATCGCGGGCCTAGGCCAGCGCGGCGATCGAATGAAGAAATTTCTTAACGAAAATTAATGATTTTAAACTGATAATTACGTCTAAACGAGTAATGCTTACGATTCGAAAGAAATATATGTTAAACAAGAACATTTTCCTAATATTCTCAGCTTTGAATATTTTAGATTTTGTTTATATTACATAGTGTAATTAATTTGTGAAATTAGGTCTAACCGAACACAAAAACGACTACTACGCAAATACTATTTGGCGTATTATTATGAAACCTGCACCATTTTAAAGATAATTTAATTATCCATCTTTTAAGCTATTGCATAGCTTTTATCGCGGGCCTGGCCAGCGCGGCGACCGAATGAAGAAATTTCTTAACGAAAATTAATGATTTTAAACTGATAATTACGTCTAAACGAGTACTGCTTACGATTCCAAAAAAATATATGTTAAACGAGAACATTTTCCTAATCTTCTTAGCTTTGAATATTTTAGATTTTGTTTGTATTACATAGTGTAATTAATTTGTTAAATTAGGTCTAACCGAACACAAAAATGACTACTACGCAAATACTATCTGGCGCATTATTATGAATCCTGCACCATTTTAAAGATAATTTAATTATCTATCTTTTTATCTACGATTTTTTTCGAATAATCCGGTTTTTTTGCTTTAACGAATAAAATATTCGTGCACGGCGCTCTATCGGCAGACGTTTAAATTATTCCGAATCATTTGCTTTCGCAGCCGCAAATGATTCGGAATAATTTCAACGTTTTCCGATAGAGCGCAGTTATCAGATATCAGAAAAAATAAAATAAATAAATAAATATAATTGCATAAGTTGTTAAAAATGCTATGCAAAAGCTTTACCGCGGCAGTCCCCGAGTGCCACACGTTTTTAAGCTATTGCATAGCTTTTATCGCGGGCCTAGGCCAGCGCGGCGATCGAATGAAGAAATTTCTTAACGAAAATTAATGATTTTAAACTGATAATTACGTCTAAACGAGTAATGCTTACGATTCGAAAAAAATATATGTTAAACAAGAACATTTTCCTAATATTCTCAGCTTTGAATATTTTAGATTTTGTTTATATTACATAGTGTAATTAATTTGTGAAATTAGGTCTAACCGAACACAAAAACGACTACTACGCAAATACTATTTGGCGTATTATTATGAAACCTGCACCATTTTAAAGATAATTTAATTATCCATCTTTTAAGCTATTGCATAGCTTTTATCGCGGGCCTGGCCAGCGCGGCGACCGAATGAAGAAATTTCTTAACGAAAATTAATGATTTTAAACTGATAATTACGTCTAAACGAGTACTGCTTACGATTCCAAAAAAATATATGTTAAACGAGAACATTTTCCTAATCTTCTTAGCTTTGAATATTTTAGATTTTGTTTGTATTACATAGTGTAATTAATTTGTTAAATTAGGTCTAACCGAACACAAAAACGACTACTACGCAAATACTATCTGGCGCATTATTATGAATCCTGCACCATTTTAAAGATAATTTAATTATCTATCTTTTTATCTACGATTTTTTTCGAATAATCCGGTTTTTTTGCTTTAACGAATAAAATATTCGTGCACGGCGCTCTATCGGCAGACGTTTAAATTATTCCGAATCATTTGCTTTCGCAGCCGCAAATGATTCGGAATAATTTCAACGTTTTCCGATAGAGCGCAGTTATCAGATATCAGAAAAAATAAAATAAATAAATAAATATAATTGCATAAGTTGTTAAAAATGCTATGCAAAAGCTTTACCGCGGCAGTCCCCGAGTGCCACACGTTTTTTTATTTCCATATTGATCAGATTGTAAAATCTCGGCGCAATGAAAGAGTTATGTAAGTCATTTATTTTTAGACTTACACTCTAGCTTTAATATTCAAGGACGAATTGGATTCGTCTGTAATGCTCTCGAATAATATTTGAAACTAATAAAAGACAGTCCTGGAATATAATTTGAATAAATAACTGACAGTCTTGGAAACCCGTACTTTGGAAAAACGTACTTTGGATCTCATTTAAAAAGATCTAGGGTTGAACGTGGAAGAATCAGATTGTTTCTCCGTCTAGTAAAATGATTGGGTAACTGCTTGTGCTGGCAGCTACATCAACTTTGGCTGTGGCTCTTTGACAGATATTATCTTGGCGATTTAAGCAGGAAAAATGTAAACTTTCAAACCAACAAATCAACAAACAGCGCTCGACAAAAAGTACTATAACTATGCAACTACTATAGCAATCATAAAAAGAATAACTGTGCAATGATCGCATTGAAATTTCGTATATATAATATTGAAAACTCATTTTGTAAAATAATTAGATAATTATGAATAAATATGAGAAAATCGAAAAAGTGAAAAAAACTCGGCATTTCTAACTTGTACTTGTCTTACGGAAAAATACGGAACCCTATTTAGAAATTCTAAATACTATCATGATCTTTATTAGATTTTCTATCAAAGGTAATATTTTGTTTTGCTTATTTAGATACAAAAATATTTAGATATTAGCTCAAAAAACCAATAAAAATTTTGTTAATTTCTCGAAAAAAAAAATGATGTTTGACAATAGAATTTTACCAGAAATATCCGCGAAATGACGCCCGAAATCGTTCTAGTGGCCGTCTATGTATCTATGGTAATAAGGATATATTTGGTATGGATTTTAGGACGCGTTCGAATTATAAAATAATATTACTGTGCGCTCCGGGAGCAAGCCGCCAATATTGGTCGTTACGTAGTCAACGGTGTTCTGATGTGCAACCAAATTTGGTTGTTACGTAGCCAAAGGGTTTAGCAAAGTTAGGTTTCCTTTTTATTTATCAACACAGCCTTAGGAAATCTAGTGAAAACAATGAAATATATTTGTAATCCTTAAATGGATTTTATTCTTTATTTACACTGTATATTTTTAATTATTACAAATTTGTGCATTTTTATGATGAATTTTTTTTTATTAACCCTTCGGATACGTAACGACTAAATTTGGTTGCACATCAGAACACCGTTGACTACGTAACGACCAATATTGGCGGCTTGCTCCCTGAGCGCATAGTAATATTATTTTCTAACTCGAACGCATCCTAAAACCCATACCATTGATTTTATATTACACTATAAAATCAATGCCCATACCAAATATCTCATTATTACCAAAGATACATAGACGGCCGCTAGAATAATTTCGCGCGTCATTTCGAGGATATTTCTGGTAAAATTCCATTTGTCAAACATAATATTTTTTTTTTCGAAAAATCATTAAAAATTTTATTGGTTTTTATGAGCTAATATTTAAATATTTTTGTAAAGAAATAGGCAAAACGAAATAATAATTTTGATATAGAATCTAATAAAGATCACGATAGTATTTATAATTTCTAAATAGGGTTCAGTATTCTTCCTTAAGACAAGTACAAGTTAGAAATTCCGAGTTTTTTTAATTTTTTCGACTTTCTCTTATTTATTCATAATTACCTAATTGATTTACAAAATGAGATTTCAATATTATATATACGAAATTGCAATGCAATCATTGCACAGTTTTTCTTTTTATGATTGCTATAGTAGTTGCATAGTTATAGTACTTTTTGTCAAGCGCTGTTTGTTGATTTGTTGGTTTGAAAGTTTACATTTTAAGCTATTGCATAGCTTTTATCGCGGGCCTAGGCCAGCGCAGCGACGCAGCGACCGAATGAAGAAATTTTTTAACGAAAATTAATGATTTTAAACTGATAATTACGTCTAAACGAGTACTGCTTACGATTCGAAAGAAATATATGTTAAACAAGAACATTTTCCTAATATTCTTAGCTTTGAATATTTTAGATTTTGTTTATATTACATAGTGTAATTAATTTGTGAAATTAGGTCTAACCGAACACAAAACCGACTACTACGCAAATACTATCTGGCGTATTATTATGAAACCTGCACCATTTTAAAGACAATTTAATTATCTATCTTTTTATCTACGATTTTTTTCAAAAATCCGTTTTTTTTTATCGAATAAAAAAATCGTGCGCGGCGCTCTATCGGAAGACGTTGAAATTATTCCGAATCGTTTGCTTTCGCAGCCGCAAATGATTCGGAATAATTTCAACGTTTTCCGATAGAGCGCAGTTATCTGATATCAGAAAAAATAAAACAAAAAAAAATACGTGTGGCACTCGGGGACTGCAGCGGTAAAGCTATTGCATAGCATTTTTAACAACTTATGCAATTTATTTTATTTTTTCTGATATCAGATAACTGCGCTCTATCAGAAAACGTTGAAATTATTCCGAATCATTTGCGGCTGCGGTAGCAAATGATTCGGAATAATTTAAACATCTTTCGATAAAGCGCCGCGCACAAATTTTTTATTCGATAAAGCAAAAAAACCGGATTATTCGAAAAAATTCGTAGATTAAAAGATAGATAATTAAATTATCATTAAAATGGTGCAGTTTTCATAATAATACGCCAGATAGTATTTGCGTAGTAGTCGTTTTTGTGTTCGGTTAGACCTAATTTCACAAATTAATTACACTATGTAATATAAACAAAATCTAAAATATTCAAAGCTAAGAATATTAGGAAAATGTTCTTGTTAACCATATATTTTTTTCGAATCGTAAGCAGTACTCGTTTAGACGTAATTGTCAGTTTAAAATCATTAATTTTCGTTAAGAAATTTCTTCATTCGGTCGCCGCGCTGGCCTAGGCCCGCGATAAAAGCTATGCAATAGCTTAAAAATATATAAATAATTATAATTGCATAAGTTGTTAAAAATGCTATGCAATAGCTTTACCGCGGCAGTCCCCGAGTGCCACACGTATTTTTTTGCATAGGTACCGATACCTCTTGTAGTTAAAAAGTAAACTTCCTATATGTAAAAAAAAGATGTCAACAATTTTTGGATTTTACCCTCTATTTCAAATTTTTTCTACGGATAGGTATTTTTAAGCTATTGCATAGCTTTTATCGCGGGCCTACTAGGCCAGCGCGGCGACCGAATGAAGAAATTTCTTAACGAAAATGAATGATTTTAAACTGATAATTACGTCTAAACGAGTACTGCTTACGATTCGAAAGAAATATATGTTAAACAAGAACATTTTCCTAATATTCTTAGCTTTGAATATTTTAGATTTTGTTTATATTACATAGTGTAATTAATTTGTGAAATTAGGTCTAACCGAACACAAAAACGACTACTACGCAAATACTATCTGGCGTATTATTATGAAACCTGCACCATTTTAAAGACAATTTAATTATCTATCTTTTTATCTACGATTTTTTTCAAAAATCCGTTTTTTTTTATCGAATAAAAAAATCGTGCGCGGCGCTCTATCGGAAGACGTTGAAATTATTCCGAATCGTTTGCTTTCGCAGCCGCAAATGATTCGGAATAATTTCAACGTTTTCCGATAGAGCGCAGTTATCTGATATCAGAAAAAATAAAACAAAAAAATATATAAATAATTATAATTGCATAAGTTGTTAAAAATGCTATGCAATAGCTTTACCGCGGCAGTCCCCGAGTGCCACACATATATTTTTTTTCCCTTAAATCGCCAAGATAATATCTGTCAAAGAGCCACAGCCAGAGTTGATGTCGCTGCCAGCACAAGCAGTTACCCAATCATTTTACTAGATAGAGAAACAATCTGATTCTTCCACATTCAACCCTAGGACTTTTCAAATGGCATCCAAAGTACGTTTTTCCACACTGCGGTTTTCTAAGAGTGTCATTTGATCATTGCTCAGTTATTCTTGCGATTATTGCACAGTTATTATTTTTATGATAGCTATAGTACTTTTTTTGTCGAGCACGGCGATATTGCAAGAAATTCCAATAAATTGCCGCGGTCTGCCATGAAATTATGCCGCTACTCGAAGGGTTAAATAAATGAAAATTCTACTAATAGCTGGGGATTTAGTGCAACAGTTTGTATGGGAACCCTGCATTTTGTGAAGGCTCATACTTGGCACAATTGTTCCTTAGGTGGTCCTGAGTGGATTTAGACCGGGAGCCATCGGGGGCCACCCCGCGGGGGGCGGGGGGAGGGGGTGGAAGTTTGATTCCGCCGCGCGTCACTTTGAGCCCTCTATCTCTCGGACTATAGATACTAGGGCAAGTGGAATATCATTTCCGGGTATCTCAATAATAACGAATTCATTTCTGGAAGAAAAAATACCGGTCCATTAAAATAATATGAAATAATTGGTAACATCCAAAAATCATTTACATCTTTTTTTTTACATATTCAAAGTTTACTTTTTAACCATAAGAGGTATCGGTATTCAAAAAATATATTCCGAAAGCCACACTTATCCTAATTACACCAGTATATATTTTATTGGACTGCCATGGTAAAAAATGTGTGAAAAAAATATAATTCATCGCACGGCAGACCGGTGTATTACGCCTGCTAAGTAGATACGGGCATCGAGCGAAGTTTGATAAGTGCTTATAGGATTATTTAGTTTCTGCGATAAGTTAGTGAGTTAAAATAACAAGTACAACAATAATAATTACTTTAATAATTATATTATTATTGTTTTTTTCTATTTAATAAAAATAATTTATCATTCACACACCGTAACTGATTATTTGTGCTTAACATATCTTAAATACTTACGTAAGTATTATTTTTTCTGTAATACCAACTATTTCGTCGAAAAAATAATAGTAAGTAGTATATACAAGTACATAGGTACCTTCCCATACCTGCTTAATTACATAAGGGAGGGCATCTTACCATACGTTATATATGCTTTGAGAAGTCCGTCAAGCTTCGGGGCGGTGCGGGCACTACTCGCTCTTTTGAGCGAGCAGTGCCCCCGCCGAACTGACTGAGTGGACCTTTTGGTCCGTATAATAGTACTCAGTTCAGTATATAGAGTTGTCAACTACAACGGGCGAACCCGTCACCTCAGGAAGTTTTAACGATTAGTCGTTCTCTCTCCCGTGAAGTGAACGCAGAAGACTTGGACAAAACAATCCACCGTCAAGCTTCGCCACATGCCCGCAAGAGGCCAACGCCTTGCTCGATTGGTTACTAGTTCGAGGTCGCTTGCGCGGTCCTCTCCCTTACGAAGCGGTGAAACGGTGTATACCGAATCTATCGCGGACCACGGCATCCTTTGCCCTTTTGTCCACCCAGGATCGGGTAGCCGATGGTCGTTTCAAGAGCAGTCGCCGTAAGGTCCGCAACCACCCCCGCTCTATAGGAAACAGTACTGCTTCCAGACTCAGTTCAGTAGTAAACAGTGAAAGAATTTGTCTGCCGCGCGGAGCTCTTTGAAAATGTGTAAATTTTGGATCGAAAAAGCTATCGCAAGTTTACGGGGATGGCTTTGGACCAAGCACATGAGCAAATGAATGCCATATTAAAATAAGACCTATTTTTACACGTAGGTAGGACCTATTTTTACACTTACGTTCATCGTTACGCTTAATAGTTTGTGATTACTTCTTCATTAGGCTAAATAGTTTGTGATTACTTCTTCTATACAACATAATATTATTTTACACATCACAGAATTGATTGGTTTGACTGAAAACCCTGACTAAGCGGCTTCACGCTGGACCTGAATTGAGCCAGATTTTTTGTATTTTGATACGGAGAACAGCGCAACAGATGAATACGGCAGCCATCTTTCTGACACTGTCGCAAAAAGGAAGAACTTTATTCTAGACCTGCAATCACCGGTAGCTACAATAAATACTCCAGGAAATCCTTTTGTCGAACAGTCTCCAGACTTCTATGTACTGAAGTTGTAAATGCAGTATTCAAGATAGAAAAAGCGGCAAAGAGTTATTGATCTTATAAAGCTATTGCTCTTAAATACATAACATTTGTATAGGAAGATTACATACAAACTCTAAAAAAAGTTTACTGGATCCAACCAAACTCAGTAATCTCTCCTTATACAACAAGTATTTTTTTATTTAGAGTAGGTATTACAAAATTTAACTAGTACATTTTACCATGTCACACTGTATGGAAATGAGGCAATAGCAGAAAACAGATTCTTATTGTGACTGAGACATGGTTATGACCGAAAGTCGCCTAACTAGGCCTGAGCCTGTTCTAAGGCAGACTTGAGCAATTTTCTTTGTGCATTATGATTACTATTTATTAACAATGCATATATTTCTAGACACAATCAAATAAAACTAATTATTAAAATAGTCTACAAAAAATTAAATTAAAAATAGAAAATTCAAATCTTTTTTAAAATAAAAATAAAATAAAATAAAACTAAATCTAATCCAAATAATAAATAAAACAAAATTAACATTAGAATAATCAGAATTAATAAAAATGCAAATTGATTGTCACTTTTTAAAATATCAATTGCTTAATAGAAATGAAAAATTTTAGAATGATATAATTTCGTATTTTTGTCAATTTATAAAAATGGAAAGTATCTCAAAAACACTATCTATAAACACAATATAATTATGCAAGTCATTAAAACACGTAAAAAAAGAGTGAGAGCAAAACGAAAGCAAAGATAAGAGACCTGGAGAATGACTGCAGTCTATTCAGCAAATTTTATATTGCAACCTGTGAGCACATAGTAGAAGATCTCGATTCATTCTTGGCGCAAGAAAACCAAGCCAGTCTTCTAGCACGTAAATTGCCAGACCAAGGTCAGACAAGGTCAGACCTAATTGCACGTAAATTGCGGTCTGGAACAAGGTCACACCTAACTAAAATCGATTACCAGTATTTTTGGCACTGCAACCATTCCAAACGCCCCACAAGTCTCATCGAAAATTCTAGATGGATCTGCATTAGTCCAAATGCTGAGTTCTGGCCATAGAAAGACTTTGGAGAATAGGTACACCAGTATGTATACCATTTCTTTGCAAAGAACTTACATGGTTTCAAAATTAGATATGGTTTGGGACATATAACAACGAAAGCATAAAGAATATTAACAGAGGAAAGGTTCAAAAAACACGGGTCACTGCTACGACGAAACTACCTAAAGGATAGGTTAATTTGATGATGAACAATTCCTTAATTAAGAATTGTATGCTCTGACAACGGCAAGGACGTTTGCAATATGGGTGGACCAAATATTATAACCAATATCACACGTGATACAAAGCGTACGCTTCTTCGTGGTTACGTGATACGTAACCACGAAGATGTGGACACTTGCATGATGTGCATGTATCTGACAATGTCGCTCAAGGTTTGACAAAAATTATGCTACTGACTGTGGATACTGACTTCGCAGACCAGCAGCAGCAGAAGTGCAAATTACAACAATTATCAAGCTTGAGGAGCTGTGAGTGCACAAAGGTACTGGAAAATACCACCAGTACCTCTGCTGTCATGATATTGCGACTGCCTTAGATAAAAACTATAATGTATGTTTTATATTAAGTAAGTATAGATAGGATATATGAGGTATATAACATTTCATAACATTTCATAACATTTCATAACATTTACGTCTTGTCCAATTGGTGGCTAAAACCCGCTCTTCGACGTGGCAAAATATTTGTATTATTAGGTAGTGAGTCTAATTACTGCTCTAATCTTTACTTAACATGCATAGGTTGTTAAGAATTTAGCTATTAGATTGGAAAAATAGTATCTTAGAAACGTTGGAACCTACTAAACTTATTTTATTGTAAAATCATATTACATAACAAAATAGGGGCTTATTAATTAAAAGAGTCAAGAATTTAAATGGGTACCTACTAAGAGTTACTCATCATACTAACTAAAATAGCCAGTAAAAAGTTAAAAAATCAAAATAGAAGCCTAATAATTGAAATAGTCAATAATTCGAATAGGTTCGAAAACGTATTAAAAGTTATTGATAGTAGGTAATACCTATACAAAGTAGTCAGTAAAGTGTTAAATAATGAGATTAAAGTTAATCATACATTTAAAAACTAAAAGTACAATTTCATCATCTAAATTGATATAAAATTTGTAAAGTCATAGCCCATACATTTTTCACTTATAGGGCCACGAAGAACGTAGGTTTTGCCCCTGTTTCAACTGAAATGAAATGAAAAATTTGAAAATAGGCATTCAAAAGAATAGCCAATTTTCAGTGTTTTAATAGTTTCTCCTAGCAATTAAGTAAGTATGGGTAGGTAAGTGCTTATATCATATATACTACTTACTATTATTTTTTCAATGAAGTGGTAGGGATTGCAGACAAATTAATACTTAGGTATTTAAGGTAGGTGCACAAATATCAGTTAGGTACGGTGTGTGAATGATGAATTATTTTTATTAAATATAAAAAGCAATAATAATATAGTTATCATAATAATAATAACGATTGTACTTCTTGTTTTTAACTCACTGGCCAATCGCTGAAACTAAATAATCCGATAAGTAAATATCTAACTTGACTCGATGCCCGTCTCTACGTAACGGACGTAATACGCCGGTCTGCCGTGCGATGAATTATATTTTTTTCACTCACATTTTACAATAGCAGTCTAATAAAAAATATATGTCTGTAATTTAGGTAAGTGTAACTTTCAAAATATATTTTTAAGCTATTGCATAGCTTTTATCGCGGGCCTAGTAGGCCAGCGCGGCGACCGAATGAAGAATTTTCTTAACGAAAATTAATGATTTTAAACTGATAATTACGTCTAAACGAGTACTGCTTACGATTCGAAAAAAATATATGTTAAACAAGAACATTTTCCTAATATTCTTAGCTTTGAATATTTTAGATTTTGTTTATATTACATAGTTTAATTAATTTGTGAAATTAGGTCTAACCGAACACAAAAACGACTATTACGCAAATACTATCTGGCGTATTATTATGAAACCTGCACTATTTTAAAGATAATTTAATTATCTATCTTTTTATATACGATTTTTTTCGAATAATCCGGTTTTTTTGCTTTATCTAATAAAAAATTCGTGCGCGGCGCTCTATCGGAAGACGTTTAAATTATTCCGAATCATTTGATTCCGCAGCCGCAAATGATTCAGAATAATTTCAACGTTTTCCGATAGAGCGCAGTTATCTGATATCAGAAAAAATAAAATAAATAAAATAAATAAATAATTATAATTGCATAAGTTGTTAAAAATGCTATGCAATAGCTTTACCGCGGCAGTCCCCGAGTGCCACACGTATTTTTTTGCATAGGTACCGATACCTCTTGTAGTTAAAAAGTAAACTTCCTATATGTAAAAAAAAGATGTCAACAATTTTTGGATTTTACCCTCTATTTCAAATTTTTTCTACGGATAGGTATTTTTAAGCTATTGTATAGCTTTTATCGCGGGCCTAGGCCAGCGCGGCGACCGAATGAAGAAATTTCTTAACGAAAATGAATGATTTTAAACTGATAATTACGTCTAAACGAGTACTGCTTACGATTCAAAAAAAATACGTGTGGCACTCGGGGACTGCCGCGGTAAAGCTAATGCATAGCATTTTTAACAACTTATGCAATTATAATTACTTATTTATTTATTTTATTTATTTTATTTTTTCTGATATCAGATAACTGCGCTCTATCGGAAAACGTTGAAATTATTACGAATCATTTGCGGCTGCGGTAGCAAATGATTCGGAATAATTTAAACGTCTTCCGATAGAGCGCCGCGCACGAGTTTTTTATTCGATAAAGCAAAAAAACCGGATTATTCGAAAAAAATCGTAGATAAAAAGATAGATAATTAAATTATCTTTAAAATGGTGCAGGTTTCATAATAATACGCCAGATAGTATTTGCGTAGTAGTCGTTTTTGTGTTCCGCTAGACCTAATTTCACAAATTAATTACACTATGTAATATAAACAAAATCTAAAATATTCAAAGCTAAGAATATTAGGAAAATGTTCTTGTTTAACATATATTTTTTTCGAATCGTAAGCAGTACTTGTTTAGATGTAATTATCAGTTTAAAATCTATAATTTTCGGTAAGAAATTTCTTCATTCGGTCGCCGCGCTGGCCTAGGCCCGCGATAAAAGCTATGCAATAGCTTAAAAATATATGGTAAACAAGAACATTTTCCTAATATTCTTAGCTTTGAATATTTTAGATTTTGTTTATATTACAAAGCATAATTAATTTGTGAAATTAGGTCTAACCGAACACAAAAACGACTACTACGCAAATACTATCTGGCGTATTATTATGAGTCCTGCACCATTTTAAAGATAATTTAATTATCTATCTTTTTATCTACGATTTTTTTTGAATAATCCGTTTTTTTGCTTTATCGAATAAAAAAGTCGTGCGCGGCGCTCTATCGGAAGACGTTTACATTATTCCGAATCATTTGCTTCCGCAGATGATTCGGAATAATTTCAATGTTTTCCGATAGAGCGCAGTTATCTGACATCGAAAAAATAAAATAAATAAATAATATTAATTGCATAAGTTGTTAAAAATGCTATGCAATAGCTTTACCGCGGCAGTCCCCGAGTGCCACACGTATTTTTTTCTTTCAGAAATGAATTCGTTATCATTGAGTTGCCCGAAAATGATATCCCACTTGCCGTAGTACCTATAGTCCGAGAGATATAGGGCTCAAAGTGACGCGCGGCGGAATCAAACTTCCACCCCCTTCCCCCGCCACCCGCGGGGTGGTCACAGATGGCTCCCGGTCTAAATCCACTCAGGACCACCTAAGGAACAATTGTGCCAAGTATGAGCCTTTAATCACAAAATGCAGGGTACATCGCACTAAATCCCCAGCTATAAGGAATACTTTGGAGTCAATGGCCCAAAATTCTAGTTGTAATAATAAACAAGAAAATCCGGGTTTCGTTGTTATGGATATAGTCTGTTGCGTAAATTGGCAGTGTGACAGTGTGAAAGATAAAAGATTTCTGTCACTATAAAACAGAGGTATCTGTAGCACATTCATTAGTTGTGAAGACGTGATATCTAATACATGTCTGAACTCACCATGTGGTGCTTACACTTCAGGTCCAATTGGGCAACTGTTTACGTCGTCAATACAGTTCCTGTTCGCTGCTCAATGTATGATTAATGAGAATTGGCCACCAGACGCTTCGAGTTATATTCAAGGTATAGAGCTAAAACATTAAAACGAAAGTTTACTGCATTTTTATTAATAAATAAAAACGTATCAAGGATTGCTATATTGGCACAATAATAAAAACCTGTTTCAGATTTAACATTTGACTACATAGTAGTGGGAGGCGGAGCTGCTGGGTGTGTTGTAGCATCAAGACTCAGTGAAGAGCTCTGCAGGAGGGTTTTATTGGTTGAAGCTGGGGGGGATCCACCATTAGAAAGCTTGGTAAGTGTTAATAATTCAACAACTGGAGCTGTGGCTACAACGGGCGAACCCGTCACCTCAGGAACGTTTAACGAAATTTATCGTTTAGTCTCCCGTGAGGTGAGCGCAGAAAAATTAGAACGAAAAACAATTCACAGCTAGCTACGCCATTTACCCGACAGAGGCCAACGCCTTATGGCGAGGCACCGGGAAAGGTAACCAGCGGACAGCCTCGCCTCCTGACTACCAGTTTGGAAGAATATCTCAGTCAGAAATTAACCTTCAGGATACCTCCAACCTCCCGACTGGTTACACGATCGCTTGCGCAGACCTCTTCCTTACGAAGCGGTGATACGGTGTGAACCGAATCTATCGCGGACCACGGCGTACTTTGCCCGGCATATTCACCCGGGATCGGGTGGTCGAATGGTCGTTTAATGGGCAGTTGCACTAAAGTTAACAACCACCCCGCTCTATAGGAAACATGGGAACACTGTTCCCAGACTTCCCCGGCTGTTAGTCGGAGTGCACAATCGATTGGCTGATGCCGCACGGTGCCCAAACCGTCCAGGAGCGCCCGAAGGTTGATTTCTAAGGGAAACCGGCCCGCAGGCCAGAGTCCTAAACTGGCTCTCTCTTCTGCGTGGAGTGTTGGCTGCGTGGAGTGTTGGTGTTGGCCCGTGAGTATGACGGACCCTGAACGACATGGTTCTTCATGGCCAACTCCAACAGGGCCCATTAAGTCCCTCCCTCCCTAATAATTTAACAATTTATCGCCACTTTTTATTCATTCCTACGCATATTTCCCATGCAAATTACATTACTATATTTTATAGGTTCCATCTGCTGCTCAGGCTGCAATATTGGCAACCGATAACGTGTGGGTATACAGAACAGAAAATGATTCACGTATATGCCAACTTTCGCCTGATGGAAGATGTATAATTTATGCTGGAAAAATGCTGGGAGGCGACAGTTCCTTGAATGGAATGGCTTACTTTAGAGGGAATCGCCAAGACTATGATGATTTGGAAAAAGCTGGCAACACCGGCTGGAACTATGACACCGCTTTAAAGTATTTTAAGAAGAGCGAAAACTTAAGCGATGAATTTATTCGTCAAAATGCTAGATTGTCCATTTATCATAATTACGATGGTCTTCTTGGAGTTGGTAGAGAGGTGGTTAAATCGTATGTTAGCGACGTTATAATAAAAGGTTACTCGGAGGTTGGATACCAATATAATCTCGACCAAAATGGACGATATCAAATGGGTGTGTTTCACATTTTTAGAACTATTCAAGACGGCATTAGGGAAAGTACCGCTAGGGCATTTTTGGTGCCGGCAAGCGGAAGACCAAATTTGTTCGTATTAAAAAATGCTTTAGTTATGAAAATTTTAATAGAAAATAAAGTAGCGACCGGTGTTTTGATATCCCTTCAAAACGGAACGGTTATCGAGGCAACGGCGCTTAAAGAAGTAATTATAAGCGCCGGGGCAATCAGGTCACCGCATCTCTTAATGTTGTCTGGAATCGGCCCAAAGGATCACTTGAGTATGTTCAACATACCGGTTATCGCAGATTTACCGGTCGGGAAGAGTCTAGTCGATCATCCAGCTTTGATCCTTAGAGTGGAGATTCAACCAGCGTTGCCAGCGAGAGACGTAATAATGGACGTGGTAAACTACCTCGCATTCAGAAAGGGATATTATAGCGAATCTCCACCCTTGGCAAACGCTCAATCATCCACGGGAGCTTATATAACTACGAATAATACTATATATGATACTGATTTACCTAATTTCGAATTAGTGAATATGATCGGAGATCGGGTAATTCAATTTTTGATTGTAAATCTAGACTCGCCATCAAGGGGCAATATAAAACTAGCCAGTACTGATCCATCTGAGTATCCGATAATTAATCTTAATTATTTCGATGACAAAATAGACATCGAGAACTGGTTGAAAGCGTTCGGTTTCATTATACAGCTGATAAATACGCCCAGCCTGAAGTACATCAACGCCACGTACGTCCCCGATCCCGCTTGTGGCTCTTTTGAAAATACAAATGAAGATTATTGGAAATGTATTTTATATAGATATTCCACCTCCAGCCTTCACTTTAGGGGCACTGTTAAAATGGGACCCCATAGCGACAAAGAAGCAGTGGTCAATCCACAACTCCAAGTCAATGGAATAGAACATCTTAGAGTGGTCGATGGTAGTGTTATCCCTGGAGTCATTAGAGGAGCCATAAACGGACCAATAATCATGTTCGCTGAAAGAGCTTCAGATCTTATAAAAGAAGCGCATAAATGTGATGTTTGTTAACTGTTAATATGCCGTCATCGCAAATTGTTCTGTGTTGTATCGCGATTTTTGATTAGTTTATTTGCAATATTATGTTTAACACTATAACATGGTTATCAATAAATGAAATATATAACATTGTATTTTTATTATTGTTTTAGCGTACCAGCATGAATCGGGCGATTTTAGCAAACTATAAATACTTGATGGGTGAAATAGTTTTCGGTGACTCATGAATATTTTTTGCATTTCTATTTCAAAGTTTTTTTTATTTTGAATATGTAAACGTTTTGGCGAGTAGGGTTATTTGATTGCTCTTCAGTTTAATATTCAGGAGAGGCATTCTTAGAGGTGATCAAAAACTACTCCCATGAAGTTGCTTTAAAATACTTTAAACTAATAAGAATAACATGTAATATCTCTAATTTATGTTTAAAAAAACTAGTAATGCCGTGTTGACGAGCACAAAATAAGTAGATATGTAGTTAATTTTTACTTTTGTTGCGAACATTCGAAAAGCATAATAATGGTAATAGGTATGCCCGCATATCGACAAAAAGTACGGAGTCGCAATACGCCATGCGGCGGAGCGAGTGGGACAAACATATGCCAACTGAGGGAGATGATTACATATGAAACAAAGCGACTAGCTGTAAAGCGCCGATTTCTGTGCTGGATCATAATATTGTAGAGCGACTGAAAAAGAGGGAGACCAGGGGACGAGACTTAAAGGCATTATCTGCCCGGGAACATTTGTATGGTCGTAAATACGCAACGCGAGGTGCGGACGAAACGGGCGTGCAATCGTAACAAAGATTCGAATAGCACTGAGCCACTAATCATATAAATAAGATGCGGAACTCAGTACATTTGAATCGAAATTCACTTTTGTTAGTACCGGGGACTATAATATAGCCAACAGCACAAAAACCGCATTGCAGCCAACCGTCGCAATTTCTTGTCTGTCACACTCTTTTTCAACACTCTGGTTTTAGCAGAATGGCAATCCTCTGGTCTTGCGAAATGGCAACATCTGACCAATGCAATAGTTAATCATTAAGCAGCCTATTTATCGATATCGATAAAAACGCCACAAGCCAGCGCAGCCCACCTATCGATATCGATAAAAACGCCACAAGCCAGTGTAGCCCACCCTTACCGGATACATAAATCGATAGAAATAAAAACAAAATTACGAATCAAGCATACGGTTTATTGATGTCTCGTATTAGAATAAATATTAATACTATGAAAAAATGTGCCATTAAAAATACTGCCATAAAAGACACTCACACCCTCAGGTTCTCCTCTCTTGCGCCTAATTAGTCCGCAAACTACACATTTCTTATACATCGTCACTTTCCGAGAGGCGGCACAAAACTCGAAAAACCCAAAATGAAGCCGGTAAGACGTAAAACACAGTGACGCAGCAAACGGTAAGCAAACAACGCACATAAGACGCACCATTGATCACACGCACGACTGACAGCAGAGCGGAAGCGGTGTGCGGACGCTATGCGTGCGTATGCGCAGCAAAATGCCCAGTATGTGTGATGGTCAGACAGAGCAAAGACAATATACAGCTCGCGGAAAAGTGGGCAGACGCGTCTCGCAGGCTGACAACCGCATTTCGTGTTATTGTGGCATAGTTAAGTTGCCACCTTGATAGCCCCCGGCTCCATACAAATTTTCTTTCTATGGAAGTGGCCGCCCACTGCACTGAGCCACTGATCATCACTGAGCCAACACTGAGCCACGCACTGAGCCACTGATCATATACACTGAGCCACGCGCCTCGAAATGGACACTTTTATGTCAAACCGCGAGACGCGCGAAAGGGAGACAACGTAAAGCGTAGAGGGAGAAGAAGCAGCTGGCGGCCCGCGCACCGCCTACAAACGATATAAGTATAAAATTAAATACCGGAGACTGTATGTAGATTCATTATTCATTCTTCCTACGATTTTACCACGTCACGCACACCTGTTATAACGAAAGTGTAATAATAAAGGACGCAGCTTTCGTCCAAAATAATACGCGGCATTTTATTTCGACGGGACGCAGCACACACTACAAATCTTCTACGATAGAAACATCCACGAAACTTTCAAATTTCAAATTCAAGTTAATTTATTCATGTCCAATTTACATTTTTCGTCGTTAAAAATGTTGAATTTCTTTTAACATAAAATTACCCTAATGCCTACATACAATTCAAAACGAAATGTCATAAAAATATAAAATATCAGTAATAAGCAAATAATTTAGGATATATTAAAAAAACAACATAAATAGTGAAATTATTCTTACAAATATAAAATAATATTAAATGAATTGTCAAGAAAATTCCAGAGTTAATCAAGGTAATAAATGATAATAAAATAATAAACTTGAGAATGATTATAAGGAATTAAAAAAAAAAATAATAATACACACAGGGATAATATTATAATACATAGTCACTACATTATTATATAAAACTAAAAACTAAAAAAAAAAAAAAAAACCATTTCTACTTATACCTACTTATACCAATGTTTTCATGTTGATATTTAGAGGCCGTGGCTGCCATGGCGGCCAAAAGCTATATGAAGCATAATTTTGTGGCCTGGTTGTGAGAACACGAAAAAGAATTTTAATACAATTATGCCGGATCTTAAGCTATCATTTCGCCAAAACGAAATTGGTAAATTATTTCCATATTAATTGTAAATTATCTATATTCTATTACTGTTTTCCAAAAGAATAAAAACGAGCGAGATTTGTCCTCAGTTTTTGAAAAACTTAGAGATGATTCTCAATATTAAAAAATACTATTTACACCAGCGTATGGTCTATTTGCATAGTACCAAGACATTTTTTGGAATTTCCATACAAAAAATATAAGAAAAAATGTTTGAAATTACGTAATTTCCAGAAATGTTATGGCCAAATATTATTTTTTTCTATTTAGGAAAGATAATTTTGAGTGATATAAAAAATAACATAGTGATCTTAAGTTATATTATTATTGTAATCTAAGTTTTACTTTATTAAAAACTATTCATTTGATAATTTATTATATTATAATTGAAAAGCGAAATCGACTATATTAGACGACGCGCGAAGCTGAAATCGTCATTCGTAATTGGCCACTGCCAACGGTGGGACGTATTCCATTATCGCCCAGGTATACCTATACATCTTTATGTATTTATAGAAAGCGCGCGGGTGCGGGGCAATGCAAAAATATCTACATTTTAGTCGCGTCAACTCGGAAGGGAGCCTTAATTATCCAATAATATATTATCGATATCGACACTTATGATTTCCTCGTCATTCGCTACCGATGAATGCAACAACCAAAACCGAATAGAAAAAGCAGTTTCGTATTTAACCGGAAATTAATAACACCGGAAAATTACTTACACTTTTTACAATAGCTTTATAACGGGTCTGTCGAAATACTTCAGCATACAAGAGCGGGTGTCCCATTTCACAAGAGCCATCTAAATCTACGTAAAACATACCAGATCTTAAACTAAAAAATGTTAGACTACATAGCACACTTCTTACATCACTATTTTGAAACAGTAAGCTTTTCAATTGGTCATCATTAATTATATATTCGAAAATTGCATACAAATGAAAGTAGAGGAATTTGACAGAGTCTGCTGGCACACTCAGACCACCTCTTTGGAGGTAGTCAAAGTACTTATTTTCAACATTGCCACCTTTAGAATCTCTGATGAGAAATGAACACAAGTCACAACCTAATCGTTTGACTGCGGAATGTACGGCATATCCACAAACGTATATTTGGGATGACTCATCAACATCACATTTCTCGAGGTAATCGGTTGATAACATACCTTTTAGATCATCCAAATTACATGTCTCAAGGCCACTGTCAGTGTTAGAAAATATTACATTTGTTATATCTTTTAAATTATCCAATTTCAATAAATTTTTAATTCTATTTTTTTTTTCTGATTCCATCACTTGTGTAAAGAAACATGATAGTTACATCCCGATAATTGGCGATACTGGCCGAAACGTTTTTCGATGCAGTCCGATTGAAATTTGCCCAATAACAGGGTATATTTGGAATGAGGTCTCAACGATAGCTATTAGCACGTTAGTAGTTTGGATAAGTGCATTAAAAGTGTCACTTGACAAAAAACATCCTCCCGGTAGGATTTTCCAATTTTGTAACCAAACAACAAATTTTCTTAAAAATTCTACATTTAAGTCACTCTCTGATTTTATTGATAAACATCGATCATCTCTTTTTATATCCGCTTTCAATATATTTTTAACATTAATAATGTTCCACCATTTTTTTATAATTTCCATGAACTCCCCAGTAGATTTTGTGTCATCTTGATACTTTAGGGCCGCTAGGGTAGTATCATGGAATAAATTATCAACTAACATAACGCTTTGCCGTTCAAAGTTTGTGGGGTACAGTGTTTTGGAATTTAATTTATAACCTTTTTTTACAACATGACATTCTTCATTTTTATAATTTTTTTCTATGGCCCCAAAAGCTGCCATTTTAATTTCCCCAGTTTCAAAAGATAAAAATGAAAATACTTTTCCTGGTGATTTTAAATTAATCCAGTTGTTACGGATATTTTTTTAAATATGCACAGTGTCATACATTCCGTACACCAGGTCATCGCTATAAGTGGGATTTTTAAAGCAAAAATTTTCATTCAATAAATTTCTAAACATTAATTGGTTAACTCGGTTATTATCAGTAATAATACAAAAAAAAATATACCCAATAGACTGCACAAATGTTATTACTTCTAATATTAAATCTTTAAGTTGTAGACCAGGCATTCCACTGCATGGAAACAATTTCACAACTTCTTTAAAACGTCCAAATGGAGAGGAAATCATAAAACATTGAATAGTTTTTGCAAGCTCGGTTGGTTTGTTTTTCGAGTACCCGGCTATTTGCTTAGATTTATATTCCAACTTACTGTTTACATAGACTTCATCTATGACAAGATTGACAATTTTTTCTGTTTCATCCAAGTTTTTAATTAAATGACTCAAGTAATTGCAGTTATTGGTGTTGTAGGATTAGGCCCTGTGGACCTAATCACAGTAATTTAGATTGAATCGTGGAGTGCCGCGCCACGTCGCCATTGGCGGCGCACGGGCGCGGTCGGCGCAGCCGGTAGTAAAACGCAGTGTGTGCTCCGTAAGAAGGTTTATTATGAACTGAATGAGCGAACCGTCTGTCCGCTCTGTTTGTGTGTTACTTGCGCTGGCAACATTATCTGCCGTCGCAAATGGCAACATTTTCTGCCTTTGCGAATGGCAACATTATTTAGCGGGCCAGTCTCTGGGGTGTACAATCTGTTGTGGTGAAGACGCCACAATACCCTCCGCCAGAGAACGCAAGTTCTCGCTTAATAAACTAATTACACAAAGTAAAACGTGTGACTATGAATAACATTAACATAGCATAAAGTTTGACAATTAGTTATACCGTTGTAGAACAAATGTAATGGTTATACAATTAACAATTTGTATACAATATGTATAGACATGTAACCACGCAAGTTGAAGAGAAATACTTGGTGTTAAAAAAATGTTAAAAAAAATACGAAAAAGTTCGTTGTCGTAGGGGTGACAAAGAAAATTGTACAAGTCGGTGCTAGCCTGTCGCTATGTCGTCCGATTGTAGGTTGTTTGTTCTACGTTGATATATTTCTTTCCGAGATGCAGGAACGTTGAATCCATTTTCATCTAGGAATAGAGTTATCGTTCGTAGTGCTTGGTTTGCTGATGAGCAGCGTATGCATTCTCTTGCAATCGATGCGGCAGTGTTGCCTCCGTTGTAGTGATGTCCACTAGTCTGACGTAGCAATCGATGAGCGTATGCATTCTCTTATATTTGAAGAGCTGGTTCATTTGAGTCGCGCGATGTTACTTCGCTACTCAAGAGTGTTGACGGTCTGGTGATATCAGGGATTTTTCTTCAATGTGTCGGCGAAACGTTATCGCTGACCTTTGATGATGAATGGTTTGTCTGACGTGCCGATCCAAACAGCGGTTGCTGGCGAAAGTAGTGACGTACACTAGTACACGTTGAAAAGTATCCATCGTAATGTTTTTATCGGTGTAAGAAATCAGTTCCCAACAATGTTGGTAGAAGAAATCGAACCGAGTGTCCCTATTGCGTCCATTAGTTGTGACACATGTCCAGATATTCCCTCTCATCTTGATTTGCGCGTTGTCCGTAGTGAGTCTGTCTACGAGTGACGTCGCTACAAATCCTGAGTCATAATGTTATACTGTTGTGTCGTTGGTATAGGAGTCGTTACCATAAATTTTAGTATAAAAAATTGATCGTAATGGTAGATTACGATTGCAGCGGCTGTCCCAGTGCGCACTGCGATTGTTGTTTATAAAAAAATGTAGGTCACTTGAAAATCCTTGTTCCGATAAGCGAACTTGACCTATTTTTGAGCTCCATTGTGATGCGAACATGAGAGTGCAAATGTTTACACTTTGGTCACGTACTCGTTGAAGTCGACGGAGTTCATGGCTGCCAACTTGCCTAAATAAAATGGCTACTGCTGACGTGTTGTCAGCGCGGCAACTGATTTGAGGGCGAAATCTTTCTTGCAGTTGGCGACGTCGGCTGACGTCATATTTCGGTGTGCTGCGCGGGAGTCGGGCGGTGCGGGGCGTGTCGGCGCATGCTTCGCGCACGGTGCGGGGCAGCGGGGTCGTCTGCTTCGGGCGCGGTGCGGTGCGGGGGACGCAGGGGGCAGAGGGGTCTGCCAGACCACCGAGTTCGATTTCTCGGAACTGCGATCGCGTGGTTTCAAAAAACTGCGTTTTTTTGCGTAAACGCGACGGAATTTTCTTGGAAAATCGCGTTCACTGATTACTTGTTGCACTTTAACCGTTTATTACCGTCTTTTTGGTCCATTTCACTGGTTTTTGCGCTGACTACACACGCTGCTTGGCCGCGCCCCGGTGAACAAAATTGCACTTGCGAAGGTGTTCGAAGACGCGGGTCACCAATATACCGTTCGAAGGTGCGTAGTTTCAAATGTCGAGGGTCACCAATGTAGGATTAGGCCCTGTGGACCTAATCACAGTAATTTAGATTGAATCGTGGAGTGCCGCGCCACGTCGCCATTGGCGGCGCACGGGCGCAGTCGGCGCAGCCGGTAGTAAAACGCAGTGTGTGCTCCGTAAGAAGGTTTATTATGAACTGAATGAGCGAACCGTCTGTCCGCTCTGTTTGTGTGTTACTTGCGCTGGCAACATTATCTGCCGTCGCAAATGGCAACATTTTCTGCCTTTGCGAATGGCAACATTATTTAGCGGGCCAGTCTCTGGCCTAATCGCCTCGGCATCTAAAAATTTAAGCTAGTATTAGCGGTGATATTACACGCTAGCTGGTTCGAATTCGTTTGATATGTTCGACTACATAATAAAATTGTTTCCAGTCAGTCGATAATAGCATCGATGATGATCATCGTCATTGAGTATTGCTCGCTTGATCATCATCGTTGCTATCGTCTCGGTAAAAGCTGCATACAGACACAGACTCAACGCTTTAGCAAGGCATACACGTGTAGACTCAACGCTCCACGCACAATGAAAGGCTTTTGGGTGCAAATCAGTGCAAGCATGCTCAAGCAAGTTTGTAGTGTGGCTATCAATTGGCACACATCGACGATAACAAAATAAACGTAAAACAATGTCGGTGGGGCTCTACCTTCATGAAGTTAATGTTATAAGAGATAAAAAACGAATAACCAAATAATTACCTTGAGGGGTTAATGTAAATCGTATTTTATCCAGATCCAACGGTACACTGTCCCTGGAATGCACCAATGACTCTCGGAATCTGAAATTTAAGTCAAAATTAATGAAAGCATATATATAATGAAGTATACGAGGCAAACCAATCGGTTGATTATATTTTATCCAGATCCAACGGCGCTCTGTCTCTAGATTGCACTGACAACTCCCCCTGGAATCTGTAATATATTTGAAGTTAAAATTAATGATGAGGTACATAAGAGGTATGCAAAACAAGGCAATAGGTGTGTTTAGAGTGCTCAAAAACTGCTCTCAATTTCACTCAGTCCTCTGACTGCACAAACGCATCTGGGAATCTGTAATTTATTTGCATTCAAAATAAACAACACTCTAAAATATAACATGATGTCGACATAGATATATGATTGTGTTAATGATAGCGCTAATTAGGTAAAGGATACTTTTAAAAAATGATTATGCCATTAATATTTAATAGATATGAACTAAAACTGTTAAGGAAATCTGTAAAATTAGCGATAATAACGAATGTTTTGCAGATCAGAGAAACACGACAATTTGAGGTTATGTTTCTATGTAAAACAACAAATTAACGCAAATTTGTTGATAAAAAGATGTATATTTACCTTGTTGCAGATAGGCAGATGAGTATTTTACATTAAATCACATTCAAAACTATACATAAAAACCACAAAAACTGACACAAAACCCCAAACGCCGACAAGAGTCTCGAACAGTTTCTTCTTCTTCTTCTTGTTGCTTTATGGCAATCACCGATAGTCGGTGCTTTTCTGCCAAGTCGTTTTCGGAGGGCATCTAAGTTAGTTTGTTACATGCACAGTTAGGTACATGTATAAGACGGCACAATACTGAAACAAGGGATACTAATTTATAGAAATGTAGGTAGGTACATATAGCATAAAACATGGTTATTGGGGATGATACAAACAAGGAAAGGGTGTGAAATAAGCTATTATACTATACAGAAATATTATTAAGGGAAATAAATTTACATATTACTTTATAAATTTTGGGAGAGTTGAGGGATAACAAGTGGAGAACACATAGAGGGAGTTGGATGTTATACTTTACAAGGTCGGGGATAAAACTCGGATAATTATTGAGGATGGGACAGTTCAAAAATAGATGGTCCAGCGTGCAATCTTCGTGTCCACAATTGCATTGCGGAGACGCGAGAACATTAATACTCGAACAGTTTCGACTGTCACAATACTGCAATACGGTCGTAGGCCGCACGTAGACCGGTTCACGACGTCGATTCCAGATCTCTCAGTAGCATGGCTTGAGATAGAGAAGGCAATGCAGCCACCGTCGTGAATACGGGGGGCGCCAGTTTTGCATGCGGCAATTTTGCACAAATGTCACTTTTGACAGTTCCAAATTTGTTGAGGGCAGATTTGTAGGAGGCAACCTTGCAGGAAGCAACCTTGCACGCGGCAACCTTCAGTACAGTTTTTAAGTTTTTCTGTTAGGTTAGGTTAGGTTAGGTTTTTCTTTCCCTAAAATCGAAGTGACATTAATTACCGGCATCCTTGTAGTGGATGACTTTTATACATCAAACTAAACATTAAAAAAAAATGTTTTAAGTTTTTCTGTTAGGTTAGGTTAGGTCATTTTGACATTTGCAAAACTGCCTTCTGCAAGATTGCCTTCTGCAAAACTGCCGCCTGCAAGAATGCCGTCTGCAAGATTGCCGTCTGCAAATTTGCCTTCTGCAAGTTTGATGGGACCCGTGAATACGAGCCATTGGCTCGTCAGTTCGATTAACCGTCATTACTTAGCTAAATTATTAAAACGAGGAGCTAGCGTTGACGGATAAAAAACCGCCGAATGAAAATTCGGTAGGCGGCAAAGTTAAAACTTAATAAGGCCGCCACAGCACTTGTATATATAGAAATATAATTTTATCGAATATGGCAACAGTAAAAGTGACAGCTGTCAAATCGAATTCACTTGCGTGCGCCGTGCTTCCGAGTGATCAAACGTTTCTTGTCACTCGCTGCGGGTACAATATTTTGCTTAAATTAAATATTAAGTCAAACTCATTTTGTCAATATAATCGTGATTTTATTAATACAAAGATGAGTGAGAAAATTGTGAATGATTACGGCAACGTGGCTGTCAAGATCGAACAAAATGTAAATATTAAAACAGAGGTCGTGTCTGACGATTCCGATTGGAATATTCCTTTTGGCGATTTCATACCAGATGAGCAAGGGAATGTGGTCGAATTCTATGAAGGCAAAACTCGTTTCATAAAACCAGAATCAATTGAAAGTGGACCATCTGGAAGTAGTAATATTGGTGACAGTGGACCTAGTGGTGGACGTGTCAAATCACACGCTTGTCTAAAGTGCGACAAGGCGTACTCATGTAACAGGGAATTAAATCAACACATTGATGAAATTCATTTAGAAGTAAAGGAATTCCTATGTGATGAATGTGATCGTTCTTTCGCAAGACAAGGCCATTTGAAAGTACACATAGACGCAGTTCACAGAAAATTGAAGAAGTACAAATGTGGTGAATGCGACAGTGCTTTTATAAAGAAATGTCATTTGAAAGGACATGTAGACGCAGTTCACAGGAAATTAAAAAACTACTCATGTGGTGAATGCGACGGTGCTTTTACAACGCAATGGAACTTAAAGGAACATGTGGAAGCAGTTCACAGTAAGTTGAAGAAATACTATTGTGGCGATTGCGATAGCGCTTTTACTCAGAAAAGTAATTTAAAAGTACATCTAGATGCAGTTCACAGGAAATTGAAGAAATACGCATGTAGAGAATGCGATCGTGCGTTTACCCGGCGAGGGCATTTGAAAGAACACGTAGACGCAGTTCACAGGGAATTGAAGAAATACTTATGTGCAGAATGCGATAGTGCGTTTGCGCAGCAAAGTTGTTTGAAAAGACATGTAGACGCAGTTCACAGGAAATTGAAAAAAATCTCATGTGGTGAATGCGACAGCGCTTTTACAATGCAATGGAATTTGAAAAATCATGTAGACGCAGTTCACGGGAAACTGAAGACATACTTATGTGTCGAATGCGACATTGCTTTTACACAGCTAGGGACTTTGAAAGGACATGTAGACGCAGTTCACAGGAAATTGAAGAAATACGCATGTAGAGAATGCGATCGTGCGTTTACCCAGCAAGGTCATTTGAAAAGACATGTAGACGCAGTTCACAGGAAATTGAAAAAATTCTCATGTGGTGAATGTGACAGCGCTTTTACAATGTAATGGAATTTGGAAAAACATGTAGACACAGTTCACAGGAAATTGAAGACATACTTAGTGCCGAATGCGACATTGCTTTTATACAGCTAGGGACTTTGAAATGATATGTAGACGCAGTTGACGGGAAATTGAAGAAACACAAATGTGAAGATTGCGATCATGCTTTTGCGAAGTATACGTGTGAGGAATGTGCTCGATCATTGTCATGTAAACGGCCGTTGATTAGACATTTAAATGTTATTCATATGAAACCGAAGAAATATTTATACACAGAATGCAATCGTAGATTCAGTCATCGATCATCTGTAATAAATCATTTAAAGAAAACACACCCAGCATAATCATTAATAATTCAGAAGTAATGAAATTCGTTTGTTAATTGGATTGATTGATGTTGCATTCAAATTCACAATACTCAATAACGATATTCGCCAAAACGCGTCCCGTTTACTTTCAATTTTATAAATACCTTAAGACGTTCTTTATTTATTAATTTAAAGAAATGCGCATTTTTTTAAAACTACAGTATTACATATCATTAGAGGCTCCGTTGTAAATAGTAGCAAAAAAGAGAGTACCGCAGCCCAGTCCTTCTTTAGATCAACGCTGCCTAACTAGGCCTAGGCCCGTACTAAGGCAAGCGTACCAAGAAAATAGTGGCTTGTGCATACTTTAAACTACATATGTTAAAAGAGAAAAAATATATAAAAATAGTATCTAATAATATTAGGACTTAACTTAAGGCAATAAACAATGCATGTAGAAATTAATCATTACTCTAAAAACTAGGTCATTGATATGTCAATGCGTCTGTCAGTCTGCAAATTATATTTGTAAAATACCTATCATAAAACACAATAAAATTTATTTCAATAACACGAAAAAGGTAACTAATAAATAGGAATTGCAATGAACAGTGAAATAATCAAATTGAAATAATTATAGATGGAAAAATGAGTTATAATAAATAGTCAAAAAATCAAATTGAAATGGTCAGAGGATTATCAAATTAAAATAGTCAATTATACATAAAATGTGCATATTACTAGTTATAATACAATTTTGAATGTAATCGAATTAGAAATTAAAAATAATAATAAAGACCCACCAACAGCGATATTTTTTTTTAATAAAATACAATAATAATAAATTAAATACAATAATAATAAATTAAATACAATAATAATAAATTAAATAAATCTACATAATAGGGTGAAAAATTTGGTGGCTGACATGCCGACCTTCATTCATGAGCCACCTGTGACATCGTTTTTTGAATTGGCCTTTATTGTGTACATTCCTTATAGACTCATCCAATTTGTTGTATGCCCTGGGGCCTATACTCATCAGGTGTCTCTGGCCAAAGGTTGTTTTCATTCGTCGGACGTCTATCATATTCGCTATGGATCGCCTTGTTCGGTGTACTTGTTGTGTGGACGCTCTGTTATTTTGAAATTGAATGAAAATCATACAACATTTTAAATATACTTGCCTCACTTTAAGTACACCAAACTCTTCAAAAAGTTTTTCCGACGGGTATCTGTAGGTTTTACGGTTGATAATTTTACTCTACTTGATGAATTATTGTTTTGGAGCGACCTCCCCACCCAATGATCCCGTAACTTAGCATGCTTTGACATAGAGCATAATATGTAGTTTTTAATGTTATGGGGTCCAGAATATTCCTTAAATCTTTAAATATATATGACAGACGTCTGATCCTTGATGACAATAAGTCTATATGATCAGCCCATCTCAAATTATTATCTACAACTATGCCCAAGTATTTTATTTGTTCACAGAGTGCTATGATTTATTTCCTGACTGCCAAAAGAAGGGTTATATTGTTACTGCATATGCTGCTATATTGTTACTGCATATTACCGTTATTTGTGAGTGTCTCCTTGTGAGTGTCTTATTTGTGAGTGTCTTATCTCTTTAACCATTTATGCAGTAAAAGTGAAATTATATGCAGTACCTAAAGGGAGAAGTATTTTGTTTTAAACACTTGATACGATAAATTTACTTATTTGGATAATAATTCATAATTGTTGATAATATGACCAATAAACATGACCTAACGATTTAAATTATTTTTTTAATATAAAAAACTACTTTTTGTGACTTAAATATAAAAGTTAGACATATGATGATCAAGGTGGTATGCTGTCGCTGACTTTTTTGTAGGCATTATCAAGCTCTACAACTTTTCTCTAGAACTTAATCATATATCTCTCATCGTTAAGGCAGCGTTAGTTAGAAACGTTTTCGTTCGACCGATTTTTCCGACTTACTTTGGAAATTAGACTACCACGAAAAAGTCTTTTCATTTTTCGGATTAATACATAGCCCATGACACTCACAAATAACGTGGCTTTCTATTGGTAAAATAATTTTCAAAATCGGATCAGTAGATCCAGAGATTACTTCCTACAACGTCACAAACTTTACCTCTTTATAATATTAGTATAGAAGTATAGATGAAAGATTCAACAATGATCAACAGCACAATAATAAAAACCTTTTTTCAGATTTAACATTTGACTACATCGTTGTAGGAGGTGGAACAGCTGGGTGTGTCGTAGCATCAAGACTCAGCGAAGATTCCTGCCGGAAGGTTTTATTAGTGGAAGCTGGGGGAGATCCACCATTAGAAAGCTTGGTAGGTAAGCATTGTTTATTTATCAGGTTATTGCCAAACTCAATTGCATAGCAGTCATGCCAATCACAATTATTCTATATTTTATAGGTTCCGTCTGCTATGAATGAATTACGCTCAATTGAACATACGTGGATATACAAAACGGAGTACGATTCGCGTATATGCCAACGTTTGCCTGATGGAAGATGTAATATATATGGTGGAAAAATGCTGGGCGGCAGCAGTTCCCTCAATGGAATGGCTTACTATAGAGGGAACCGCCAAGACTACGACGACTTGGAGAAAGCTGGCAACACCGGCTGGAACTATGACACCGCTTTGAAGTATTTTAAAAAGAGCGAAAATTTAAGCTATGGATTTATTAGACAAAATCCTAGATTTTCCCTTTATCATAATTACGATGGTCTTCTTGGAGTTAGTAGAGCTGTGGTTAAATCGCCTGTTAGCGACGCTATAATTAAAGGTTATTCGGAAGTTGGGTATATGTATAATATCGACCCAAATGGACGATATCACATGGGCGTGCATCACGTTTTTCAAACAATCCAAGACGGTATTAGGGAAAGTACCGCTAGAGCGTTTTTGGTGCCGGCAAGGGAAAGGCCAAATTTGTTCGTATTAAAAAATGCTCTAGCTACGAAAATTTTGACAGAAAATAAAACAGCGACAGGTGTATTGATAGAGCTTCAAAATGGAACGGTTATCGAGGCAACCGCGCTTAAAGAAGTAATTTTAAGTGCCGGGGCATTCAGGTCGCCGCATCTCTTAATGCTGTCTGGAATCGGCCCGAGGGATCACTTGAATACGTTCAACATACCGGTTATCGCAGATTTACCAGTCGGAAAGAATCTAATCGACCATACATCTTTGCGCCTTCAAGTGGTAATACAAACAGCGTTGCCAGCGAGAGACGTAATAATGGACGCGGTAAACTACCTCTCATTCAGAAAGGGATATTTTAGCGAGTTGATCTCCTTGGGAAACGCTGGAGGCGGATTGACGGGAGCTTTAATAACGACGAATAATACTGCATATGATAGTGATTTGCCTAATTTTCAAATAGTAAATTTCGTCGGAGATAGGGTAATCGAATTTTTGATTCTTTCTTTAGACTCGCTATCAAAGGGCGACATAAAACTAGCCAGTACTGATCCATCTGAGAATCCGAGAATTAATCTCAATTATTTCGATGATAAAATAGAGATCGAGAACTGGTTGAAAGCGTTCAGTTTCATGATGAATCTAATAAACACGCAGAGTCTAAAGTCTATCAACGCCACGTACGTCCCAGATCCCGCTTGTGGCTATTTTGAAAATAAAAATGAAGATTATTGGAAATGTATTTTATATCAATATTCCAACTCCGGTCTTCACTTTAGGGGCACTGTCAAAATGGGACCCCTTACCGACAAAGAAGCAGTGGTCAATCCACAACTCCAAGTCAATGGAATAGAACATCTTAGAGTGGTCGATGCCAGTGTTATTCCTGGGGTCATTAGAGGAAATACAATGGCACCAACAATCATGTTTGCTGAAAGAGCTTCAGATCTTATAAAAGAAGCGCATAGAGGTGATGTTTGTTGACTATAGTTTGCCGTCACCGCAAATTGATTTGCTTTGTATAGCATCTTGTATAGCTATAGCATCTTTCTATAGTATCTATAGCATCTTTGATTAGTTTATTCACATTATTTTATTCACTATAATTTGTTTATCAATAAATCAATGGAATGAAAATTATTGTATTTTTAGTACCTAATATTTTTCTGTAAAAGGATTTCAATAGCAAATTACAAAGTCTTACTAAGGAATATTGTTTTCGATAGAAAACAACCAAACAGATATATCCATTTTAAGACCCCCATGAGACGATTAAGACAATTTCCATATACAGGGTGTTATTACTGCACGGGCATTTTTTTCCTAGGTGACTCAGTACAACGAAATAAACAACTTTTAATAAAAAAATGAAAAAAAACAGAAAATAAAAAAAAAAACATTTTTTTTTGAGAATTTCTTTTTTTTGTTTTATTTTAAAATATTATGAAAATCTATGATTACGCTGCGCTATCTAGCGGTTGGTAAAATGTCGCTGATATTGTTTATTTACGACTTATTACCTACCGCTAGATGGCGCAGCGCGCTCAAACGCTTCTCAAACCTTTATTTGACAGTGAACTTCTTCAAATTTTCAAATTTAAAAAATATATATATATTTTTTTTTTCCAAAAAAAACATGTTTTTTGGTTTTTTCCATTTTATTTATCAAAAGTTGCTTATCACATTGTACTGCTTCACCCACTGAAAAAAATGCCCGTGCAGTGATAACACCCCGTATGTTTGTATGTATGTCTGTCTGTCTGACTGGGTGTATTATTATATTCCTCTACGATAGCGCCGAAACGCCTAATCCGTTTTCGTAAAGGTAACGAACCATTTAATTTTTTGACCAGACCACTGTTTAACTCTTGCCATGATGAAATGACGCCTGCATGTTAAATTTCAGTTCAGTGGTTGGGGGGGATGGTTGGTGGTGGTGGCTGTAGGGTTTTGGGGATGAGGGGGGATTTGACGCGCGGGAGGGGGGGTCTGTTTGCTTGCTGTGAAAGCCTTGGATGACACAAAAGATTTTTACCATTATTTATAAGGACTTTTAAGTAAATACATATTTAATTAAAAATACCTTATGCTAAGCATTTCAAATTAGCAAATAATACGCTATATGTATATGTATTTAAAACTATTTAACTTTCTTTTCTTGACATATTATCTACATCTCATCGCTCGTGTTTCACGGCATGTAAACACTGGCAAAATTTAATTATAGTTTATTAAAATGGCAGCATTGAAAAGTGACAGCTGTCACTTCCTCGCGTTCTTCGCGAGCTTCTCTTCAGAACACTTACTACGATCGTTTCGCCTAGTAAAATAAATTGAGTTAAACGCTTTTCTAAGTAAATAGTCATTTAACACTTTCGAAGATGAGTCATAAAATTGTGGATGATTACACCATCGTGACAGTGAAAGTAGAAGAAAACGTCGACATTAAATTAGAGGTCGTCGATCCTGATGATTCAGATTCGAATATTCTTTCGAGCGATTTTATAGCAGATGAAAGAGGGAATGTGGTAGAATTTTTAAAAGTAGAGACTCAAGAAATTAAGGCAGAACCAATCGCAGGTGGACCACATGGAAGCAGTACTGTTGCTGATAGTCGATCTTGTGTTGGAAGTGTTAAATCGTTCGTTTGTACGGAGTGCGACAGGGCGTTTTCTAAGAAGGGTAATTTAAAGTCCCACATTTTCGCCGTTCACATAAAATTAAATAAATTTGTTTGTGGCCAGTGTGATAGTTCATTCTCACTGAAGGGTAATTTAAATAAACACGTCACTGCAGTCCACTTGAAGTTAAAGAAGTTTGTATGTGGGAAGTGCGATCGTGCTTTCACAGTGAAAAGAAATTTCGAGCAGCACTTGGACACAGTTCATCAGGCAATAAAGAAATTTATTTGTGGCGAATGCCATAGTGCATTTTCACAGCAAAGCAACTTAAAAAGGCATTTCAGCACAGTCCACAGGAAGCTGAAGAGATTTTCATGCTGCGAATGCGATCGCGCGTTTACAGAGAAAAGAAGTTTAAAGACGCACGTAGACAATGCCCATCAGAAATTAAACAAATTTATTTGTAACGAATGTGGTCGTACATTTTCTTATCGAGGACATTTAAAGATGCATTTGGACAGAGTTCACGTAAAGGTGAAGCAATAATAATAACAAATTAAGGTGGAATTATGATTGCAATATCTGCAACACGATCTCCAACATCTTCGAGAAAGTTGCAAAGGCGAGACTCTATACATTTTTAACTAAAAATAAAATACTCAGATAATCAGTTCGGCTTTAGGAAAGGTCTAGGCACAACAGACGCTATAACTGCCTTAACAGAATTTATTGTAGAAACGGTTGATAAAGGAGTTTTCCTTGATCTCGCAAAGGCTTTTGACTCCGTTCCACATAATATATTATTGTGCAAACTGAGCAGTGTGGGAATTAACTATACAAGTCTTAAATGGTTTGATAGTTATATATCCAACAGGGTACAATGTGTCACCATCCAGGGCCTCCAGACTAAAAGCCAGCATCTCACGTATGGTGTGCCACAGGGTAGCGTTTTGGGACCAATTTTATTCCTCGTCTACATAAACGACCTATGTCAGTTACCAGTAGGTAAAAATCATCAAATGTGCCGATGACACTGTTATACTATTCAAGGGTTCAAACTGGGATTACACATTTAAGAAAACAAACGAGGGCATGGAAATTGTTAGAAATTGGCTAGGAAACTTTATGTTAACGCTTAATGTTGGCAAAACCAAATACATGCCATTTAGTATAAACATTAGGGGTCAAACCACTGAAAATAAAACTATTGTAGTACACGAATGCGATAGCGTAAAGTCTTGCAACTGTCAGCCTCTGCAAAGAGAAATATCTTGGAAATACCTAGGCAACACTCTAGATTGCTTCCTACGTTGGGACACTCATATACATGACGTGGCTACAAAGGTGCGAATCCTTGGATATCTTTTCAAAGAACTGAGGAATATTCTGGATTCCAAAACGCTAAAAACTGTTTATCATGCTTTATGTGAATCGCTTATTACTTACGGCATAATTGGATGGGGCGGATGTGGTAAAACCCTGCTAGAGCCATTGCAAATTACGCAGAAATTTATACGCAAAATTATTCTCCGCAGACCATATCGCCATCCCAGCAGTGAACTTTATGTGGAAGCTAAAGTCCTTGATTGTAGGCAACTTTTTTTTTAAACTTCCCTCTTAAAGCTATTTTTGGACAATAATTCAAATTTAGGAATAATTCAGAACCCAAGACCAACAAAACAAGTTTTATAAAATATTTTAATAATACCCAGGATGAAAACATGATTTAGACAAAGACATTACTCTTTCATTACGCCGAGATTTTACAATCTGATTAATATGGAAATAAAAATGAATTTGACATTTAGGGTATTCAAAAATAAAATAAAGGAATGGTTCTCGAGTCATGACAGACTAACCATACATCAAATGTTAGAAATTATAGTTTAATAAAACTTAGGTGCACAAATTATTAATATATTTTTAACCCAATAGTATGTATGTTGATTATATTTTAACATTCAAATAATTACCAATTCATTTTGTAGTTATATATTGTTTTGACAATGAATTGTACTTTTTTTTTGACTAGGTATTTTATATTCATTTTTATATTTCTTAACATATATTAAATATTACTTATTGACTTTTTATTTTTTTAATTATAGGTTTATCTTACTCTTTACTTTAGTTTTATGTCAATTCTGATTGCCTCACTCTATTTGATTGTTTTTTTTTGAGGATCATATTTTAGGGCAATTTAGTTTTATGAGCAAGTTTTACATAATTTATTGTAAAATTAGAGTCCTGTCCATCCTAGAACGGGCTAGTCCCAGTTGGGTGACAGAATCAAATAAGCAAAAGGTTAAGGTTTTGCCATTCGGTTCCTGTTATTTTTATAAGCAAAAACAATGTTTTATAGTAATTAATTCTTTAAAAAATAAATTAAATTTAATTAAATATTACTTCTATAAACTGCGATCTATGTCGAATGCTTTGAAA
This sequence comes from Micropterix aruncella, assembly GCA_944548615.1. Taxonomy (NCBI): domain Eukaryota; kingdom Metazoa; phylum Arthropoda; class Insecta; order Lepidoptera; family Micropterigidae; genus Micropterix; species Micropterix aruncella. Next base: position 10,537,607 of record OX155979.1, on the reverse strand, counting down.
TTTTATTTTAAATTGTGTATTTGTAAGCTTCTGTAACATTATTTTTATCATAAACTGAAACTATGCCAATCTTCACTCGTTATTTCAATAAATGTTAAAAATTAAAATATTTTTTTTTATTAATTTACTTTGAGGTTCTAGCTAAAGGACCACAATTATTGTGTTACTGGAACAGAGTTCCATCTAATGATAAAACCTGATTAAAGAAGCAATCATCGTTAAATATTTGTAAAAAGTCCCAACTGATTCTAATTTCACCCCATTATCTGGAAAAGAAATCAATCACATTATAAGTAATCTATATAATATTTAAGTATTCTCTTCTCCGTCGTTCCCTCATTACTGAGGATCGTGGCCACTAGACAACAGTTTGCCTACGAGGCTCCTCCACTTCGACCTGTCTTCTGCATGGCGGGTCGCAGATTGTATTGACCCTTTTGTAACTTCTTGGATGAGGTCGTTCCATCTGGCCGGTGATCTGCCTCTGCTTCTTCTTCCCTCCACTTGACCCCCGGAAAGCATTTTCTCCAGATTCTCTGGGTTTCTCCTGGCAACATGACCGAAGTACTGCAGGAACCTTCTCATGCATACGGTGGAGAGCCTCACTTGGATGTCGAGTTCTTCCATGACAGATTTGTTGGTGCGGCGTGCTGTCCATGTGATTCCTAGCATTTTACGCCAACACCACATCTCCAGTGCATCGATTTTGGGGCGTATCCGAGCCTTCAGGGTCCAGGTCTCCGATGCATAGAGAAAGATCGAGAAAACCAGAGCTCGAACCAGCCTGACCTTAGTCCGCTGACTTATAACCCGATTCTTCGCCTATTATAGCCTATTTAAGTATACACCACAAAAATATAAATATACTGACATACCTAGTCATAAAATAAAAACGACAGAAAATATCAGCATGAAGACTACTCCAAAGGAATATCAACTACCCGGTAACTTAAATACGATCTTCCAAGCAGAATCCATTGGCATCACCAGAGCAGCACAGGCAGTTGCAGCCAAAGATTTCGGAGACCTAAGCTTGAAATTTGTCTCCGACAGTTCCTCCGTGCTACAAGCGCTAGCAAGTAGGTATTATGACAGTAATAGTAAAGTCATAGGTACTATGACAGGCCACTGTCCCCTAAACAAACACCTGTTTACCATAGGTGTGACAGACAGCCCTCTATGCAGAGGATGCATGGAGGAAGAAGAAACGCCACAGCATGTGCTCATGGATTGCAGGAGCGTGGCAGAGCAACGGGCAAGAATACTACAATCTCCAGCATCTGTCCCGGAGGTCCTGTAGCAACCCAAACAGGCTGCTAACCTTCTGGGACAACCTGGGTTGGCTGGAGTAACATAAATAGAAACATGAGCCACGAACAACGGCCCAATCAAGAGGCCAAGTGCGGGAAATAGCCCAGGAAAACTAACTAACTAACTAACTACTCCAAAGGAAACATTTGCGAGATGGAACATTATCGTTTGAAGCGGTCGTATAGAAATAATTGCAATAAATAAAAACATGCAACATTTTACCTTTCTGGCTAGGAAAGTATTGTGAACCCTTTCTGTGTGTCTGTGTGTATACTACCCACGATAGTGCCCAAACCCTTCATCTGATTGAATTGAAATTTGGCATGCAGGCATCAGTTAGTCATTGCTAGAGTTGAAAATATTATGGTTCAAATCGGTCCACCAGGGGGCGCGCTAGTCATACCTTAATCTCGAAATATTGGTATAGAGACTTGAAATCAGGTATACATATGCGTCGTAGGTTCGACGCTATATTTTAAAATTTTGCTTGCAACATCTCTTATACCAGCAACACAAAAAAACGATATATATTTTATTCAAATAATACCGCCAGAGGCTAGCCGAGAAACGAAACATATTGGAAAATAGCCATTTAAATACCACTGAAATACTAAATAATACTGTAAATGTACTAGATTTGCTGTCATAATCAACCCTTGCATGAGTTGGCTACGAAGACCCATTCTGTTCAGGGTTGGTCACACTCACGGGTCAACCATCACCCATCCGGCGGCCTACACGCATGAAGTGTGAGCCTGGGTAGGACTCTGGCCTTAGGGCTAGTTTCCCCTAGGAATCAACCTTCTGGCGCTCTTGGACGGTCTGCGCACCGTGCGGCATAAGCCAATCGACTGTGCACTCTGACTAACAGTCGGGGGAGTCTGGAAGCAGTACTGTTTCCTATAGAGCGGGGGTCTTCTTTAAACGACCATCGGCTACCCTATCCTGGGTGAACAGCCGGGCAAAGGATGCCGTGGTCCGCGATAGATTCGGTACACACCGTTCACCGCTTCGTAAGGGAGAGAACCGCGCAAGCGACCTCGAACTCGGAACCAATCGAGAGACTGGAGCTACCTGGTCGCAATTGGAAGTAAGGGCGTTAGTGTAAGCCCGCTGGGTAACACTCCTGGTTATCTCGCGATTAAAGCGTTGGTCTTTTACGGGCATGTGGCGGAGCTTGACGGTGGACTGTTTTTGTCCAAGTCCTCTGCGCTCACTTCAGGGAGACAGAACGACTTATCGTTAAAACTTCCTGAGGTGACGTGCCCGCCCGCTGTAGTTGACAACTCTAGTTGTCATAATCAATCATCAACGCGTGAGGGTGATAAAAGGGGAAGGGGGTGGGGGAGGGGCCCTCTCCGCCTTATCACAAGTGCTTCTACTTCTAAGAAGATAAACCAAGTAGTCACGATGTATAGTTCCGGTTGAAATATTCTTTTTCTTACGTGGGTTCATATTCCACCTTATCTGTATTCCACTTCTAAATGGAGTAGCGCCAGACACTTCCTGCAGGCCGCTCTTCGTTAGCATGTCTATGTTGACTGTAACCTCTCTGTATATACTGGAATGTTGTGAATTCATTAAAAATAATCCCGATATCTACTCCTTACGAAGAGGTGTACATTTAAGGGCTACGAGGAATAGAAACCTCATAAATTGTCCCTCAGTGCGGACAGAAATGTGTAAAAAGGGACCTGAGTTCTGTTGTGTTAAATATTTTAACGCTATTCCACAAAACATCAAATCAAAGCAACAACCAGGATTCAAACAGACATCAACGCACTGGCTCAAAAATAAATGCTATTACAGCGTGAATGACTTTTTAAACGATAATGACAAATAAATAATATAACATATTCTTATTGTAATTCTCAACCTTTTAAAACTTTAAACATTTATAATAAACTCTAGCTCAAAATCTGACAAACCGTAGATAGCCTAATAATAAACACAGCCATGGGTCGATAATAAGTTACTAAAAATGATAGAAGGCAGGGATGAGCTCTTTAGGAAATGGAAAGCTAGTCCTGGAAATATGACATATAGACTTGAGTATACGAGGTACAGGAATAGAAGCTACTAATAAACTTTTACTTGAAGCTAAAAATAAACATCGTCAAGAAGAACTAAAAAAAATGTGAGGGGGATCTGAGAAAGGTTTGGAGTGTTGTAAATAGCTGGTTAGGCAATTGCAAAGCTAATATAGACGAGGTCGTGATGAGACATCTTGGAAAAACTGACACTATTAATAACATATGTACAAATTTTTCAAAAACGTTTACAGAGGAAATTGAAAAAATTAAACATCATTGTAACGTTAAATTTTTGGATAGATTTTCCTATGTAACGCCGTGTGATATATCTTTTTATTTACAAAGAGTAACAGGAAATGACATACATAAAATTATCACTGAAATGAAATGTAAAAAAGCTCCTGGAATAGACAAAATAAAAATTCAGGATTTAAAATATATCTGTGATGACATAAGACATTCTAGCAAAATTTGTTAATATGTGTGTGAAAAAAGGGGTTTATCCGAGCAATCTAAATCAGGCAATCATACGACCGATTTATAAGCATGGTAACCACTTAAGACTATTCAAATTATAGGCCTATAGCCATACTGTCAGCTACCAATAAAATTACTGAAAAAATAATAGTTCATAGGATAAGCAACTTTTTGGAAAAGAATCAAATAATATCTGATACGCAATATGGTTTTCGTAAAGCTCGCAGCACAGCAACGGCGTTAAGTAAATTCACAGATGACATTAATCAGCATTTAAATGATAAAAAATATGTAGTTATCTTGTTTATTGATTTTAAGAAAGCGTTTGATACGCTGGACCACGGACAGCTTGTTCAAGCTATGCATGAATGTGGTATCCGTGGTCCGGTGAACAATTGGCTTCAAAGTTATTTGCATGGTAGATCACTGTGTACCATGGTGAATGGCACGGTCGGAACAGAGGCAAAAGTGAGAACTGGTGTCCCAACTGGCTCGGTGTTTGGACCTGTCGGGTACATAATGCACGTGAACAGTATGACAAATGTTGTGAAAGACTGTACATGCTATATGTATGCTGATGATACGTGTATGATGTACGCGGATAGGGATATGGATAATATTCAAAATAAAATCCAGAATGATTTTGAAAATGTGTTAAAATGGTCCCACGACAACGGCATAATACTAAATATAAGCAAAACAAAATGTATGCTTGTACATTCACCGTATATCCAAAAACCAAGAAATAGCATTAATATAACTGGTCACTCATATGAATGTCTGCATAATTTTAAAAGAAATTGTACTGACTGTAAAAAAATTGAATTTGTAAAAGAGTATAAATATCTGGGTCTAACGATAGATTGTAACATGAATTGGGGCTTGCACGTGAATAATATATGTAATAAATTGAGATGGATGCTATATAAGTTTAATCACCTTCAGTATATTGTAGATAAACCAACATTACGCTTAGTATATCATGCCCTCGCTGATGCAGTACTGAGCTATGCTCTAACTTCATTTGGTCGTACTTTTCGCACATATATAGATAAAATATTTAATTTGCAACGTAGAATGATAAAACTTTTAGTAAATAAAAATGTGTTAACACAATGTAAAAAGAACTATAACTTGTTGTTTAAGCGATGCGATATATTACTTAAACATGAAAAAATTACATTCTTACTAGCAATGGAGCATTTTAGAAATTCAGAATTTAAAATACCAATACAGTACAATAGGAATGTTAGAGAAAAAGTCCGTAAAAGATTTGAAGAACCAAGAGCGAACAACTGCTATGGTGAAAGGACGTTAAAGTACCTCATTCCAAGAATCTTTAATACTATTGTACCTATCTGAGGAAGACTGTGTAAGCGTGAGCAAACAGATGTTTAAAAAGAGATTAAAAAGCTACCTGTTGGATGTTTATAGTGAAATTAGTGGTAATAAGTAAATTTGTTATACGTTTCTATAATTTAAGCTTGTAGTAAGACCAGTAGTAGGTAATACTGCTGTGCATTGTTTTTTATATTTTAATAATGTATTTTTGTATCACAAAATTAGAAGTGTAAGACTAGATAAATAAGAGTTTGTCTCGCCAACAAACTGTATACCAGTTTTCCAAGATTGTAATATTTTAAAAAATGTATCTTTTTCTATGAATAAATGTATTAAAAAAAAAAAAAAACCAGATTGACATTTTAATTTAAAAACAAACTGACATTTGATTTATATATAGTAATGGAAATTTACTAAATTTGTAGATATTAGTTCTAATTATTATTTTGTTAATACCTATGTCTAAAACGTAATATTTTCGAATTTGTTTTCCTTCAACTGCGAAGTGAACATATTTAATTATAGAAAATACATATTTTACGCCTGATTGGTAAACTGTATAGCACATATAATAGTACCTATCCATTTTGTACAACCTACTTACAGTTCACAATAAAGAATTAATATTATTTATTAATAGTATTATCTAGAGTACCTACTTTAATAGATACGCAAGCGCTCAGAGTGCAAAAGGGAGTTAGGGGGGGGGGGCAGGTTTAGGGTGGGTCTGGGGAGGGTTATGTGGGGGTAGAAGATATACTTCTTCTGTCGATATTCTTTTTCTTCCGTGGGTTCCTATCCCGTCTTATCTAGAGTGCTTTAATAAATACACAATTGCTTAGGATGCAAAAGGGGTTTTAGGGGGTGGTTTTTGGCGGGGAAGGTTCTGAGGGGGAGTTTTTTGGTGGTGGAGTTGTTGGATTTAGGGGGGAGGTTGTTTTTAGGGGGGAGAGGGGGGTGTTTCAGCGAGTAGCGTTGGGTGAGTAGCTTTGGGGTGGGGAAGGGGAGCGTTGAGATGGTTTGGGTGAGAGTGGTTGCGTGAATGGATCGGGGGGAGGTAAAATTGAAAAAGTCGATTCCTAGCTCAAACCAAGCCGAGGGTACAACTAAATTCTCGGAGACGAAACTCGAGTAGAAGAAGATTAAGGTGATTCGTCGCGGTCCGAGGAAACTATTCTGATAATAGATGGCGTTGTAAGCAATATTAACAGAAAAATACGATTTTTAGCTCTCTCAGTGCAGTAAAAATTACGAAATAAATTTACCGGGAACTTTACATATACACGGTTCGATGTACTTCGTATCACCGCGATAATCAACCGCATTACGAAATTAATGGGGAAAACAGACCAATTTCGGTTCTGAACCGAAATTGGTCTGTTTTCCCCATTAATTTCGTAATGCGGTTGATTATCGCGGTGATACGAAGTACATCGAACCGTGTATATGTAAAGTTCCCGGTAAATTTATTTCGTAATTTTTACTGCACTGAGAGAGCTAAAAATCGTATTTTTCTGTTAATATTGCTTACAACGCCATCTATTATCAGAATAGTTTCCTCGGACCGCGACGAATCACCTTAAGACTTCCGAGTACATCCAAAGAATTCCGCAATAAAAGCAGCAAGTCAGTAAATAACTGCGCATCGAATTTTACCTACGCACAAATACCTACCATGATCATTGTTTTTCGCGTCGCATATAAATAAAATAAAATAAAATACAAACGGAGCTGCCATGGAATTCACCGACCGGAGTCGGGCCCATCATAATTTTATTTTTTACACTTCTGGGTGGAGAGCAATGGATTCCGGACTAACGACCGGCTGTGGTAGGTTTAGGACAGCTGTCTTGCCACATGTGAGCGTTGACCTTACCACCCATTCACTCCCCCTTCGAAGCCATAGAATTTGATATGCCCAAATCGCGGTTTCATGACCCACCTAATGATGTCTGTATGCCGAATTTCGGCTCAATCGGATGAAGCGTTTAGGAGCTATCGAGGAGGAATACACACAGACAGTCTCTCTCTTATACACACACACACACACACACACACAGACTCAGAGGTCTGTAAATGGTTCTAATCGTTTAAAGGGGGGGGGGGGGGTTCAAAATGGATGTTTCCGCCTTCATCTCGAATTTTCTTTAGAGCGTTTACAAACCTCCTTGGGCTGGGGAAGTAAAAGAAAATACTTCAATTTAATAAAGTTGAAAGATTGTGATTGAAATTGGTCCACCAGGGGCACACTTTAATCTAGAAATATTGGACTTAAAGATTTGAAATTCGGTACACAGATGCGTCTTTGGGCCGAAGCCACATTTTGAAATTTTAGTTGTTATCTCTATAATCTCTTATACAAGCGACAAAAACAATTTTTAAATTTCGCCGTATTTAATAAAATACTACACCATATTGGAAAATAGCCATTTTAATACATACTACATACTACATTTGCGATCATAATCACTTGACACCTTCATGGAGGTTGGCGAGGGGGGGGGGGTGTGAGTTGTCAGAGGGGGAGGGAGGGGGGAATTCGGGTGTTTCTGGGGGATAGGAGGTTGGCGCGCGGAGGGGGGGAAGGATTTTTCTTCTTGCCGGGAATGTCTTGGGATGACAAATATGTTTTTTTTACAGATTTTTTAAATTCCGCCGTATTTACGAAAATACTCATATTGGAAAATACCCATTTTAATACCGCGGAATTACCACAAAAGTACTACAAATATGCTAAATTTGCGATCATAATATCTCGACAACATCATTATCAAGGGGAAGGGGGTTAGAGAAAGTGGGGGGAGAGGGTGAGTTGGCAGAGGTAGAGGGAGGGAGGAATTTCGGTATTAGTGGGGATGGGGGTTGGCGCAAGGGGCTTGTCTACTTGCTAGGAAAGTCGGGATAACACATACGTTTTTTATAGTAGGTTGATTTTAATGATTCACTTAAGACCGCGTGTTCTCGACTTAGGTAACGTAAAGATTTCTTTAATATGGAGCGATTCAATTCGCAAGTGAAATTCTGCGGATACATCATTGGTTAGGTCCTGTTCCATTCACATAGAACAGAGAGCGGGAGTGCGATGGCGGGCTGTGAGTGAATGCCTTCACCGAATAGAAAGAGATACCTACTTGCATGTGGGGTCCTCCTCTATCCTTGTCTAGTTGCGCATGCGCGTTAATCCATACTAGTTGTCTAGTTGCGCATGCGCGTTAATACATAGCAGACTTATGGCGCCGTGGCGTTGCCATGGTGAAATATAAGCGTTGCCATAGTGATATATGTAGGTACGTGTCTCAGTGCATTCGCGACTAGCACGGATGGAGGGGGTACTATATGCTGATGTCTCTTTCTATTCGGCTGACGCATTCTAGTAGTGGTCACGAGTTCTAGTACTGGTCGAATTCTAGCCTGGTCACGAGGTCTAGTACTTATATGTCAATGGTTCCATTCCGTTGCGCAAGAACAAACCTGTTGTAAAGTGACAGCTGTCAAATCTTTCTCGTCGCGAGCTGCGCTTCCTGTCTTTTCTTATTACGTTTCATAAAAGTTCACTATTTGCAGACGTTTTTCATAAATATGAGTGATCAGATTGTGGACGATTGCACTGAAGTGAATGTGGAATTTGAGGAAAATGTCACCTTTAAAACGGAGGTCGTCGAGTCCGACGGTACAAATTCGAATATTCTATCGAATAATTTGATGTCAGATGAAACAGGGAATGTAAACGAATTATATGAAGATAAGAGTCGATTCATGAAGACAAACCCAAATGAATCGAATCGTGTCGAAGATGGACCATCTGGAAGTAGTAATATTGGCAATAGTGAGTCTATTAGTAAACTTGTGAAGCCACACATCTGCTCAGTGTGCGACAGGGCGTTTCATACCAGTCACAGTTTGAAGCGACACATTTCTACCGTTCATCTAAAAGTCAGAGAATTTGTATGCGGCGAATGCAATAATGCTTTTGCAACGAAAGACTACTTGAAAAGACATTTCGACGTCGTCCATCTAAAATTAAAGAACTTCACGTGTGTAGAATGCGATCGATCATTTTCACAACAGAGCCATATAAAGCGGCATTTCGACACCGTTCATAGGAATTTGAGGAAATTCTCATGCGAAGAATGCGACTGTGCTTTTACAGAAAAGGCCATTTTGAAAACACATGTCGATATGGTTCATCTGAAGTTAAAGAATTTTACGTGCGGCCAGTGCGTTCGATCATTTTCACAGCCGCAAGATTTAAAACGGCATTTCGACGCCGTTCACATGAAATTGAAGACTTATACATGTGGAGACTGCGATCGCGGCTTCGCAACGAAAGTAAATTTGAGGCGACATTTAGACGGCGTGCATAATAAAATAAAGAATTTTACATGTGAAGAATGCGATCGATCGTTTTCACGACACAATTATTTAAAGCGGCATTCAGACACTGTTCACAGAAAAAAGAAGCAACGTTTTGACATTGCTTATCTAACATTAAGGAAATTTGCTTGTGGGGAATGTGAACTCCGTTTTACAAAGAAAGCACTTTTGAAACGACATTTGGACGGTGTGCATAGGAAAATAAAGAATTTTACCTGTAATGAGTGCGATCGGTCATTTTCAAATCGAAATAATTTAAAAAGGCATTTCGATAGTATTCATGGCAACATTAATAGAATTGTAAAGATTGAAGAGGTCGCCATTAAAACAGAGGTCGTCGATTCCTACGAATCTGAATCTTTGAGTGATTTAACGCCAAATGAAGGAAGAAATATAGCCAAGTTCTACGAAGAAGAAACTCGTATAATAAAGACAGAATAATTGAATGGATTCGTATCGAAGATAGATCATTTGGAACGAATAATATGGTCGATAGTATCCATAACTAATGGTATACTTTTAAAGTCGTATGCCATTCAGATTGCGGTAGGGTGTTTAATTTACAGTCTGGCCAGAGTAGTATTAATTCGACAAGGGGGGAATTATTTTGATGTGGCAACACATAACCTTATGTCAAGCCGAATTTTGTCCTCTTGAGTCTTGGTCCAGCTGATGAAATTGCGTTCATTTTGTCAATAACTCTCCTTATTCATGTTTTATTGCGTTAAAACTGGAAAAACAATATTTGAAGCGGAGCTAGAGAAGTCGTTTTCAATATCTTCTAGGTACATTTTGAGGGTATGTTTTGTTTGACATTTCGTATAGTTTAACCACAAATTGTTGGTCTGTCCTGTCTCAATCGTAGTCAAAATTAATGATTATTTAAGAGAGGCACGTCTAACGTTTTTTCTTTTTCTTTCAAGCTCACAATAATTGACAGGTCGATGTTACGTAATGGAATCAGTAAAGGTGCAGAAACACAAGTCTGAGTACAATACGCCTCTTGGGAGACGGTACTAAGAATCCCTAGATCATTTAGTCTTACTATTCTTACATTACTGTGTTGCAATATATTTTTTTTTTCCCAAAACGTAGGGTTTACTCTTTCTGGCCAGATTGTAAAGTTTGAATTATTTAAGAACTTTTCTCTGTCATAACTTTAAAATTTAAGGAATAGAATAGGGTAAGAAATAGAGATAGGAATAGAAAGAATAGTATATAGTAGATAGCAATAGTGTTTAGCATTTGAAGTCGTGTGTATGTTTTGTGTGTGATAGGGCTCCTAATTTAAACTTTAAGAAATTAAATAATTAATAATAGTAAGTTAATTTATGCTCAGGTTAAATTATTTAACGACATCTATACACAGTTCCTTTAAAACTGAAGAAGTAGTAGGTAGTAATAGAATTAAAAAATATATGTATATGGCAGATGCGGTCGATGGCGGATGCGTTCGATCATTTGCACAACCAAAAGATTGAAGCGGTGTTTTGTATTCATTGTAACTGTTTAAAAAATTAATGTGGGATGCGTTTATGCCTTTTGCAGAAAAATACCATTGAAAAAATTTTTTTGACAGTGCTTATCTACAATTATAGACATTTACACGTGGGAAATGCGGTCATTGTTTTGGTTAGGATGTACGTTTTAAACGACATTAAGGCGGCGCAGTGTCATCGATGATGCATATCAGTATCATTTGATGACCCATATAGGCAACGTTAGAAATTAAGAACCCTTTTGTGTGGGAAATTGGACCATGGATTTCTAAAAAATACTTAGAGGCGCTTCGGAAATTTTAAGGAAAGGCGCATAGGAAATTTAATAAAATCATGGAAGCGATTGAGAACGTGTTTTTGCAGAGAACAGAAACTTGAAAAGACACAGGAAAATGGAACAAGTTGGCGTGCTACGGCAATTTTCATTAATAATTCGATTTGAAATCGAATTTAGATGCCGGAAAACCAATTATGACACTGGAATTTATTTGTTATTATAGTTTTTGAAATTGAGCTTTACGAAAGCGCTGTTTTAAGAGATATTACTTATACAAACACCACATACTACTTTGAGAAAAGTATTATGTAGTAAATAAACTTTAAATGCATAGATTTATCAATAAATAAAAGGCAACGGCAAAAATCGTTCCTAGTTTCAAGACGACTATGACAAATATTATTCGATGGAAATCAACGGTTAAAAGAAGAAAATGATTGAAAAAATAAAAGACGGCTCTCCGCCGAGAAGATGGAGAGCATGCTAAGGAGCCAGAATAAGACAATCTAAAAAATAAAGGACTAATGAAAATCAATAAAGATTAAGAGGCTGATTGTGAAGAACCAACAAGCTTTAAGAAAGCAATGGGAGATACACCCTCAGAGCAGAGAAATGAAGCTATAAAACATGAAATAGAAAATTGAAATAAAAGTACATATGTTCACCCTGAAAATAATGTTACATTCGTACAAGCACTTTCTAGATAATTTACAGCAACTACTGGATCAGAAAAACTCAAGTTCACGAATATAATACAACGCAACAATGCCATCAACGGAAGCAGACCGGGCCCGATTGCGTTTCTTTGTAAACAAACTGAGATTAGTTCAAGCGAACGAGATAGAGCAATACGTTAGAGCGGAATACGAAACGAACGAATCGTTCCAATTAATTTGAGCACACATCTTGCGGTGTTAGATTCCGCTGCTTTAGCGTTGTTGGGTAGTTTTAATGCGGAAAAGTGACAACCGTACATTTTACATTACGCTCTATCGTATTGACCTGTCTCGTTCACACGAACTAATTTCCGATTTTAGTTCACCAAGAAACGCAATCGAGCCCACTGTCCCCTCCAAGCGACCACGTATTACCACTTAGGTAACGCTTATAACAATCATATATGTTATCATAATATGTTATTACACTTATATATTACATATCTTATAATTATATATCACATATAATATAATAATATAACATGTAACCCCTGATTAAATTATATTTTAAATTTAAGGCAGTGATTTGTCTATTAATAAAATAAAAATTAATAATACTACGTTATTATTATTTGGAGGTCGATACCTGTTACCATTAAGGTATGGTATGTCTTACTTACGTTTTAATATATTTTTGTAAGGAATATGCATAAGGAATTCACATTCTTTTGCGGCGCAAGAGCGCCACAAAAGCAGTTCCCATTAATCCACAAAATCGTTTTATAACTAAAAAAATGGGTGTCCGTTGTCCGCGGTTGTGAAAGTAGGTACACTCAGACGATTTTATTTATTTGTTTAGGTTCAGGCAGTGCGTTATCAGTGCTATCGCACGGATATAAATTGTAATTAATTACATGAACAATAAGTAAAACATGAACACAACCCGTTCGATAATTCTAGACGAATGCCTAACTAGACCAACAGCCTGTAAATATATAGCTAAAGCAGTAAGGTAGCTACAGTTCGACGCATGTAAAAAGAGCTCTGGGCGACAGTGGAGGGGATATGTCTGCGCATAGGGTATAGTTGCGCACAAAAACACTATGGTATTGTTTAATTATGTAAAAAAATAATAATTGTTTTTTCGTAATTTTCGTACTTCACCAATAATTTTACATCATCTAACATCATAACATACTAACATCATATTTCTTTCCTTTCTATGCAAAACCATCGCGATACAAAGAAATTTTTGCGTGCTACTGTACTTAAGAGCACCCCTCCGTCGCGCCGCACCTCATACCGCCAATTTGGCCTAAATTCGGTTACTGCGCAGGTCGGCCACCAGAGCTCTTTTTACGTGCGTGTAGGTACTGTACGTATAAACTTTCGAAACGAACGCACTCACACAGACGCACGCCGCAACAAAAATCTAAGCGATTGTCGCAATGAATAACAATAATAATAATTTATTTTCAAAAACCCGATCTGGGTATAGAAATTACATATCTAGTGGGATTTCTACAAATAAAATTACATTTCAAATTACTCATACAATTATAACAAAGTCTATAAAAAACTAATAATTAAAAAAAAAACAGAAAATTAAAAAATCAATAACAAAGACATAAAAACTAGAAAAATAAAAAACAACAGAAGTAATGAGAAAACATAGAGAATTAGCAATTCAATAACAAAAATACATAGAAAATAGAAAAATAGAAAGTATCCGAAGAGTTCTACATATTATACTACATTTAATAAGAATCAAACTATCGATCAACAATCAAGAAATGGAAAAATATATCGACTCTCTAAAGAACAAAAAATCAACTGGTCTCGATGACATACCTGTTAGCAGCGCCGGCTCAAGGAAACTTGGCGCCCTAGGCAAAAGACTAGTATGGCGCCCATTTAAAAAAAATCACAAAACATTAATTGTGTAATTTTTAATCAAATAATTAGAGCACAGATATGACTTACCTACTTATATATAATTATAATACAAACTTTTTTTTTTAAAATACAACCGACTTCAAATAATTTTGGCATCTATTTTCCAGTTATTTTGATTTTAAAACCAAACTACTGAAATAATTTTGATTAAATTTCTATGGGACCAATCTGAAAGTATATTCTTTTAAATACAAAAAGAATTTTACAAATCGCTTCATAAATGACGGAGATCTGGGGTAACAAACATTAAAAAAATAAAAAAAAACATTCAACCGAATTGAGAACCTCCTCCTTTTATTGAAGTCGGTTAAAAAGAGAATATATCTACCTTCTTTAGCTGTATGGAGTGAAATATAAGAATTTTTTAAGACTAATTAGAGATTAAATCAAGCAAGTTTTATTTTCCTTGCCTTTATTTTAGCAAAAGTGGAAACGATCTCCTTTAAATCTATTGTTTGAGCTATTTCTTGATCTATAGATAAAGTCGACAACCCCACAAGTCTTTCTTGGGTCATTGTGGAGTTTTAGAAAAACTGCGCTCACCACTGGCCAGACACGGGAAGTGTCAGCAACACCCTTATTCGAACGCGCGTTCGAACCGTTCATCGATTCGCGTGGTCGTGTCGCAGATATGATCTGAATTCTGATACATACGCTACCAGATCGCCTCGCCGCCCCCCCCCCCCCCCCCCAAAATACGAGCGCCCTAGGCAATTGCCTAGTTTGCCTATATGGACGGGCCGGCCCTGCCTATTAGCGTAATTAAAATCCATAAACGTGTACTGGCACCATGTCCAACATATCTTTACCTACAATTTAAGCTTTTCAGAGGGAATATTTCCAGATTGTCATAAAGTAGCTAAGATTACACCGATATATAAAAAGGGCGATCCCACGAGCGTAGAAAATTATCGACCCATAGCCCTACTGAATAATTTCTCAAAAATTCTGGAGAAGGTCATCGAAAAACGACTAGGTAAATGGTTTCCTTGAAAAATTTGGGGTTATTTCAGACAGTCAATATGGATTCCGGACAAAAAAATCTACACAGGATGCCGTGCTGTCTGCATGTTTCATGATTGAGAATAGTCGAAACAAGAAGATGCTTTCAGCAGGAAGATGCTTTCAGGAGGCAATGCTGTCAATCGTGAGTGCTGCCTCGAGACGAGTGGTTACGTTTGGTGTTTTATTCGGGCTTTTACAGTAACATATGTATGCCCTAGTTAATTTGATATGCAATCAGTATTAATGATATATAAAATTATTTAAATGCTAAGTATAAATTCATGGGTTATAAGTTTTTCATGTGCAATTAAAAATAAGTCAATTTATAATAACGAAGAATAAAGACCTCCTAAAATGTTGATGTTTTTACCTAATTTTATTTTTCAACTAGTTAATTCATTCGTTTATTTGATCATTATAAAAAACCAAAAAAAATACATGTGGCACTCGGGGACTGCCGCGGTAAAGCTATTGCATAGCATTTTTAACCACTTATGCAATTATAATTATTTATTTGTTTTAGTTTTCTGATATCAGATAACTGCGCTCTATCGGAAAACGTTGAAATTATTCCGAATCATTTGCGGCTGCGAAAGCAATGATCGTAGATAAAAAGATAGATAATTAAATTATCTTTAAAATGGTGCAGGTTTCATAATATAGTATTTGGGTAGTAGTCGTTTTTGTGTTCGGTTAGACCTAATTTCACAAATTAATTACACTATGTAATATGAACAAAATCTAAAATATTGAAAGCTAAAAATATTAGGAAAATGTTCTTGTTTAACATATATTTTTTTCGAATCATAAGCAATACTCGTTTAGACGTATTTATCAGTTTAAAATCATTAATTTTCGTTAAGAAATTTCTTCATTCGGTCGCCGCGCTGGCCCGCGATAAAAGCTATGCAATAGCTTAAAAATATTAATAATTACAATAACATTTAATTTTTTACATAAAATAAAGAGTGACTACCCTAGTGCTCCAATGGAGAGTAAGTATTTATTTCAACTAATAGGCCTATTTTCTATACTGCTTTAGCTATTAGTTTCCTCTGGCCTGTTTCTGGGCATACGAATTACACTGCCTTTGTTTTTGGAGTAGTGACTGGTTTCTGACAACTCAAGTAGTTACTTTTATATTCTAGTTATATTGGGGGGCGCCAGTTTTGCATGCGGCAAACTTGCACAAATGTCACTTTTGACAGCTCCAAATTTGTTGAGGGCAGATTTGCAGGAGGCAACCTTGCAGGCGGCAACCTTGCAGGCGGCATTTTTGCAGACGGCATTCTTGCAGAAAGCAAACTTGCATACAAACCTGAAGTTAGCAACGTTTGAGAATGGCGCATTAGGACATGATTACACGAATAAAATAATTTTATATTATTTTACAAACCAAAAATAAAGCAGTAAAGCGGTCATATGTTATTAATTTTAAATTTAGAAAAAGAAGTAGCAAATTATCATGTCAGGGTAAATTAAAGTGGTGAATATTTTTACCTCTCCACATTTAATTACCGGCATCCTTGTAGTGGATGATTCAGTACATCAAACTAAACATTAAAAAAAATGTTTTAAGTTTTTCTGTTAGGTTAGGTTAGGTTAGGTTTTTCTTTCCCTAAAATCGAAGTGACATTAATTACCGGCATCCTTGTAGTGGATGATTCAGTACATCAAACTAAACATTTAAAAAAATGTTTTAAGTTTTTCTGTTAGGTTAGGTTAGGTTAGGTTTTTCTTTCCCTAAAATCGAAAGTTGATTGCTGAGATCCGCGATGGAGAGGACACTCAAAGAAGTGGACTGGTTTCCCTACCCCGACATATGAAAACGCGGCTTTTGTCGATTTCTACTCTGGTAACACTAAATTTTAAATACGATGTTTTGCTTCTAACTTCATTTTCTGCAAAAATGCCGTCTGCAAAAATGCCGACCCTCGAAACGTTAGTTTGACATTTGCAAAACTGCCTTCTGCAAGATTGCCTTCTGCAAAACTGCCGCCTGCAAGAATGCCGTCTGCAAGATTGCCGTCTGCAAAGTTTGATGGGACCCGTTATATTAGTAATAAGTTTAACCCCTCACGTTGCGAGGTAAAAACACCTATCACTTTTGCGCGCGACATATTCGCGCGCAAAAAATCGACGCGAGTCAACGGCCTTGAGAAAAACGATCATAACTTATAAACCACTAAACGGAATAAAAAAAGATAAAGAGAAAAATGATCGCATTGAAATTTGACATATAAAACATTATAACCTTATCTCGTAAAACAATTAAGATAATAATGAATAAATATTACAAAATTGGCAAACTGAAAAAAACTCGCCTATAAAATCATTTCGATTTTTTTGTAAATACAGTTTTTGTAAATATCAAAAATTGTAAATACAGTTATGTTCTTTATTAAATGCTTTACCAAAACGATATTTTTTTTTTACTTATTTGCATACAAAAATACGGAAAAAATATTTATTTATTCAGCCAAGAAAAATTTTATTTATTCTCGTAAAAAAAAATTTTTTTAATTTTTAATTTGTGACTACTTATGGTATTTTTTTATATGAAATTCTTTCAAAATAACTTTATTACTACATCACTTCTTCTTAGAAATCACACCAGAACTTTGACCTTTGTCTGATATTATAGAAAAATCTAAAGTTTTGAGAGTTTCCGCGTTCGAACCTAATAATAAACTTTGAATGCCCATAATATAAAATTCGTTAGATTTTTTCAATTATATTGTCTTATCATAGACTTATTATATGTCTAATAACTAATTACTATACTCCAAAGAGTCACATTTCATCGAAAAACTATGGAAAATCGCACTTTTTTCTCTCATAGTAATTATCAAAACAAGTTTCATTTTCGCGAGCCATATTAGAAAAACAACATATAATGTTCAAAATACGCCTAATTATGTGATAACTTAGGATGTAAATGAAGCAATACCTATTTTATTAGTAAATTAAAGCGACATTACGTCATGTTTCGCGATATATAGGGATATTTCACAAACATTACAAAATAAAAACGGCCATTTTTTCACATTGTTGGCCATTGTTGACAAAGTGTTTTCTTCGAAAATTCGTGAAAAACAGCAAATTGATTGTGGAAATTGAATAATCCTAATGGCTAAACTACTTAAAAAGGGAAATTACTTACTTTTATCCGGTATACACTGCACTTATATCCACAAAACACTTCACAAAACAAACACTTCGCGGAACCTATACGCCGCCGCGGGGGGGCCGATCGACACTGCTGTTTTGACGTCTAATGCTGAGTTTTTAAATCGGCGGTCGATGTTATCGTCGTTGGCCGGCGAATGAAAGATTATTTGGCCATGTCGTCCCGCGGTCAGAAAGCATTAAAGTACGACGATTCGAATCGTAAATTGCATTTTTCGCAGCGGCGAGCGCGATATCCAAAATCGGATGTTACGGATTGTTAGGCGGCCGCCATACATGTCCCCAAATGGATGTTACGTGCTTGAGGGGTTGTAACATAGGTACCTAGATGATATTAATATAATGTATATTGTATTATATAAGATTATTCTGTGAAGCGATTCCATTTCTGTCTTCAAACAACCTACTACAATTATTTGGCTAAAATTTGGTACATGGACTTTCTTTTCAGAGTATAAATAAAATAAAATACAAAAGAAGCTGCCATGGAATTCACCGAACGGAGTAGGAGGTCCATCATAATACTGTTATCATACATACGGATTATGGACTTACATGAATAAATAGCGCAACGCACACACCTTGAAGTGATGTGGGCTCTGTGTAAAAATATCCAGGTCTGCCGATATCGAACGTAACGCGTGTATGTGCCGTAAGGCACGCGTAAGCAGACTCTACCGACTTATGTAGGTTGGCTCGCGAGGACGGCTCCGCAAATAGATTATGTGACTGACCTCGATATATCTATATATATTATAGGTCGAGGGCTATACCTCGACCTATAATTATCCGGCACAAAGAGGACACCCTTCGCCAGCGAACTAGGATTATCAACGCACAGTCACTTTCTCGCAAACATCGTAACTTTAGACATATTTAATTGTTAGTACAAGTAGAGTTGTCAACTACAACGGACGAATCCGTAACCTCAGGAAGTTTTAACGAAATAATTGATCTCCCGTGAAGTGAGCGCATAAGACTTAGGACTAAACAATCCACCGTCAAGCTCCGCCACATGCCCGTAAGTGGCCAATGCCTTATTTGCGAGATAGCCAGGAATGTTAGCTAGCGGGCATACACTCACGCCCTTACTTCCAGTTGCGACCAGATTACTCCGGTCTCTCGACTGGTTACGATTTCGAGGCCGCTTGCGCGGTACTCTCCCTTACGTAGCGGTGAAACGGTGTCAACCGATTCTATCGCGGACCACGGCATCCTATGCCTAGCTGTTCCACCCGGGATCGGGTAGCCGATGGTCGTTTCAAGAGCAGTCGCCGTAAGGTCAGCAACCACCCCCGCTCTATAGAAAACAGCACTGCTTCCAAACTCCCCTGACTGTTAGTCAGAATGCACAATCGATTGGCTTACGCCGCATGGTGCGCAGCAGACCATCCAGAAACGCCAGAAGATTGACTCCTAAGGAAAACTAGCCCTAAGGCCAGAATCCTACCTGGGCTCTCAATTCATACGTGGAGGCCACCGGATGTGTGTTGACTCGTGAGTGTGACCGACCTTGTACAAATAGGTATTCGTGGCCAACTCAGCAAGGGCCCATTAGCTCCTTAATTGTTGGTACAGTAAACTATTTTTTTTTTATTTTATCCTATTTACACAACTTAAGAAAACATCTCCTGAATTAAGTTAATCGTTTTTTTTCATGCCCTGAAAAGTTTGCTCGTCCGCGTGTACGAGGTCTCACATACAGAGACACGAATTCTTTTATTTCCTATGAACAGCATCCAAATGCGTTTTTAAAGACTGTTTCCAGGCAAATTCACGATTACATTCCTCACACGTGAACTTTATTTTCTTATGAATGGCATCCAAATGGATCTTCAAGTGTCCTTGCCTAGTAAAACTGCGATCGCATTCCTCGCAAGAGAATTTCTTCAGCTTCCTGTGAACTACGTCTATGTGATCCTTTAAACGTCCTTGCTGTGAAAATGCACAGTCACATTCGATACATGAGTATTTCTTCAGCTTAATATGAACTGATTCCAAATGTCTCTTCAACACTTCTTTCAGTGAAAATGCTCGACCGCATTCACCACACACGAACTCTTGCAACTGCCTGTGAATAGCGTCTACGTGAACTTTCAACGTTCTTTTGTCTGTGCAAGCTCGGTCGCATTCTTCACATCGGAATTTCTTCAGCTTTTTGTGAACGGCGTCTATATGGTGTGTCAAATTGTGTTGCCTAGTAAAAGCTCGATCGCACTCACAACACGTAAAGTTTTTCAACTTCAGGTGAACGGCGCTAATGTGTTGGCCCTTCTGACCAAACGCCCTGTCACAATTTAGACAAGCATGCGATTTGACATGTCTACCACTCGATATGTTGTCGCAAATATTTGCTTCCAGATGGACTTTCAATTGGTTCTGGTTCTGGTTCTGGTTTTAAGAATCGAGTACCTCCTTCGAATGACTTGACCACGTCTTCTCTTCCATCTGCTATTAAATCCTTTAGATGAACATCCGAATCTGCATCATCAGGATCGACGACCTCCGACTTAATAGCGACGTTTTCTTCGATCTTGACAGTGATGTTGTAATCGTCCACAATTAGCTCACTCATCTTCGCAAAACAGATGGAACTGGCTGTTTTAACGAGAACGTTTAACTCAATTAAACAAAGTTAATCGAATGCCTTTGCAGACATGGGGCTGGCGAAGGAATCCAATTGGACAGCTGTCACGTTAGTAAAGTTGCCATTTGATTGTTGCCAGTGTTGAAAATTTATTGTTTTGGATGAAAACTTATAGCTACAGTCTGACGGGTCCCATCAAACTTGCAGAAGGCAGATTTGCAGACGGCAATCTTGCAGACGGCATTCTTGCAGGCGGCAGTTTTGCAGAAGGCAATCTTGCAGAAGGCAGTTTTGCAAATGTCAAACTGACGTTTCGAGGGTCGGCATTTTTGCAGACGGCATTTTTGCAGAAAATGAAGTTAGAAGCAAAACATCGTATTTAAAATTTAGTGTTACCAGAGTAGAAATCGACAAAAGCCGCGTTTTCATATGTCAGGGTAGGGAAACCAGTCCACTTCTTTGAGTGTCCTCTCCATCGCGGATCTCAGCAATCAACTTTCGATTTTAGGGAAAGAAAAACCTAACCTAACCTAACCTAACAGAAAAACTTAAAACATTTTTTTTAATGTTTAGTTTGATGTACTGAATCATCCACTACAAGGATGCCGGTAATTAATGTCACTTCGATTTTAGGGAAAGAACAACCTAACCTAACCTAACCTAACAGAAAAACTTAAAACATTTTTTTTTGTTTAGTTTGATGTACTGAATCATCCACTACAAGGATGCCGGTAATTAAATGTGGAGAGGTAAAAATATTCACCACTTTAATTTACCCTGACATGATAATTTGCTACTTCTTTTTCTAAATTTAAAATTAATAACATATGACCGCTTTACTGCTTTATTTTTGGTTTGTAAAATAATATAAAATTATTTTATTCATGTAATGATGTCCTAATGCGCCATTCTCAAACGTTGCTAACTTCGGGTTTGTATGCAAGTTTGCTTTCTGCAAGAATGCCGTCTGCAAAAATGCCGCCTGCAAGGTTGCCGCCTGCAAGGTTGCCGCCTGCAAGGTTGCCTCCTGCAAATCTGCCCTCAACAGATTTGGAACTGTCAAAAGTGACATTTGTGCAAGACTGCCGCATGCAAAACTGGCGCCCCCCCCAGTCTGACCATCAAGAGTAGACCATACGCTTTGTTTTTTTTATAAAACTGCAACATTGTAAAGTGAAAATAGTAAGACTAAAAAATCTAGGGACATGTCTCAGTACCGTCTCCCAAGAGGCGTATTGTATGTAGGCTATCTGATCACGACCAACCAGACTTAGGATGCTAAGACTCATGAGGTTTATGACAACGCTATTATGATCTGTAAAAAAATACCACGGTCTCAAAATCTCAATCACCAACTTTATCTGTAAAATGTATTTATTGTAACAACTTTCTTTGTAAATATTTTTATTTTTAAAAAAATATTCGAAATGATATTATAAATATTATGCGAAAAAGTGCACTTTGTGCTTCATATTTACATGTTGTCCCAAATAAATTAATTATCATTTATTCACAAGTAAAACGATTTTTTGTATTTTATGTCACAGTACTCATATATAACGATAACCAAACCTAAATAAAACCAAACGTAGGTTAGGTTTGGTTTTATTTAATCCTAACCAAACCCAAACCTAATTATTTAAATATATATAATGTGTTTTTACACACTTTGTGGTTGTCGTAAATAAAAGACGATATTGCGTTGCTCTGAAAAGAGAGAGTTTTATTACATTTACATTGTTTCCGTTTTAACAGTACATGTTTTATAATACTCACCTGAAAAGAGAAACAACATTAAAGCTCACAACAATCACTTGAAATGTTTTAGACTCGAAAAACTTAACCTAACTCTTCTGACGTTTCGCCAGACTACCCCCACTTTCACTTTGCTGGCTGTTTCATACGTGTCACAAATGTCAATCAAATCACTGTATGCAAGTCATGGAGTGGGAAATTTAAATGTTGTACAATGAACTCTATTTATATATATGCCAATTAGAATGTTTGCCTGGTGTCGCCAATCTAAGCAAACGCCTCTCCTAAGGCGTACATGAGATTTGCTTAGACTAGGGTTTTTGCTCCTTTACTGATTCACGTAACATCGACATCTGAATGATTGTGAACCTGGAAAAAAACGTTATGCAGTAGATCGAAAAACTGAAAATTCAAAGGAAAATACAGAGAAATACTTATAGCTGCCCCCTCCTGGGGTTAAATAACTGCCCATTTCTTTGATGATCGACAGAGCAAAATACACAGCTTAGAACCGGCTGTTCTTAGCTTCCACATTTGTTGATATATGAATCTGCCAAAGACAAGATAAAAGCACAGAAAAAAGAGTACGCTAAAACACAAAATAATACAAGTTGATTCGATTGATATTTTTTCGGCTAATGCCGTTTATCACTGAAGGTATATAAAAGAAAGTATCAAAACTCATAAAATCAAATATCAAAACTCGTAAAAATATCTCTATAACGCAGTAAAAGACGTAAGTAAAAAAAAATCACTGTCCAAATACTCTACCCCCCGAAATATCGCTTAATTGATTTTCAGTGTCATTGTCACTACCACTATCACTACTTTCTTGTCCTAAACGAATTACTTCTTCGTCAACATCGTCATGTAATGTTATACCACGCTCATTATATTCTATTTCGAATTTTATTATTGACAATTCGCAAACACACAAAAAGATAATTTAATCCCTAAAGATGACAAAATCACAAGCTGGAATTCTAAGAATGTTGCTGCTGAAGACCGTTGGTGGAGTTGTTCAAACACTTCCGTGATAACAATCTCAACTGTACCAACTTTCGTATAATTATTGGGTACGTTTTATGTCTGCCTAGAAGAAACGCACCTGTCGAAAGAGTTTTTTTCTCTAATGAATAGAATATGGAAAAGCGAAAAAACACAGTTAAGTTTCGCAGTTTTGATAGCCATTTTGATTACCAAGTCTAACATTAATAAATCATATTGATCAGTTCCATTCTTACTTAAAAACAAGACCCGATATTTTGAAACAAATTTGCTCCTCCGACAAAGATAAAACAACTGCGTAGATATCTACTTATTATTAGCTACTTATTATTATATCTACTTATTATTATTGGATAAAAATACACAGAATTATAATAACTAGAGTTATAATAATTACGCACGACAAAACTATCGACATCGATACTTTTTGGAGCTCACATTGCACTGATACATTGCTCCATTCAAATGATAAGTAAAGAAATAATGTCAGATAGTGTAACGATTAATGTGTTTATAACATCTTGCATCGCTATTTTTAAATAAAAACTGTCGTACAAAAAAACATCGCACAACGCATTAAGGAAAGTTCAAATGGAACCGGGAATTAAAAACAGGTCCTAGAACACCTTCGGGCTATTGCTTCCAAAAAACATATGTAGTAAACATACCTAAATAATACATTGGTGATTCGATACTGCCAAATGCTCTGATACTTTTCTTCATGCTATAACGTATATATAGTTATTTTTAATCAGCCAATTTTCATTCCGTGGGAGTAAATTCTGAAATATGTCAATGGAAAGAGGGGGGTGATTCTGGACTACTAACTGCATTTCTAGGGGACAGATTTCAAAAACAGGTTTGGCCCTTGGAACTTACTGGAGTAATCAGTATGGCCTTAAGGCTGGATGGTTTTGAGACCCCTGTCCTAGACGGTAGGAGGTTACTATTCACATTACTGTGTTGCAATATAAATAAAAAAAATTCAAAACGTAGGGTCTACTCTTTCTTGCCAGACTGTCTATGGCGGTACAGGTTAAGTTAGCTTTTTTTAATCCAGCGGAGTTTTCTCTGACACTAATTAATTATAATATGGCAACATTTTTATAATGAGAACTGTCAAATCATAGGTGGTCGTCGCGAGCTGTGCTCTCCCGCTTTTGATTGGGTTCTTTTAAAATGTATTTTCTAGGCTTTACCGACATTTCTCCTACGAAAATATGAGTGATCAAATTGTCGAAGATTATAGCAAAGTGTCTGTGAAGAATGAAGAAGATGTTCCCATCAAAACAGAGACCGTTGATTCCGACGAATCAGCTTCGAATGTTCGACGAGAAAGAGGAAACGTGGTCGAATTCGATGAAGGGCAGAGTCGATTTATTAAACGAGAACCGAATGAATTGAATCATATCCAAAGTGGACAGTCTGGAAATATATATATTGGCGATAGTGTGTCATGTGGTAAAAGTGTGAATTCGCTCGTCTGTTTGGAATGCAACAGGTCATTCACAAAGAAGTATTATCTAAAACGACACGTTTCTACCGTTCATATGAAATTGACGAAATTCGTTTGCGGGGAATGCGGTCGCGCCTTTACAGAAAAGGGCCACCTGAAGCGACATTTAGAGATCATTCATTTGAAATTGAAGAATTTCTCGTGTGGCGAGTGTAATCGATCATTTTCATTGCAGAACCATTTAAGTCGGCATTTGGACACAGTCCACAGGAGGTTGAGGGAGTTCACGTGTGGGGAGTGCGACCGCGCTTTTCCGCAGAAAGGAAGTCTGAAACGACACTTAGACGGCGTGCACAGGAAAATAAAGAACTATTCTTGTAACCAATGCGATCGTGCTTTCATACAGCTGGGAGATTTGAGGAAGCATTCAGAAAATGTTCACCGAAAATAACAATTTTTTGTGTGGCGAATGTGACCGAGCATTTTCGTAATAAACAACAGTTGAAATTACATTTTGATATTATGGCTCCGTGTCGGTGGTTTTATGGCTCCGGTTGCGGGGTGTATAGCTGTTTGTATTACGTGCGTGAGTATCGGTGCGAGTATGGGCGACGTGCGCTCCGCGAGAGAGTTACCGGCCGACTGGTCGGCGTTCGGCGGTTTGCCGCGTTCCTGCATGCTCGCCGTCCGTCGGTACCTATCATTCGATAAGTCTGTTTGGTTGGGTGCGCAATAATTTTAAGTTATAAAATTATATAATTTGTGTATGAGCTCGCCACATCACTCCCCTCCAGAGACCGTCTCTACGGGCGATAATATGACGATGATGATGATTAGACGTTGAATCGTACAGGCGGTCGCGTTTTCCGTCCTGAACGAGTTGTTGTCTAATCATCATCATCGTCATATTATCGCCCGTAGAGACCGTCTCTGGAGGGGAGTGATGTGGCGAGCTCATACACAAATTATATAATTTGTGTATGAGCTCGCCACAATATATTATGATTCACAAATGTTACGATTTTAAAATTGAGAAATAAAAATCACTTATAACTTCATAATCTTATATTATTGATTATATACAAAATATAAATAGGGGACTAGCTTAGAAAAATAAAATGCAAAAAACAGTCGTAAAAATTCAATTATAACTACGCGGTTGGTTCACAATAACCTATGGCTGTGATATTTTTGCACAATGTTGCAAATTGTTCATCATTTGTTGATGTACTTAGACCTACTTCATGCTTATCATGCGGCAAATTCGTGAAAATGGTGCTTAATATTATCAGCAAAAAACAATCCATGTTTGTGACTGCTATGTTTTTTCTTTTCTGCACTTATTTATTATCTTGAAAATTCGCTATCAGGCTTATCTATTGACTATGACAAAATACATCCAAATCAGGGAAAATCACCACTGAAAGGTTGTATAATATGGTCTCAAGGGGACCCATTCACAGTCTGATAAAAAGGTAGAAGGCTAAGAACTCAAGGCGCGGTTTTCCTCTGCGCCCGCCGCGGTTGCGGGTCAACTGTTCTGTTTCAATACTGTGTCACGTAGCCGCTGCGGTTGGGAGGAACGGCCCGCAAACTTGACGGCAGAAAATCGCAAGCCGGGGAGGGGGGTGGTTACGAGTCGTACCCGCACAACCAATAACAAAATGACACTAGCCACACCTACGCGCCTTCACTGCGTCGCCCACGAATCGCCATCAAGCTTGCGGTGACCGCGTTTCCAGCTTGCAGATGCTGCGGCCGCCGAAAATCGCATCGTTAAAATTGCGACTCAATTTTACATACATATTTGCATTCTACGGAGGCTGCGGGCCCGTAACCGCAGCGGGCGTGGGTAAATACCGCGCCGGAAGTTCTTAGCCAAATTGTGATTTTTACTATGTGATTTTTATGGCATGGTTTCACAAATATATCACATCGCTAGTATGCGTGGAGTGCAAAAGATCGTTAACAAAGAAATATCTCCAACGACTTTTCAACCGTTCATTTGAAATTGAAGAAATTCGTTTGCGGCGTGTGTGATCGTGCCTTTACAGAAAAGGGCCGCCTGAAGCCTGGGTTGGCTTGATTTTCCCCAACCCGAAAAAATCCACTGGGTTAAATTAGGTAAAACCCACCTGAAAAACCCCGAGGGTCTTTGACGAATGTGGGTTTTTGAAAAAATTCTTGTTTATAATAATTAAATCAATGAACGGATATAACATTTATATTATATTTTATCAAAAAGGAAAAAAAAGGATGTAGTTGTGACACACCCAGTCTGTTCCGTAATTTACTCCAGACCATTCCAACTTTCAATTGATGCAGAACTGGCCGGACAAGTGTAATGCCGACTACTTTTGGCATGATTTATAAGATAACTTATGAATAATATTGTTACGTGGATAGGCAGCAGAAGGGAGGCGCCAGTTTTGCATGCGGCAATTTTGCACAAATGTCACTTTTGACAGTTCCAAATCTGTTGAGGGCAGATTTGCAGGAG
The DNA here is from genome assembly GCA_944548615.1 of Micropterix aruncella. Classification (NCBI taxonomy): domain Eukaryota; kingdom Metazoa; phylum Arthropoda; class Insecta; order Lepidoptera; family Micropterigidae; genus Micropterix; species Micropterix aruncella. The sequence goes on along the minus strand of OX155979.1, from coordinate 10,510,183 downwards.
GCAACCTTGCAGGCGGCAACTTGCAGGCGGCAACCTTCAGTACAGTTTTTAAGTTTTTCTGTTAGGTTAGGTTAGGTTAGGTTTTTCTTTCCCTAAAATCGACTTTTATACATCAAACTAAACATTAAAAAAATGTTTTAAGTTTTTCTGTTAGGTTAGGTTAGGTCATTTTGACATTTGCAAAACTGCCTTCTGCAAGATTGCCTTCTGCAAAACTGCCGCCTGCAAGAATGCCGTCTGCAAGATTGCCGTCTGCAAATTTGCCTTCTGCAAGTTTGATGGGACCCCAGCAGAAGATGCAAAGACACGGCAGAATACTCAACTTAATTTATTACAAAACTATTACAATACTTTTCAAGCGACAAAGACCCTTATACACACTTCAATATACACTATTTAGTTCTAAAATCGTTTGTACTACTAATCAATACTTTCGCGTCGAAACAGCGCCACTAGCGGTTGTTAGTGTTAACTCTTATCCTGTTGTGAAAATAAAGATCTTCCCGACAACTGACAATAACGATTTTCGGGAAAATTCGCTTCATGGTAGTGTTAAAACTTTATTCAGTAGTAAATAGATTTGGTTTGGGAGAAAAAATTGCAATAAAATGAAATTAAAATATAATAATTTAATTTAATTGTCATTAATTCCGAAAAAACCCAAAAAAGGCCGAAATTTCCCGAAAAAACCCGAAATAACCCAGTGGGCAGATATTTTTTGATAAAACCCGGGTTTTTGCCAACCCTGCCTGAAGCACAGTAAGTATACCAAACAGTTGCTTCTCTTAGAACAAAATTGAAATCAAAGCGAATAGGTAGGTACGTCACGAGTCGTAGGGGCTAGGATTTGGTCGCCAGATGTCCCGCTACTCGGCCTACGCAGATATCCGAGCGCTCGAAGTCACCATCCTTAACCTGCTCGTAATGATAATTATTCGCGTTCATCGGGACGAACCTTTCTGCCCACATTCCTCGCACCATCTTCCCGCATTGCCCTGTAGCTCGAGAGTAAAGCTACCGGTTGGTATAATGTGCAATGCTACCGTTTGGTATAATGTTCTTCACTTAGACGGCGTGCACAGAAAAATAAAGGACTATGCTTGTGGGCAATGCGATAGCGCTTTCATACAGCTGGGAGATTTAAGAAAGCATTCGGAAAATGTTCACGAAAAATATCAATTTTACTTGTGACGAATGCGACCGAGCATTTTCGTATACAGACAGTTGAAATATCGCGTTAACATCGTTCTATGTATTATCATTGATTATATTATAACGTATTAGATTGCTATACGTTTGGCTCTACTACGATTATATTAAAAGTCCGTCATATTTAAGAAACTTCATAATTTTTTGGAAAAATACTACAAATATACTACGAATTGGCGCGCGGCGAAATGTTGGGTTGATGAGGGGGGAGGGGGTTGGCAGCAGTCTTCTCTACTTGCCGGGAAAATCTTGGGGCACACAACCGATTTTTTCACAGGTCCTAGTGAGCCGACTTACTTCCACTTAACGATGTGGCCCCACATTGGCCAACGTGGCCAACGTCATAGCCGGTTTGAGATTTTGTCCCGGTTGGGTTTTAGCAATGCTAGAGATGCGCGAACACAGTATACCGTATACTGAGGCGCAAACAAGTGTATGGTGGTGTGCAGCGCGCGCGGCGTAGGCATACATAGATGCCCTTGAAACTTAGCTTGTTAGTCGCTTTGCCTATATAAGCTTCCTATAAGCTTTCTTTTAATAAAAATCAATAATCAGGATGAACTAGGAATAAATAGGAATAAATTACATTTATGATACTCAACTTTAAATAAAATGTCCAGATTAGTCTAATAATATCATATTATAAGGAATCGGTAATGAAACACATTTGGTGGGATGATGGAGGCCGAATGCTGGAGTCGGGTCCCATCAAACTTGCAGAAGGCAAATTTGCAGACGGCAATCTTGCAGACGGCATTCTTGCAGGCGGCAGTTTTGCAGAAGGCAATCTTGCAGAAGGCAGTTTTGCAAATGTCAAAATGACCTAACCTAACCTAACAGAAAAACAACATTTTTTTTAATGTTTAGTTTGATGTATAAAAGTCATCCACTACAAGGATGCCGGTAATTAATGTCACTTCGATTTTAGGGAAAGAAAAACCTAACCTAACCTAACAGAAAAACTTAAAAACTGTACTGAAGGTTGCCGCCTGCAAGGTTGCCGCCTGCAAGGTTGCCTCCTGCAAATCTGCCCTCAACAAATTTGGAGCTGTCAAAAGTAACATTTGTGCAAGTTTGCCGCATGCAAAACTGGCGGCCCCCGCTGGAGTCTAGCATTACTGCGCATTATTACATGCAACGACTTCTATTAAAAATCTCCTACGTGATATGTATTGTATATATTTTTTGTAGCTAATTTACATACCTACTAATATTATAACCATTTTTAGTTACGAGTCCCAGTTTAGACCTTTATGATTATGGTAAGCCTAAAAAGAGTGTATGTATGATTGTGTCTGTATATAAATTAGGAATAAAAAAAACAAAACTAGGTACATAAATAAGTACCTACACCTAATCAATATTATTTTTAAAACATACTCCATAAAATCATGTAAATGTTTAAATTACAATAGGCTTTAGTTTAAAAACTCTCAATCCAGAACAAAAGTTAAAGAGTACTTTATTTAATTAAAATAAACATATCGAACTTTAAAATTTTTATTTATAGCTGGCCGATAAACACCCTATGGAAATAGACATGTGAGAGTTGCCACCCTTCACTAGACTCCAATTGATTGTGAGCGAAGGGTGGATCTCATCGTGAAGTTTTCTCCGTGAATGAAAGTCGTGGATGTCGAAGTAGAAGTATTTAATCAAAAGGTTGAAGTGAGTCGCCAGTTCTTAACGCCTTGATTGTTATTTCGCCGTAGTGTATTAGTGTGGTGTGGCGCGAGGTGAAGCCGTAGTAGTGTGTCCGAAGTGTGTAGTCGAGGAGCGAGGCTTGACGATCTGTATCGCGGGTAATGCAGGTACTGCTTGATAGTGAAGCGTAGTCACGGTAACTATCCGCCAAGGAAATGATATATAGCCGTGTACTTGTCCACCAAGGGAATGATGCGTAGAGCGCGGTAACTATCCGCCAAGGGAATGATATCGATTGATTGAAATGTACGTTTTATACCGTGAGCGGTAATGTAATAGCTATGAGTGGGGTGCGACATGTCTATCGATCAGAAGAAATGACATGAGTCATCGCTTGACTGAGTCATCGCTTGAATTTAGTAGGAAATTAACTGCAGCTGACTCGTGTAGATTTGAGCGAGTTTGCGGTTTCCATTCTGTGGAAATTACTTTTTTGTTGTGGGTATGTTGGACCGGGTCCCTACAGATTTGCCGCATCCCATTTTGCCGCTTCCAGTTTCGCCGCATCCAGATTCGCCGCAAAATGAACCTTCCAGTTTTGCCGCATCCCAATTTGCCGCTTCCCACTACGCCGCTCCAGATTTGCCGCAGTTTACAATCCCAAACAGCCGCATCCAGATTTGCCGCAACATAAAACTGTCAAACGTCGATTTGGTGTTGCCACCATGCAATTGTTGATAAAGCGACGTTTTCACAATGCAGATTTTGTTGCAACGCTTTGTCAGAACGATTGGAATTATGGCAATTCCGTCAATTTTATAAATGTCAACTGTCAAAATTATTTCACCGATTTGAGGTTATAATAACAATCAGCGATAATGTTATAGGATAAAAAAGCTCCATTGTGATCGGGCTTCCGTTCATAAATACATATATACAAAGGACATAATATCAGTCAACCATATGTTCGAGCAGAACTCACGTGAAGGAGTTTATTTATTTTTGTGTAGGTACAATGGATCATATAAAAACGATTTTTAAGAAACACAACATCTTACTGGTTTCAGATTTCGTATCGAATTCAAGAATGTGGTTGATAAGATTAATATACATTAATAATAACAACGATAACAATATTGTTTATTGAAACAAAAAAGACGTCTTACTACAACTAGTTTTGAATAAAATAAAAGAACATGGACAACGATCAATGATAGCTTACCGATCGTCATTAAATTTTCAGCCCCTTCTTAAACACAATGTTGGTTGTTGTACAAAATAGGTAGGTACTATGTTCCTTGCTTGCAAATTGGTATAATTGTCATGAAGGGATGTAAAATGCAAGGATTAGTCGCATAAAACAGAACGGCTAGGCTTTTTTTTATCAGGCCCAATGTGCCAAGTTAGCTTTCTTCTAGATCAATTTTGAGGTTATCTCGGGAATATGACTATTTTCTACTGCTTCTTATATTCGCTGCGGCGGAAGAAGAAACCCCACCCATTTTAAGGGAAGTCCCATTTTCATCTTAATGTTTTATGGAATCTATCAAGTTTACTAATAAGCTAATTAACCTATCGGCATCCGGTGGATCACTAAATAGGAAGCTACTAAAGACACCACGCAGCAATTTTCTCCCCCGCCAAACTATCATCGAAAGTTTACTCCAGGAGACGTCTTACCAATCCAGGAGACGTTTAAGTACCAATTCAAAATGAAACAAAATTATATTTATTACCGACAGACAGATTTGTGAGTGAGCATATCTAAATTGGTCCAGGAAAAGCCGTCGCCCAGAGAATCGTTTCTTCAGCTTTGTTTCCTCCAAGAAATTGATTACCAGCATTAGGAAATTTATAAACAAAAAATTATTAGAATAGCATAAATTAAAAAAAATACTTTGAGAAGAACAGTGAAACTGTCGTTCAGCACTGAGATGCAAGCCTTTTCTTTTCTCTGGAGGCATTTGTGGCTCAGATGTAATTAATGTGGTAACTTCTTCTCGGGATATCAAATGACCGTATATTCTATTTTAGTTTTTCTGCAGATTGCTGTCCTCTTATAAGGTGATCGCTAGAGTACAGTTTAATAATTATTATTTGTCTATGATATCAATGATGATGTACTGTCCCCTGTAAATGATAACTTCCTAGGTAAAGTAACTAACCTAAATAAAGTAAAACAGACAATTACTTACACTTGTAGTTTTAAAACACATACCCACCTCTTAGTTGACTTTGTAGTGTAAATAAATAAAAATATACACGAACTAATGCTATTGCCAGCTATGTCTGTAATGTTGCTTGATCGAGGATGGAATGACTTCGAGCGACGCTTCAATAAGACATTGAAAACACATCCGACCGTAATGATGGTCCCTAAAAATTGGGAAAGGGTAATGGATCTGGGTACCTAATACAACGTTTGTAATTTCCCGCCGTATAGAGATGACAGCTTACGCGCGGAATAGTGACGATTAAATTAAATGTATCGATATTTTAATTTTATGCCCTCCACCTACATGACAGTTTTTCGATAATTTAAAATTACAGGGCGTATTTAGTCCGAAACCTGCCGTTTTATTTCATGTAACATGTAACATGATTTCGATAGCGTTCCGTTTGGTATACGATATTTTTTATTCCGTTCCGCTTCATAAACATCGCCACGTAAAATACGTAAATTACATACCAAATCAAATCTATTTATTTTATCTTTTGCCCATCTAGGCGTAGAAAATACAAAAAACTTTAGAAATCACGGTATTTATAATTCAAATATTAAATTCCTAAACATAAACATTTTTTTATTAAATGTTAAATCTTATTATATTGCTTAAATTAAAAGAAAATAAAGTAAAAGTATATTATCTAAAAAACAAAGGAAACAAAAAAGAATAAAAAACATCGGTCACTATATTGATAGTAATGTTTCAAAAATAAACGAAAACATAATTCTTATTTATGTACAAAATAATATTTCTTTGGAATAATTTAATTGCGTTGTGGTGCCTTGCGTACCTGATCTACGACCAGGAATGTCACCAAGGTCTTGGAGAAAACGGTCAGGAACAGTCGAAGAGCGACGCGTACCTGTTATGGCGTGTGGCAGAAAGTAAACAAAATGTTTCGTGCCAATACAGATTACATTCCCTAGATCGGGTGAAATTATTGAAATCTTTAAAATTTATTTTAAACTATATTGAGTTTTAAAAAATCGGTTGTGTCACTCCTAGACTTTCCCAGCATGCAGACAATCACCCTCGCGCGCCAAACCCCCATAACCCCCCACCCCCTCAAACCTCCATACACCCCCTCCATCCGACCCCTTCCGCCCTTTCCCTCCAACCTCCCCTCCAACTTTTCCTCTCTCTCACCCTCTTCCCCTTCTCCCCCAACCCCCTCTCCCTAACTCCCCAACTCACCCCTCTCACCCCCCCCCCTCCACAAATACCTCCTCCCGCCTATTCTTCACTCCCTTCCTCCTACCATTTCCCCCACCTCCTCACGGAGCAATCCTAGCCGTTCTCTCAATTTGACGATTACAGGCAAAAAACGTTTAAGTGTTTTTATTTTTCTCTTTTAATGACTTTTTATGTTTTTCTCTTTTGATTACACATCTACAGACCGAGAGCTTTTTTTAAACACCTCGATGGCGGTTACAGGAAAAACACGTTTCAAATTAATATATAGATTTTGATCTAGCATACTACATATTTTAATGTTGTTAGCACAAATATGTATTTGGGCCGAAATATTTTTAAAAAGCATGCATTTTCAACAATGAGCCTTTATACTAAAGTATGATTAATGAAAACAACCAATGTGACCCATCCGTTGCCTCTTAGTTTGTAGCACCTGACGTTTCGGCGACGTTGCAGCCGCTGTAGTCCAGAGCAGTAGTCAGCCTACCCTGGACAACGGCGGCTGCAAAGTCGCCGAATCGTCGGGTGATACAAGTTTCACGCGGTAAATTCGTTTTATCCTCTTTACAACTGTCATTACCACTATAATAATTGTTGATATAAGTAGGTAAGTAAAAATGTTGATATAGGTATTTTGTTGGTTCTACATGCTCCTGTTTTCAATTTTCCGCCTATTTCCCATGTACTTTCAACCCTCCGTTCCCGACCCCCTGACCTGTAATCAAGGTTCTATTGTACACAATAAAACTACTACGTTTAAATAAGTAAATATTGTCAAGAAAGTGGTTTTATTCATATTAAACTAAAGCGACGCCAAAATAAACCATAGGTAATGCTATAACTTATTAGAAAAATATCGATAAACCTATCAATGACAATGACATCCCCATTACGTAGTATCTTTTTGTGGGCGAAAGGAGATCCACTTATTGCCATGTCAAAAAACCTATGAATATTGTAATAATTTTGTCCCAATATTAATTACTTTTGATATTTGATACATACGGTTTTAAAATGAGAAAATTAGTTTAGGTTTGGTATGTATCGAAATAAAAAAAATATTATTTAGTGGTACATTTTCGAAAAAATAATTTTCATGTAACCGTGGCCTAAGCATCCTTCATTTGCGGCAAAGTGGGACGCGGCGAATCTGGAAGCGGCGAAATAAAATGCGGCAAATTGGAATGCGGCGAATCTGGAAACGACAGCATAAATGCGGCAAAACTGGAAGCGGCAAATCTGGAAACGTCAGTTAGCTGTCAAAATCGCCTTGCGGCAAATCTGGATGCGGCAAATCTGGATGCCCCCTGTTGGACCGACAGGGCTCCAACAGACACGTCCTGCCACAGTCAAACGAGGATTGACATCCCTGTCTTGGAGTCCATTTCAGTACGTCTAATGTTCAGAGCGACTAATATTATAGAAACTGCATTTTGGATGGTCTGACCCGCCAGTCACAATTAGATGGTTGAAGTTTCAGTCCTTACAAATTGGATTCTCCGCCCTTTGAATGTATTAAATCAGTCCTCAGTGTGCAAAGTTCTAGTTACTGTGGTTTTAGCAAGCGACCTCTTTCTGATTGAAATAAAAGATGATTGTTGATTTTTAAAATATTTTATTACAACTTTTCTGCATCAGATGTCTTCTTTCAGAATTTGAGCCGGAGCAGACACAAAAGCATTTATCGTATTATAATATTATTGCATCGCCTTTCCGATGACGTTTTTCTGATACAGTGCAGACGATTCAGCTAACGTTAACAATGAAATTTGTGAGCAGGACGGTCATACGTCGATCAGGTTTGGGCCTTCCGAAATTCCACAGACTTCACCCTCCACGTAGAAGTGCGAGCCAGGGTAGGAGTCGCCTAGGACTCAACCTTCGGGCGCTCCTGCACGGTTTTGCGCACCGTGCGGCGTCAGCCAATCGATTGTGCATTCTGACCTACAGCCGGGGAAGTCTGGAAACAATACTATCTCCTATAGAGCGGGGGTAGTTGTTTACCTTACGGCAACTGCTCTTAAAACGACCAATCGGCTACCCGATTCCGGGTGAAAGCCGAGTAAAGGACGCCGTGGTCCGGGATAGATTTGGTAGACACCGTATCACCGCTACGTAAGGGAGAGGACCGCGAAAGCGACCTGAAACCTGTAACCAGTCGGGAGACCGGAGTAATCTGGTTGAAAATGGAAGTAAGGGCGCGAGTGTCGGCCCACTGGGTCATTAACCTGGTTATCTAGCGGTAAGGCGTTGGCTTCTTATGGGCATGTGGCGTAACAAGACGCTGGACCTCTTAGTCCTAAATCTTCTACGCTCACTTAACGGGACACAAAACGATCGAATATCGTTAAAAAATCCTGAGGTGACGGTTAGGGAGTTAATGGGCTCTTGCTGAGTTAGCCACGAAGACCCATTCTGTTCAGGGTTGGTCACACTCACGGGTCAACACCTATCCGACGGCCACCATGAAGTGCGAGCCTGGGTAGGACTCTGGCCTTATGGTCAGTTTCCCCTTGGAATCAAACTTCTGGCACTCCTGGACGGTCTGCGCACCGTGCGGCGTAAGCCAATCGACTGTGCACTCTGACTAACAGTCGTGGGAGTCTGGAAGCAGTACTGTTTCCTATAGAGCGGGGGTGGTTGCGGACCTTACGGTGACTGCTCTTGAAATGACCATCGGCCATCCGATCCTGGGTGAACAGCCGGGCAAAGGACGCTGTGATCCGCGATAGATTCGGTAAACACCGTTTCACCGTTTCGTTAGGGAGAGGACCGCGCAAGCGACCTCGAACTCGTAACCAATCGAGAGACCGGAGTAATCTGGTCACAATTGGAAGTAAGGGCGCGAGTGTCGGCCCGCCGGGGAACATTCCTGGCTATCTCGCGGTTAAGGCGTTGGTCTCTTACGGGCTCGTGGCGTAGCTAGACGGTGGATTGTTTTGTCCCCAAGTCTTCTGCGCTAACTTCCAGGGAGATAGAACAACTAATCGTTAAAACTTCCTGAGGTGACGGGCTCGCCCGCTGTAGTCGACAACCCAAGTTGAGGTGACGGGTTTGCCCGTTGTAGTTGGCAACTCTAGTTGTATATCCACTATCAATTTGGTAGCGAACGATTTCGTGCAGCTTGGGCCATTAGATCCAATGTGTTCTCGGGTCGGCCCAACTCATGATTCAGCTCCTATTCAGTAGCCTCCTCGAGTGAGCGACTACTTCAGGAAGGACTCTCGCATCCCAGGCCTCACGGCTAGTGGATCGGTTTCCCTTGGGGGGTGGCCCTCCGGTGCTACTGGACGGTTTGCACTCCATGCAGCGTCAGCCAATCGGTTGTGCACTCTGACTAATTACTGAAGGAATGTGGAGACTATACTGTCTCCTAAGCTGTGGCGGTGGATGGTAACCCGTCGTCCGCCACTCTTGAAATGACCAGTCGAATTCCTGATCCCGAATTCAGAGCCGGGCAAAAGATGCCATGGTCCGCGATAGATTCAAACTAAATCACTGCTATAAAAACGGCATGTACGGTAACGGTTGGCGCAAGTGACCTTGAGCCCATAACCAGTCGGGTGAACCTCCTGAATATCCTGATGGTTAAATCCAGATGGAGATATTCTGCCAAAACTGGTAGCCAGGGGGCGAGGTGGCCCGCTGGGTTACCTCCCTAGTGCCTCGCCTTAAGGCGTTGGACTCTAGCGGGTTTGTTCGCTTTGCCGTTCGATAGGTTTGCATTGTCGCGCTATTGTCTACGCTCACCACACGGCAGACAGAACGATCGTTATCGTTAAAACTTCCTGGGGTGATGGGTTCGCCTGTTGTAGTCGACGTCTCCAAGTGTGTATATCAACCGATAGGTTACTTTAACACTTACGTAGAGAATGTTGGATTGAGAGGGGATTTGAGATGCGGAAATCCAGATATAAAGAGATATATATGGACGGAGGGCTGTGCATCCGACATTTTCAGGGAATTTATACTGCTTAGAGACCGAATCGACCTCCAGAATCCAATCTGTAGCTTTCTCGATTATTGAGAAAGGTTTTGTAGTTAAATGTTTTTTGCCTTTAGAGCCATCCCGCACGAACTGTATTGGGGGTTTGGAGGGTACTGTCAAAGCCTCGTTGGCACGAACCACTGAGAGACTAATTATCTCGCGAATAACAGCAAGGACTTTGTCATGGCGGTAAGTGTAGTGTCCTTGATCTAAGGCCACCTTGCAGCCAGCTAGAATATGTCTAGCTGTGCAAGGGGTATTGCTACAACTAGGGTTGTCGACTGCAGTGGGCGAGCCCGTCACCTCAGGAAGTTTTAACGATTAGTCGTTCTATCTCCCTGGAGTGAGCGCAGAAGACTTGGACAAAACAGTCCACCGTCAAACTCCGCCACAAACCCGTAAGAGGCCAACGCCTTAACTGCGAGATAACCAGGAGTGTAACCCAGCGGGCTTACACTCACGCCCTTACTTCCAATTGTGACCAGATTACTCCAGTCTCTCGATTGGTTACGAGTTCGAGGTCGCTTGCGCGGTCCTCTCTATCTGTTTCCTATAGAGCGGAGGTGGTTGCGGGCCTTACGGCGACTGCTCTTGAAACTACCATCGGCTACCCGATCCTGGGTGAACAGCCGGGCAAAGGACGCTGTGGTCCGCGATAGATTCCGGGAGCACGTATACTTTCTCCATCACCGTTATGCGAGATCTTCCCAACTTGCAAGTGTTTTTTTCCTATTGAAAGGTCGTCCGCTTCTTGTTCCTGAAAAAAAAATATATTCACCAAAATGACTTTCCATGATGATTTGCAGACGACTTCTCTACATTCACTGAACCTGTTTATGACCTAAATGAGGGAGCGATGAATGAGGTTTCACAAAGAGACGGACTTGTCTGTCTGTTCCATCGCGCTAAACTCAAAAATCGCTCGACAGATTTAAATGCTGTTTTCACTGTTCGTTACATCGCCTCTTAACCCCTGGGTGGCCATGCTCGCGAACAGCGTATTTCGTATTATCCGTATTATATCCGTATTTATTCAATTATCAGCTCTATTTTTTTTCCTACACTGCGTTAAAAGCCTGTCATTGAAGCCTGCCATCGAATAAGCCATTATGATAATAAAAATGCCACAATTAAAAGATAAACTCAAATTATATCTCATTGAAAGAGAATTGTACGACATTAACAATCTCTAAAAACTGTATGAATCTCGACTATATCTCTTTCTGTAATAGGTTTTTAATCGATTTTCAATTTGACTAAAATGTATTGACTATTTCTATTATTAGGTAGGCACATATTAATTATATCTTGACTATTTTTATTTGCAATATAATCACTAAGACATTTTATTTTACTTTTTGACAATCGTCACATTTTTTTTGACATTATATTTATTAATATTATACAAAAAAAAACATTATTATCGATATTTTAAAGAATTAATTATGTTCATTATAACCTTCTTCTTTTTCCCTCATTACATTATTCATTATATTATTCAATGTAATAGAATCACTACTTATTGAGTTAATTTCTACATATCTTCTCTATATCTTACATCTCTATATCTTACTTTCTACATCTTACTCTGTATTTTTAACTGGTAAACTAAATGGTGAGACTTGATTTAATTCTACAATAATACCTTCTTTATTCTTACGAGTAACCTTTTATGTTTTGATTATAAATAGAATTCAATGATATCACGGCCAAATGTAAATGCAATAAAACTATGTCTATACAACTATGTATTAGTTTTTAGGACAATAAATTATTTGATTGATTGATTGAATATATTAACCCTTCGAGTAGCGGTATAATTTCATGGCAAACCGCGGCAATTTATTTAAATTTCTTGCAATATTGCCGCGCTCGACAAAAAGTACTATCTCATAGAACTTATAGCAATCATAAAAAGAATAACAGAGCAATGATCGAATTGAAATTTCCTATATAGAATATTAAAATCTCATTTTGTAAAATAATTAGATAATTATGAATAAATATGGGATAGTCGAAAAAGTGAAAAAACTTGGCATGTCTAACTTGTACTTGTCTTACGTAAAAATAGGGAACCCTATTTAGAAATTGTAAATACTATCGTAATCTTTATTAGATTCTCTATCAAAGATAATATTTAGTTTTGCTTATATACGTACAAAAATATTTAGATATTAACTCATAAAAACCAATAAAAGTTTTGATGATTTCTCTAAAAAAAAATATGTTTGACAATGGAATTTTACCAGAAATATCCGCAAAATGAAGCGCGAAATTATTCTAGCGGCCGTCTATGTATCTATGGTAATAATGAGATATTTGGTATGAATTTTAGAATGCGTTCGAATTAGAAAATAATATTACTGTGCGCTCCGGGAGCAAGCCGCCAATATTGGTCGTTACGTAGTCAACGGTGTTCTGATGTGCAACCGAATTTGGTCGTTATGTAGCCGAAGGGTTAATATGCCTGCACACACCTTCTAGAAACAAATTTTCGAGGGCTTCGAAAATTTTGCGAGGAACGACTGGCTTCCGAAAGGTTAAGAGAAACGCCTGGTTTAGCCGGTCGAAAAAAAAAACATGTTTTTTTTTTTAATTTAGGTTAAAATCTATTCATGAATCTTTTACCTCTGGAATCGCTGATAGTTGCAGACTGCTGTAAGTGTAAAAAAACTTACTACTTTTCTTTAAAGAAAACTTTAAACGCGTTTTTCTCAAAACCATATTTTTCAGTTTTACGCCGGCGATAAACAAAAATAATTGGTAATTCTAAGTGATATAAGTGATAAACGGTATAATAATAGCATTACGCAACTTTGCTATAACTACCGTATCTGTATCCACTCGGATAGCAAGGCAGCTCTTATGGCACTAGCCTCGAATACCATTAATTCAAAGCTAGTGCAAAACTGTGTATCGCTACTGAATTCCCTGGGCGAAAAGAACAGGGTAATTCTAAGATGGGTTCCCGGCCATGCAGGAATCGAGGGAAATGAAAAAGCCGACGAACTTGCTAAGACGGGAGCAAAGGGAACGTTATACGACCTAATGCTCAAACAAATATGTTTAAAACAATCCGTCAACCACTGGAACAACACGCCAGGGTTGAATCAATTCAAAGCGCTAATTAAGGCCTACGACCCCAAGATGGCCCGTGAGGCCTTATCGCTAAATAGGAACAATCTACACATACTCGCTCACGGGGCATTGTGGCCTGAACAAACACATGTTCAACCTCAAGCTCCGAGACACAAAAATGTGCAGGTTCTGCCAAGGAGCAGAGGAAACTCCCCAGCACCTCATGTGCGAGTGTGGCCCGCTGATGCGTAAAAGATACAACCACCTGGGTGGTCACTACCTCCAACCTGAGGAGGTAAAACAATCTGGCGCCAAAAGCCTGTTGCGTTTTTTAAATGACACAAGGCTTAGCGCAGAACTATAGTAGGTGGCGAACACAATAGATCAGCGATGGTCGCAGTGTTACAAGGCTCATAAAGACCTTAGAAAAGCCCCACACAACAACAAAAATAATTGACGGATCGAGTTGTTCCAAAAAAAAATTTAAGATTATTAAATTCTCTTCTATTAAAACTACTTTTCTATTAAATTCTCTTCATCATACTGATCCACCCACTACAAGGCTGTCACTAATTAAAAACTCAACCTGTATACCCTATTACTATCTGCCAAACTGACATACAGCTCGGTTGGGAGGATCATGCCCCAAAATTCAATGACTAGTGATAGATATTTTTAGATGGTCAACAGTCCAACTAAAACACAATTGCTATGCATGGATTAAAATTAAAATTGAATCTCGCTCTCCTGTATAATATGACTTAATTAATTATGTAGTTATATATTGGTACTGTAGCGGCACATAAGATGATGGATAAATACAAACGGAGTTGCCATGGAATTCACCGACCGGAGTCGGGCCCATCATAATACTATTTTTTTTACACTTCTGGGGGGTGAGCAGTGGATTCCGGACTTACGAACCGGCTGTGGTAGGTTTAGGACAGCTGTCTTGCCACATGTGAGCGTTCACCTTACCACCCATTCACTCCCCCTTCGAAGTCATAGAATTTGAGATGCGCAAATCGCAGTTTTAGATAATTTTTCTAAGAGTTGATTATTTTTCTGGAAAGGCCAAGATCTTTAAAGAGGTGAAATAGAGATTTAGCTGGCAGGCCACGAGCGCCAACTTCCACCGCGTGAAGGTGAACAGTGAAGCCGTTCCGGGTTACGGCATTTGCAAGATCATGGTATTTATTTAATTTGTACTCGTGGTCTTTTGGGATATTTGATTCCCATGGAACAGTTAATTCTACAATAAGAGCCACCTTCCGAGATAGAGAGTAAAGAGTTATATCTGGACGGAGGGCTGTGCATCCGAGAATTTCAGGGAATTTATACTGCTTAGAGAACGAATCAACCTCCAGAATCCAATCTGTAGCTTTCTCGATTATTGAGAAAGGTTTTGTAGTTAAATGTTTTTTGCCTTTAGAGCCATCCCGCACAAACTGTATTGGGGGTTTGGAGGATACTGTCAAACCCTTGTTGGCACGAGCCACTGAGAGACTAATTACCTCGCGAATAACAGCGAGAACTTTGTCATGGCGGTAAGTGTACCGTCCTTGATCTAAGGCCGCCTTGCAGCCAGCTAGAATGTGTCTAGCTGTGCAAGGGGTATTGCTACAGAGGGGACAAGAACTGCAATTGTGCAGTCCGTATAACAAACAATTACATCATCGTATCTGCAAGCCTCTCACCTCCCTCTCTCCCCGCAAGCTGGACACTCTGTCGGAGTGTCTGTAGTCGTTATATTTCCCCGAGGAGATTACGCTTGCTCTACGACAATTGCAATTGTACCGCATGGCCGTGCCACATACTTTGTAAATATTCAAACAAAGCATTTCAATAAATAAATTCATAGTTTCGATCAGTGTGGACTTTCACTCGCAACAATGCATATCTATGGAGTCAGAACCTAATCAGACAACGGATTTTTATTTTATTTTATTTATTTATTTATTTCCCAAAACATAATTAACCTTACAGATGATTCCAAATCGTTA
This sequence comes from Micropterix aruncella, assembly GCA_944548615.1. NCBI lineage: Eukaryota > Metazoa > Arthropoda > Insecta > Lepidoptera > Micropterigidae > Micropterix > Micropterix aruncella. The sequence goes on along the minus strand of OX155979.1, from coordinate 10,494,839 downwards.
ATTATTTTTCTAGGCTATTATTCCAGATTATAACTATTATTCTACTATAGACTATTATTATAATTCTACTGTTAATAATATTATTATTACTCTACTCCATTACTATTACTATCATTATTATTCTAATATATAAATCATTATTCTATACTATAGCAAACGAGACGGAGACATCCGTTAGAGCGTAATATTAAACGATTATATTTACATATGTATATCTAATATTTATCTAACCTTTTTTATTATACTAGTTACTCCTTTTTAACAATTTTAATACTACATTTTTATCTAATTATTTGATTGCTAAGAAATGCCATTACCATACTTTTCAGTTGTGCTAAGTTCACCGTCCAAATATCCAATTCTGGCTCAGTCGAACATAGTGCATTTAGGGTACGAAGCGTCCGCACTGTGAAGCAGTGTTGAACGATGTTAGTTCTAGCTCGCGGTAACGCGAACAATACATGAGTCCTAGCACTATGTATTGTATAGGATGGTGGATTATAGGGCACTGTGACGAGCTACCACTTACTAGACTCCAAGTTGTTTGATGTGAGGAGGTGGTGTCAACTTGCGGGTTATCTCCGTATTGAAAGTCGATTGAAAGTATATCAGAAGGGATTGAAAGTATGCCAGTTTGTTAACGCTTCCCGAATATGTCATGGGTCGACGCGAGTGCGATAGCTATCTGCCTGAAGTTTTGAGGGTGCATGGATAAGGATTATAGTTTGTGCTCAGAGTATCTCGTACTCGACATGGCTCGAGTCTGTAGGAGTTCAGACTGATGCTTGCTCGTCTCGATATGAGGAAGGAAGGAAGAGGTACCCAAAATGGTCGGACCCGTTGAACCAACTCGTGAGAGTAGTGCCGGGTGATTCCGCCGCTGTCCTGGGGGGAGTGATCATTCGAGAAATGATAAAAGTGTGTTCAATGTAACTGATTTGACAAAGTAGTTAAAATTCGTGCTAATTCAGCGCTGCACGAGGTGGAACAATGTCTGTATTGACATCAGTGCATTTCACTGGAATTCAATGCATTTGTTGACTGGCATGTACGATATTTAAGGATCGTTACAGCACCATTCCTTTGCCTCATCGCATAAACCAATGGCATCATCATCAACCCTAAACCGATGCAGCACACCCCTTAAAAAACTTTTAATATTTGTGGATTTACCTACATTTTCGGTTCGAGCTATTAAAAAATGGAGATTACGCCGTAAAGATTAAAATAACATTAAAAATACCTTTTTTCTTAGAGCTTCTGAAGAGATGGACTTCTTATTTTGTCGCTGAAACAAATAAAATATGAATTACAACCATACCACTAGGAGATCGTCTATTAATCACGTGAGACACGAAAGAGGGAGGAGGGGTTCAGAAAAAATCACGAAATATCACAAGGGGGGAAGGGGGGATATGTAGTGAGATATCACATGTATTAATTTTTTTTTTGAACGCGCTTTTTCTAATTTGAAAAACGGCGCATGACCTTGACTCGCCATTGCCAGAAAAAGATGTCTCCGTTCGCCGCTACAACAGCCCGGCTCAGCTTTCCAGATATCAGTAAGTCTGTGATTTTGGTGCCGAATACATGCGTAAATCTTTGCCGCGTATGTTTTGCTTTAAAACGATGATGCGGAGTGGCTTGATGAGACCGACGTTGATCTTCAACAAAGCACAGTGCCAACATCCGACTTGCGAGATGCTTATCCACTTGTTAGCGTTGAAGAAAATCTCGCTAATCCGTGGTCCGAGGACAATCTCCGTTAAATATATTCATGTAATATTTTTATGCCAGTCAGAAACAGTCTGCAACCTTAATGTCTGTCTGGACATATTTATCCCGGTGCCTAATTTTCCAGGATTAAATTAGATTATACCTGTACTTAAAGATAATATTGTGATTTTTTAAAGATACTTAGTAACAAAAAAATACACTTTATTTTGGGTTGAGGGCGGGGGTAGGCCAAAACTTCGCCACGAATCACCAGGGGGAGGAGGGGGTTAAAAGTTGGTAAAAAAGATCATGTGATTAATGAACGACCCCTAACTGCCACAAGGAACACTAGGAATAGAAAATCAAAGATTTTCATATAAAAATTATCATTATAAATAAACCAATATGGAATAAGGTTAGACACCGAGTATATCACAAGCATTTTACCAAATGTCAAGGGCATGGCGGATTGAACAAGTAAGATTTGATTCCAGTGGGATATTTGATTCCCATGGAACAGTTAATTTTACTAGAAGGACCATATTATTTTGAGATAGGGAGTAAACCGCAATATCTGGTCAGAGGGCTGTGCAACCAAGACTTTTAAGGAATGGATACTGCTTAACCCGGTCGCTCCGTAACATCCCCTGGGGGACCAAATGTCGGCCGCCTAACACTCCGTAACGTTCGTTACGGGACCAAACGCTCGCCGCTGCGAAAAATGCAATTTACAATTCGACACGCCGTACTATATACTTTCTGAGGGCGCTACGATATGGCCAAAATATCTTTAATTCAAGATTTCCGTCTGGCAATATCGAAGGACGATTTAAAAAGTGAGCATAGACGTCAAACGCCAGTGTCCGCCGGCAACCCCCACGGCCGCTTACGGTTCCGCGAAATGGGTGATAAAAATGGTGTGTGTGCAGTGTTTGAGTGCCATTTACTGGAGAACAGTGAGTAATTTGCATTTTAAGTAGTTTCGGAATGAGGATTAGTCATTTGAGATAGTCCATTTGCTGTTTTTCACGAATTTTTAAACAAAAGACTTCGGCGACAACACACCCCTCGCGAAAAAATGACCGTTTTTATTTTGTAATGTTTGTGAAATATCCCGATATATCGCGAAATATGACGTAATGTCGCTTTAATTTACTAACAAAATAGGTATTGCTTCATTTACATCCTAAGTTATCACATAATTAGGCGTATTTTGAACATTATATGTTGTTTTCTAATATGACTCGCGCAAAGAAACTTGTTTTGATAATTACTATGAGAGAATTAAGTGCGATTTTCCATAGTTTTTCGATGAAATGTGACTCTTTGGAGTATAGTAATTAGTTATTAGACATATAATAAGTATATAATGAGACAATATAATTGAAAAAATCTAACGAATTTTATATTATGAGCATTCAAAGTTTATTATTAAGTTTTGGACGCAAACTCTCAAAACTTTAGATTTTTCTGTAATATCAGACAAAGCTCAAAGTTCTGGTGTGATTTCTAAGAAGTGTGATGTAGTAATAAAGTTATTTTGAAAGAATTTCATATAAAAAAATACCATAATTAGTCACAAATTAAAAATTAAAAAAATGCTTTTTTACGAGAATACATAAAATTTTTCTTGGATGAATAAATAAATATTTTTGTATGCAAATAAGTCAAAAAAAAATATGGTTTTGGTAAAGCATTTAATAAAGAACATAACTGTATTTACAATTTTTGCATATTTTACGTATTTTGTGACAAAAAAATCGAAATGATTTTATAGGCGAGTTTTTTCAGTTCGCTAATTTTGTAATATTTATTCATTATTATCTTAATTGTTTTACGAGATAAAGTTATAATGTTTTATATTTCAAATTTCAATGCGGTCATTTTACAGTTATTCTTTTTATGATCGGTGTAGTGGTTTACAAGTTATGGTCGTTTGTATCAAGGTCGTCGACTCGCGTCGATTTTACGCCCGAATATGTCGCGCGCAAAAGTGATAGCTGAATTTTTACTTCGCGAGAGGAGGGGTTAAAGACCGAATCGATTTCTAGAATCCGATCAAATGCTTTCTCAATTATTAAGAAAGGGTTTGTTGTGGAATGTTTTTGCCTTTAGAGTCGTCCCGCACGGACTACATTGTGTGTTTGGAGAGTAATGTCAGACCCTTGTTGGCACGAGTCACTGAGAGGCTAATTACATTGCGAATAACAGCAAGGACTTTGTCATGGAGGGTAAGTGTACCGTCCTTGATCTAAGGCGCCTTACAGCCAGATAGAATATGTCTAGCTGTGCAAGGGATATCGCTATAAGGGGGACATGAACTATCCTCTGAATAGCTTCAACAAGCAAGGTTACTGGGTCTGAAAGTGTATGATAAAAGGTCCATTGCGACACATCCAAGAGCAGTTGCGCGTTTTTGGCCTAGAGACCAATAACGATGAGTGATGCGTCATCAGAATGGTTTTTATATGTTTTACAACATTTTCTATGGAAGGAAATCTCAAATAGCTTTGGGAAAGAAAATATGGATAAAAATAATTTTAAAAAATATCGCCTTTGGGTGTTTGTTATATATGATAAACAATATTTTTTTCAAGGATAAGGAAAAGTTTTCAAGGTCCTTAATAATACCTACTTAAATACTCTTATAAAAACAATTATCTTGATTTTATATGAACAAAACTTTTTATTTTAAGATCCATTATAAGAATATCCATTATGTGCAAAACCATTATGTGCAAAATGAAATGAAAGCCATTACATGCAAAACCATTATGTGCAAAATGAAATGAAAACAATTACGTGCAAAACCATTATGTGCAAAATGCAAATAATATCCATTATGTGCAAAATGGATATTATTACTGATTAATACCTCGAGCGCTGACGTTTGAATTGTAGTTTCTCTTAGAGAACGCGAAGAAGAAGATTACATCACAACAAAAATATAGCGTTTCAGGAAAACGACGATTACTCCAAAACTACTGTTTTATGTTCCTATTGAAATATGCTATTAGATACGTGTAACGTCGTTTTGTAAAGCAATAAGCATTATTCAGAATTATCTGTCAAAGTTGTGGTACAGAAAAAACTGCCTTGTCCAACATTTCTGTTTTTTCTGGAAATAAATCACCCTATGCAAGAAATTGTGAATACTTTTATTATAATTATAATATGCTTCATTCAACCTATGACTTCGTTTTACTTATACCCGTACAAAAATAAAAAAATATTGGGTGTTGAAAATCAACATGAATATTGAAGTTTTTGGTTTGGTTTGGTTCAATCATAGACTAAAAAATGGCGACTGTATGAAAAATAATGATCCAACGAGTTAACGACAGAGAATCTTCTCCTCTTTTCGCACATACCACAGGCCGTATGATTTATGTGAGGTATCAAGAGTAAATAATTGGAAAACATCGGCGCCGATCTCGCTGGACAGATGTCCCCTTTGCCGCTCTACGGTAATTTCAATTGTGGGACAATTGTCCCGTTTGCCGCTCAAGGGGCTAATGACGTATCACTCATCGTTATTGGTTTCTAGGCCAGGGTCCATACTTTTTTGCCCATCATCCTTTGCCTGTTGTATACAAATGTAATGTAACACGCTAAAAATCTTAGCAATATTATGAGCGAGAGTAACTTACCTCCAGGCGTCTATCTCTCTTTGGCCATTTCTTCTGATGGACTCCTCTGATGTGTTGCTTCAGGGTGCAGTTCGAGGTGAAACCGCTTCCACATACATCACATACAAATGGCTTCTGACCAGTATGCGAACGAATATGGACCAGTAGCTTATATTGTGCCTAAAATAAAACCAAATAGGAAATCATTTAGTAGCGTCCGTAGCCACATCACCAACCGGCTCTCCTCGTTGTTACCGAAGTTGAGGCTCCCTTCAGAGTTGACGCGACTAAAAATTTAGGTATTTTTGCAATGCCACGCGCCCGAGCGCTCTCGATATATACATAAAGATGTATATATTGAGATGTCAACCACAACGGGCGAACCCGTCACCGCAGGTCGTTTTAACGATTCATCGTTCTATCGACCGTGCAATGAGCGTAGAAGACTTTGGACATTACAAATCCGACGTATAGCTACGCCACAACCCGCAAGAAGCCAACGCCTTTACCGCGAGATAGCCAGTATGTTACCTGGCGGGCCGACACTCGCGCCCTTGCTTCCAATTGTGACCAGATTTCTCCGGTCTCTCGATTGGTTCCGAGTTCGAGGTCGCTTGCACGGTCCTCTCCCTTACGAAGCGGTGAAACGGTGTGCACCGAATCTATCGCGGACCAAGGCGTCCTTTGCCCGACTCTGAACCGGGATCGGATGGCCAATGGTCATTTCAAGAGCAGTCGCCGTAAGGTAGGCAACCACCCCCGCTCTATAGGAAACAATACAGTTCCCAGACTCCCCCGACTGTTAGTCGGATCGGTTAGTTGGGGGTTAACGGGCCCATGATGAGTTGGCCACGATGACCCATGTGTTCAGGGTCGGTCACACTCACGGGTCAACACCCATCCGACGGCCTCCCCGCATGGGGTGCGAATCCTGGGTAGGACACTGGATCAACCAGTCTCCCCTGGGAATCAAACCTCTGGCGCCCCTGGACGGTCTGCACACCGTGCGGCGTAAGCCAATCGATTGTGCTCTCCGACTAACAGTCGGGGGAGTCTGGGAACTGTATTGTTTCCTATAGAGCGGGGGTGGTTGCGTACCTTTTTACGCAACCACCCCCTGACCATAAGGCCAGAGTCCTACCCAGGCTCGCATTTCATGCGTGGAGGCCGTCGGATAGGTGTTGACCCGTGAGTGTGACCGACCCTGAACAGAATGGGTCTTTGTGGCCAACTCAGCAAGGGCCCATTAACTCCCTGACCGTTTGAGCAGTTGACAATGACTGCTAAAGCGGTCCATGTATGTTGTTCAATGACTAACTGCTCGAGCTGCCCATGTATGTCCGGCCTAAACCAGGCTTTCCCCTTAAAATTCCTTTACAGAACGGCAAATTCATAGGCAAGAGAGAGCTTAAGAATATTAATAATAAAAATGGTCTTACATTGAATGACTTTTCACAGATGGGACACTTGTGGTTGTTGGCCTTGGGACCCCCGTGCATGTAGCGCGTGTGACGCCACAGGGAGGGTTTGCGACTGAAGCCCCTGTCGCAAATCGTACAGCGATACAACAGCTCGTTTGTGTGGACTTGCAAGTGCTCAATGAGTTCCAGTTTTCTTACAAACACCATCGAGCATCGATCGCACTGGAACCTGACAATTTGCAAAAATTATCCTTGAGGAGACGGTCGCCTTACAGCAGTGATGTCAAACATACGGCCCGCGAGCCGCAGGTGGCCTGGGGTCCAGAATGGTGCGGTCCGCGACCGGAATTCAAAGATGACATATTTACGTTCATTTTCCATTAACCTTTCTCGTGGCTCGTGCCAACAAGGGTTTGACAGTACCCTCCAAACCCCCAATACAGTTTGTGCGGGATGGCTCTAAAGGCAAAAAACATTTCACTACAAAACCTTTCTCAATAATCGAGAAATCTTCAGATTGGATTCTGGAGGTCGATTCTGTCTCTAAGCAGTATAAATTCCCTGAAAGTCTCGGATGCACAGCCCTGCGTCCAGATATAACTCTTCACTCTCTATCTCGGAAGATGGCCCTTATCGTAGAGTTAACTGATCCATGGGAATCAAATATCCCAGAAGACCACGAGTACGAATTAAATAAATACCATGATCTCGCAAATGCCGTCACCCGGAACGGCTTCACTATTCACCTTCACGCGGTGGAAGTTGGCGCTCGTGGCCTGCCAGCTAAATCTCTGTTTCACCTTTTTAAAGATCTTGGTCAATAATCAACTCCTTCTTAGAAAAAATATCTAATACCGCGATTTCCGCATCTCAAATTCTATGGCTTCGAAGGAAGAGTGAATGGGTGGTAAGGTGTACGCTCCCATGTGGCAAGACAGCTGTCCTAAACCTACCACAGCCGGTCGTTAGTCTGGAATCCACTGTTCACCTCCCAGAAGTGTAATAATTATATATGATGGGCCCGATTTCGGTCGGTGAATTCTATGGCAGCTCCGTTTGTATTTTATTTTATTTTACCTATAACTTTAACCAAATACTTACCATAATATTTCAAGAATTTGGATAACCATCCAAATATATAAAAAACATGCAGAAAAAAACAATCCTGTGTATATATAAAATCGAAAACGCGGAAGTAGCGGAAGTAACCACTGGATGCAGTTTCAAAATCCCATTGTGCTATCCAAAGAACAATTCTACTTTCCTCGCATGATCCGGGAAGCCATTGAAATAAGAAGAACCCCGAACTGTAACAGAGACGACGGTTACAAACTCTCTTCTACGTGGAACCCTCTTCTTAAAATGTTCCCGCCGCCGAACGCAAAGACGTAAAACAGCATACAGTGAGTGTTGTGTGCAGGACGGATTTTCAAAATTCCCGCGCTCCGAGCCCGGCCCCCCACCACCGTTATAACCTACGCAGTGGCGGAAGCAGTACGCGGCCTACCCGCAAAACGGATTGACAGCCCTTCAGTCTACCCTGGACAACGGCGGCTGCAACGTCACCGAAACGTCGGGTGCTACAAATTTCACGCGGTAAATTCGTTTTCTATCCTATTTATAAAATCCTGTGTATGTTCAGTAGTTCATATTTATGTGAGCAGATGTTTTTTATTATGAAAATTAATAAAAACAAACATCGCTCAAGGCTGAATGATGAACATCTCTAATCTATTCTGAAAATAACTACTACGAATACGACGCCTGACATCAACCAGATTATGACTAACAAAAGAAGTCAAATCTCTGGATCTTCAAAATAATGAATTATTATATTATATATAAAAATGAATCGCCGTGCGTTAGTCTCGCAGGATCTCGAAAATGACTAGACCGATTTGAATTATTATTTTTTTGTTTTGTTTGCCTTGATTCAGGGGTGGTTTACAAAAAAATATTTAGGAAAAATTAAAAGAAACAACTGAAAATCGAAAAAATCGAAATTGGTAATTTTGGGAAATGGGCCACTTTCAATAGATGTGGTTCGCGGCGATCCTATTGTTTGACAGCTGCGCCATCCATAACTGTTATTCATTCCGTGCGATTGTGTAAAATTTCAAAAAGTAAAAAAGTCGAAAAAGTGGAAACAGTCAAAAGACTCTAAAAGTCAAAAAAGTAGAAAACGTCGAAAAAGTCTAAAGAGTCGGAAAAGTAAAAAAAGTCGGAAAAGTCGAAAAAGCCGAAAAGTAGAAAAAGTCGAAAAAGCATTTATATTTCATCATGTAAATTAAATACATTGAATTTATTTTAATTACAAACGACTTTCATTTAATCACCAAACGATACTCAAACCGTACATGATTCGGCCATATTGTAGATTTCAATGAATTGGATTTGGAAGGTTGATTAGGATTAATAAACGCTTATGAAGAGTTACAATCAAATCAATTTTAGGTGGTACGAAGTTCACCGGGTCATGTAGTATTATATAGAATATCAATATTAGACATAGTTACCTAAAGTAAAGACTAAACATGTACAACTAGAGCTGTCAACTACAACGGGCAAACACATCACCTCAGAAAGTTTTAACGATATTAGATCGTTCTGTCTCTCGTGAGGTGAGGGCAGAAGACTTAGGACAAACAGTCCACCGTCAAGTTCAACTACATGCCCGTAAGAAACCAACACCTTACCGCGAGATAGCCAGGTATGTTACCCAGCGGGCCGACACTCACGCCCTTACTACCAGTTGCAACCAGTTTACTCCGGTCTCTCGACTGGTTACGAGTGCGAGGTCAGGTATTATTTGGGAAGCCTAAAGTCAAATAAAATCATTTTCAGCTTTGTCGGAATTAGTTCAGGGTACGGCCCTTTTTTGGTAAGGCAAAATGTAGTGAACAAGAATTTTTTTTTTCTTAAGATAAAGATGAATATATCCATCATTGAGCCTAACTAGAGCTGTCTACTACAAGGAGCAAACACGTCACGGTATACTTGATTGGGGAGCATGCAGAAAAACCGTCCTCCAGAAACCGCCGTCCAAAAGGCAATAATTAGAATCATGTTAACCCCTCCTGTTGCGAGGAAAAAACTCACCTATCACTTTTGCGCGCGACATATTCGGGCAAAAAATCGACGCGAGTCAACGGCCTTGAGAAAAACGATCATAACTTATAAACCACTAAACGGATTAAAAAAAGATAAAGAGAAAAATGATCGCATTGAAATTTGACATATAAAACATTATAACCTTATCTCGTAAAACAATTAAGATAATAATGAATAAATATTACAAAATTGGCAAACTGAAAAAAATCACCTATAAAATCATTTCAATTTTTTTGTCACAAAATACGTAAAATATGCAAAAATTGTAAATACAGTTATGTTCTTTATTAAATGCTTTACCAAAACGATATTTTTTTTTTACTTATTTGCATACAAAAATATTTATTTATTCAGCCAAGAAAAATTTTATGTATTCTCGTAAAAAAAAAAAATTTTAATTTTTAATTTGTGACTACTTATGGTATTTTTTTATATGAAATTCTTTCAAAATAACTTTATTACTACATCACACTTCTTAGAAATCACACCAGAACTTTGAGCTTTGTCTGATATTATAGAAAAATCTAAAGTTTAGAGAGTTTCCGCGTCCGAACTTAATAATAAACTTTGAATGCCCATAATATAAAATTCGTAAGATTTTTTCTATTATATTGTCTTATCATAGACTTATTATATGTCTAATAACTAATTACTATACTCCAAAGAGTCACATTTCATCGAAAAACTATGGAAAATCGCACTTTATTCTCTCATAGTAATTATCAAAAGAAGTTTCTTTGCGCGATTCAATTTACAAAACAAGACATAATTTTCAAAATACGCCTAATTATGTGATAACTTAGGATGTAAATGAAACAATACTTATTTTGTTAGTAAATTAAAGCGATATTACGTCATATTTCGCAATATATCAGGATATTTCATAAACATTACAAAATAATAACAACCATTTTTTCGCGAGCCGTTTGTTGTTGCCAAAGTGTTTTCTTTGAAAATTCGTGAAAAACAGCAAATGGACTCTTTCAATTGAGTAATAATTATGCCTAAACTACTTAAAAATGGAAATTACTCACTTTTATCCCGTAAACACTGCACTTATATCCACAAAACACTGTACAAAACAAACATTTCGCGGAACTACGCGGCCGCCGCGCGCTGGCCGATCGAGACTGCCGTCTGACGTTTATGCTGACTTTTTAATTAGCCGATCGATATTATCGCCGCTGGCCGCCGGATTAAAGATTATTCGGCCATGTATTTCAGCCGTCAGAAAGCATAAAGTACGACGATTCGAATCGTAAATTGCATTTTTCGCAGCGGCGAGCGCGATGTCCCGTAGCGGACGTTACGCATTGTAGGCGGCCGCCATACATGTCCCCAAATGGATGTTACGTGCTGTGCGGGTTAAGGAAGCCTAGGCGTTACCCTTCTGATGACCTGTTTGTTAAGTCACAATTGCTTGATTTGAGGCAGTTGTATTGCCTCAAAGCAATACTTCATCTCAAGAACACCAATGGAGACGAATATTGTGTTTCTCCGGAAAATAGTGAGATCAAGGAAACTTTAAAGTGCCGAAACGTCTAACGTCTTTTGGACAACTTCACTACAGCTTTTTTGATACAAGATTGGGTAATATCATGAGTAAAAAGAACATATTGGGAATTAGCAGCAAACTACAAAAATATAATTTTACATTATGGCTAATAAACCTTGGTAGGCGAGAGACAGAGAAAACATTTATCATTGGTCATGCCATGAATGAGAAAATTCAGAGATTTGTGGTCAGATGAATCGAGAACCTTTGTAACATTGCATTTTGAAATTTTGACTGGATATATGATATGGCAAGATATCTCCGTCTGGAATTAACCTTCAGGATACCTCCGTCCTCCCGACGTCGGGTCCGAAGTCACTTACGGGACCTCTACCTGTTATATTACAGCGGTAATTCAGTTTGAATTTATCGCGGACCTGGGCGTTCTTTGCCCGTAGTGGCCCAAGGTCATTTCAAGAGTGCCATGACAACAGGTCAACATCCACCACCGCTGCTTAGGAAACAGTATATTACCATAGTCTCCAGACCCCTTCAGAAATTAGTCAGAATGCACAGCCGATTGGCTTCGCCGACCGGTGCGCAAACCGTCTAGTGGCGCCGGGATGCAGTACCACCGGGAGAAACCGGTCCACCAGCTCTGAGGCCTGAGACACGGGAGTCTTACTCGGGGTAGCCTTCCACTCGAGGAGGCTTCTGAATAGGAGCTGAATCGTGAGTTGAGCCGATCCGAGAACAAAATGGATCTTGTGGCCCAAGCTGCACGAAACCGTTCACCTGTACATGGTATATATGAAAACTTTCCATAGAGTCGATCACCCTCTCCAGAAAGCTGTCCGCCCGCCGGCGATTAAAGAAACTGTTCCTAACAATTTCATCCAAGAGTACCAACTTACCGAAACGATTCAGGCTTCAGATGGCGAGCAGCCAGCACCATGTGTTGCCTCAGCGTGAACTTGGTCTTGAAATCCTTGTTGCACTCCTCGCACCTAAACAGGGGAGCCCCCTCGGGTCGATGTTTGGAGCCCATGTGCATGCGGTACGACCGATTCGTGTAGAAGTCCATGTTGCAAATGTCGCAGTGGCATTTCTCGAGATCCGATGCGGTCACGTCAGATTTACAGTTTCGCGAGTGTATCTGCTGATGGAGAACGAGCTCATGCCTGTCTCGGAACTTCCGCAAACACTTCTCGCATTCTAGAACTTGACGCTTGCAAATGCTAAAAGATAATATGAGAGAGATATTACCTAACCTTCGAATGGCATGAGATGATTGTAGGTGCCCAGGTGATTGATCCATGACAGTCAATCTCGGACATCAGTTATGTCATACCCTCAAATGACAAAACACTGCAATATTGGTTACAGCGTTTTGTAGAAATACGGTTTGGTTCATTTCCTTCGTAGAGATGCATCATGTGGTTAATGTAATCATTTGATTTAACTTTAAGATGTATCTCTACGAAGGAAATCAATCAAACCGTATTTCTACAAAACGTTGTAATCTGGATTGGAGCGTTTTGTCATCGTATACTATCTATTAATAAAAAATAAAAAAAATACATAATCTTTATTTATCTAATGCTGCATCCACACATTGGCGAATGTTCGTGTTACAGATTAGGTAACGTATAAGATGCGGATTTTCAAATAAAAAAAGATAGCCAGCTGACAGCTGACAAGAGTGTTCAGTACTGCGCAGGCGCGGCTCGCAGGCTGACAACCACAGCTCATATTTTGTGGTAGGGTAACGTTGGCATATCTGCCATAAGAGTTTTCCATATGTTTCCTAATAGTTGTTTACACCCACTTGGACACGAACATTCGCCAACGTGTGGAGGGGCCATAACATAGAAACATTTACAGCTTTGGAAGAGAAACATATTTATTATGTGTTTTTGCTATTTACAAAACTTTATTTTGATCTAACAGCTTGGAAAGTGAAAAACAGCTTAGTGTGGTTTTCGCCATTGTTTTTTTTCTTCAATATTAGATTCTTACAGCTACAGCTGTGGGAGGGTCGAGAGAACTAAGTTACAGTCTAAGGGGGGGTCCTGTAAGTTTTTTTTTACCATAAAGGGGGTTGCAATCTAAAAAAAAAGGTAAAATAACACTGCATCTGATGATGAAGTTAGGATGTTCTACTTATTTGTGGACTTCTTTTTAGTATCGTTTTGGATGTCGTATAACTTAATAACCGTGTATTTGTAACGTGTGATTCATTTACAGCAAATATACAATGCACCGCACCGCCTGCCTCGGCTCACTGTAGACACAACAGTCTGTAACCGCTAGTCTGTAACCGTATAGTTTGTAACTGCTTTGTAACTGCTAGTATCTAACCTGTAGTCTGTACGCGCTAGCATCAAATTATCTAGTCTGTAACCACTACGCATCCGCTCTGAGCAACTAATTCTTCAATATTAACAAATGTTCAGTGATGACATACACAAGATCGCCTGCTCATCTGATGTATAATTACTCCATCGCTGGATGTGTGCTTCCCAGAGTTACTGAAGTCAAGGACTTGGGAGTTTTTTTCGACCCCAAGTTAAACTTCAAGGAATACATTAGGCAACTATCTACAACTTCTTTCAAGCTTTAGGGTTTGTGATACGGCAATCCAAGCACTTCAATAATATTCGGGTTATGCGCACGTTGTACAATTCGATTGTTAGAAGTCGCATGGAAACAAATGCAGATATTTGTAATCCGCATGAAGATACCTATACCCTCATGCTGGAAAAGGTACAGAAGTGTTTTTTGAGATTTTTATACTTCAAGCAGTACGGATATTATCCATTTTTGTATCCGACTGCATTTATCACAGGCATGGTTGGCTATAATTCTCTCCGTCTCAGAAGAGAAATGTTGATAATATCCTATATTTTCAATCTAATTCGTGGTAAAACTGATAACCCTAGCTTACTAGCCAAGGTGGATCTTTCATATTAAATAATTATCTTTGTGCTCGATCGCACCATTTTCGCGGAGCCGTTCTCGCGCACTAACCTTACGAGGTGGAACTTGTTGACGCGTGCTTTGCGGCGCTTAAATGAAATTCACTCGATGGCACCAGATTTCGATATTTTTACTGCCAACCCTCACTTGTTTAAATTGCAAGCTATTAATTATTTATTCTTACATGATAGCTAGTAGTATAAGTGTCATTCTATTTGTATAGTTATGGTAATATCTTTATTAATTTTACTTCTCAATGCCTTGGTTTTACTGTTATGTTGATTAGTAATAAGTGAATAAACAAAATATATACCGTGTGTATAGTTCATAAGCGCGGAAAATTTAACCACTTGAAGTGGCCATTATAAGAACTAATTCCTAAGAGTTTGAATAAAACTTGCCGTGTCGTTTTGTAGATATAAATATTTTAAGATTTTCTAAATGGAAGTGTGCCTCTACCCTAATCGAGTTCATTCGTGGTCGTAACGTCAGCTGACATTCGCGTAACATCACAGCTGATCACTCACTTTCGCGCAGATCGGGCGACCATTGTATGATTCTTCTTCTTAAAGTGCCATCTAAGTATTGCTACGTCGCCTATTTAAAAAAAACACACTACTAAAATTGGTCATTTTAATGCTAAATCTAAAAGGAAATGGCTTTGGAAACTTCAAATTTGCGATATTTTATGTTTCATTGCTGTTACTAGAAGCAATATTTGACATGGATGTCAACTACTGATGATGTCAATACAAACATTATGTCAAGTATTGCATCATATTTTTTCTCTTAGATTAACCATGCCGCCCATCAAGGGCAAGTTGCTGGCAAATGACATGTAATAACAGGACTATACGAAAAAGTGCGCTCCCATTGGATGTTGCGCAATTAAAAAGAGACACCCCCGTTTAACAGATTAAAAAAATGTCATACGCACTGATTTTGACGTTCCGTCTGTGAATTAAACGTCTGATTTCAGCACTTGATACACAATTTTAAAGTGACAAAAGTCACTCCACTTTCCGTACTGATTTGTGACACTGATCTGCGCCACTATCCGTGCTACTGATTTTTCTGTGTTGTTTTCGAGATACTTGCATATATTTCTGTACTCAATGACTGGTTTAGTAGATGAATAGTTTTACATAGTAATATCTTGGTAAAGTTACCATTGTGAGAATATTTGTTAGTCCAAAACGTAACCACTATTAAGTTTCCGGCCAATAATTTGTTCCTTCAGTAGAACCATTAGGCCGGGCCACAGGGAGAACTTTATATTATAGGGCCTCTGTCGGCAACAGGCGGACCCGGTCTGGATCCGGAACGCGGAAGGTTGAAACTTGAATCGCCAAATATTATTAAATAACTTACCTATCTATGCAATTGAATGATTATTATCGTCGGAAATACGCAAAGTCTTAAATAAAAACCCAGCAAATTGTTCCCTTTTTTAAAATATTGCAAATTTTATAAAATTAGTATTTTTTCTGGACCTCGATAAAAAATGTAACGGTATTAGGACCCCACTTGAAATTACTGGCCGACCCCTGATATAGGGTATTAGATTGCTCAATGCCATACTGCGTTTTGGCAGCTAGTATTTTACTATGAAATGCGACGTGTAGATGGCACTCATAGTTTCAAACATTGTTTAATCTTCTTTTTATGTTCAGTAGCCCAATAGATAGCAATTTCAAACAAGTCTATATGGTAAAATATAGACTTGTCCCTTCGGCTACGTAACGACCAAATTTGGTTGCACATCAGAACACCATTGACTATGTAACGACCAATATTGGCGGCTTACTCCCGAAGCGCGCATTAATATTATTTTATTGGTTTTTATGAGCTAATATCTAAATATTTTTGTATGTAAAGAAGCAAAAAGAAATTTTACCTTTGATAGAGAATCTAATAAAGATAACTATAGTATTTACAATTTCTAAATAGGGTTTCGTATTTATCCGTAAGACAAGTACAAGTTAGAAATGCCAAGTTTTTTTCGCTTTTTCGACTTTCTCATATTCATAATTATCTAATTGTTTTACGGAATGACATTTCAATATTCTATATACGAAATTTCAATGCGATCATTGCATAGTTATTCTTTTTATGATTGCTATAGTAGTTCCATAGTTATAGTACTTTTTGTCGAGCGCGGCGATATTGCAAGAAATTCCAATAAATTGCCGTGGTCTGCCATTAAATTATGCCGCTACTCGAAGGGTTAAATCTAAAATATCTAAAAAAAAATCTAAAATAAAACAGTAATATAGTAACAAACGGGTTTTTAAATCATGGCTTTTATTATTTTAATATTATTGGTAGACATCCCCGGGATTCTGAAGCGACGATACAATACTAGATTGTCGTCACTCGACAATATTTGCAATTCTGGAAGCGATTTGATAGTCCTTCAACCGTCAGAAGTAAGGTAAGGACAGACATCAGCACATTAGGTGTCGTCTGCATGTGGTTGCTCTAGGAGATAGCTGAGAAATGGCAGTAAAAAGCCCCATTCAGCAATGATTACCGACCATTCCCACCCAAGATCGAATGAAATTCGCTGAATTTGCGATCGGAATTTTCCTTAGCTCAACGCACTAAGCACTATCAGAGGCCGGTCCGAATTCAGTATACGCCGCTCACTGCTAAACGGCCGACCCCGGCCAATCAAAACACGATATCGGGATGGGAATCACATGGGTAGTATCGAGTTCCGAGATTAGCTGGCGATTCTAGAACAGAATCAGTCAAGTCATCGGATCGAGGACGATGTTGTGTCGAGTCTCGTTGACGTATCAATGCAATGTCGTATCTCGTTGACGTATCGTATCGCCTTTTCAGAATCCTGGGGCAGATTTCAATACATAATAATTACGCCTTTAATGTTTAAATAGTCTAATAGATGGATTTTTCCACTATCAAACGCACATTGTCGTGATCAATACCAGAAGGTTGTCTGAGCGAGGCTAATCTTCCGAGTAGAAATCGCCATTTTGGAATCTTATTTCTGGTACCTATACTATTACGAGTTAATTTAATCACATACTAAAATCTGTAAAATAACAGGCTTTACTTAAATAACAGGTTTTTTTACTTAATTTGTTTGCTTCATTTTAAGAGGACTAAAATCATTATTTGTAAATATATTTTACAAAGGGCGGCCGGACTATGGCATCGTAAATCTTGCATCTCCTTCTCTCTCATGAATCGATAGGTAAACATCGCACACCGTCAGAAGTAGTGTTGTGACGTGATCGCCCGTTGCATGGCGATCGAATCGACGACTCGATCGATCAATAATTGATCGTTTCGGAATTAGGTTCGACTAAATATGTTTCCTGCTTCGCAACGTATACGTAGAAATAATTTGTTATGCTGGATTGTTGAGTGAGTCGCTGATCTTGTAGTTATGATGGAAGCGGTACCAGTACTGTCTCTTGAGACAGTGTATTAATTATCGTAGTCGGCAACGTGCTAGAAATATTATTTGCTGTAGTAAATCCATGTCGGTTGTTTGATTCGGTGGTCTTGTTTGATTTCGTGGTCGCTCTGTAAGTTTCCACTGGAATCGATCCATGCTTGGTTTTCATGTGTCTGTTTAGATTTCCAGTTCGCCGCCAGCATAACTTATTTTATTGCTACAGTTGTGGCATTTAGCGACTTTATCGTCGAGAGCATCAAAGTGCTTCCATATGTAACTTTTCTTCTTTGTTAAATTAGACATGATTTCGTCTGGTTTATGTTTAAAGAATGCATCAAATGTGGTTACAAAAAGGTCCTGTTACGCCACCACTCCACGGCGTTACATTGTATCAAAACGATTTAAGATAAAAACACATACACTAAACTTAAGTAGGTACCTCCCTAGTTGTGTATAATACAATACAATACAATCAACTACTCCAGTAGATAGGCATTCCTACACTTGGATGCGTCACAAAATTGAATGCTTAAAATTTAATTATTAAAAACGTAACTATCATGGTAGTTGTCATGGCTGTAATATTACCTACTTACAAATAATCAAAATATACTAATGTCATTAAATAGTAAGAGAGAATAATATATTAAAATAGAAATGCAAATTCTATGTAGAATAATCAACGTATAATAATTTTATTGTCAATCCGGCAATATGCCTTCGTATTTTTTTAAACATAAATAGATGTATACTAAATTAAATGAGAATTAGAATGTCGGCTATCATAATTCCGTTATATTGACAATTTTACAAATGTTGCTAATTATCAATATGGAAAATAAACGTTGATAGGGTATTTTTCTCAAAATACCCTATCAAGGAGGTTTTCCGAAGATAATAATATGATAGTACCCAGAAGGTAAACTACTTTTGGTCAGCGAACCTATACATTTATTGCCCCAAGGTTTTTCAATGCTCTTCCTGGCGACATAAAATCAGCACAAAATAAGACCTACTTTAAAAGGCTGCTAAGAAACTGGCTTGTAAAAGAGGGAAGACAAAGAATTTTTAAAATACTGGACATTATCCAGTATTTTAATCTAACCCGGACATTTCAATATTTTGAATATTATACATATTGTATTATTATAATATTATTATTATTTTATTTATTATTATTATTATTATTGTTATTATGTTTTAACGTATATTAAGAGATAATTTGTTTTAGTTTTAACACTATTTTATCTTAGTTATAAGTAAAATGCAGGACTATTTTGTTTAAATTCTTATTCTAATTTTTAGTATTTTAAATTGTTTTGTTTTTTTCTGATTTGAATTTATTTGCTGTCATTTTAATTTTCCACTTCTAACTTTAATTTAATTATTTAGTTTAAGTATTTAGTCATTTTTAATATTGTTTTGCAATTCCATTATTTTGTGCATACATGGAATATGTATATGCCATTCTTATAAACACGGTATTTGTGCAAGCACATTCAAAAATAAATGTTTACCTTAGAACAGGTCCCGGCCTAGTTAGGTGACGTTGCCACTAGACTATGCAATGTATTCTTTTTTCTGCTTTTGATTCAATTTTGAAAGTATATGCTGAAATTGTTTACTGTTATTTTTAATATTTGCATTACTTATAAAATAAATAAATAAATTGACTCGCACTGTGACTCGATCGATCGAATCAAAAAAACTCGATCAATCAGGATTGACACATCTCTAGTCAGGAGCCACGAGCGCTGAAGGTCAACTACTTCTGTGCGAGTTTTGCGAGTCGCATGTTTATACCTAATAGATTACAATGGAAAATTATTTTTACCTGCCTCGTGCGGGCAGCCATCCTCTCCCCTCAGCCCCGCGCGCATTCAGGGCTATGCTATTTTTTGTAATGTGCTATTTTAATATTTATTCATTATTATCTTATTATGAAATCGAAGACTATCCCGGTTGATTGACATTATAAAAAGGTTTAAAACGAATTTACCGCGTGAATTATCTAATTGTTTTACGAGATAAAATGTTTACTTAAGTACACGAAATTTTGCGCATTTCGTGAATTTACGTAAATTTACAGACGTGAATTTAAGGTTACCTACCTATAGTTATATTAAACAATTGAATATAGAGGTATCTACTTGTATTTCCTGAAAAAGCAAAGAAATGTTGGACAAGGCAGTTTTTTTTCTGTACCGCAAATTTGACAGATAATTCTGAATAATGCGTATTGCTTTACAAAACGACGTTACAATTATCTAATAGTAAATTTCCATAGGAACATAAAAAAGGCCTTCTTTATACGATTCGTATGGCAGTATCGGAGTAATCGTCGTTTTTCTGAAACGCTATCATTTTATTGTGATGTATTCTTCTTCTTCTTCACGTTCTCTAAGAGACACTACAATTCAAACGTCAACGCTCGAAGGGTCGTTTGTTTGGGCAATTTGTTAAATAGTTTAAGGCTAGTCGCCTGAAACTTGGCCGTACGTGGTATAATCGGTTAAAGGTAATGGGATTTCTTCCTGGTGACATGCCGATGTACTTCCTCGTGAGATGTTGCCGAGCTCTTAATGCAAAAGAATTTGCAAAGAGTTTCTTGAGCAAAAATCGCATATAAAGTCAATATCCCTAGCTTTTGGAAGTCTTCACGACATGAATGCCGTGGACCAAAACCTACTATCGCACGTATGTCTTTTTTTGGAGAGTGAGTACACCGTTGATGTGCACTGCAGTATTCCATAGAAGAATAACATAGCGCGGGTGAGGTTCAACTACCATACAACTCATGATGCGTAATAGAGTATAGCAGGCTGATGACAGTTTTGACTTGACATGCTCATTCCATGGCATCTTTTCATCCAGTATAGTCCGAGATGATTTACGCAGCTAAAAATATGGTGTTTTGCAAAGTGACAGCCCTGCAAAAGCAGGAACGGGACAGCATGCGAGTCACGATGCCTTGTTTACAAAACCAAAATGGCCAGTCTTTATCCAGTGATGCCAGGTTGTGTCGGCGTCTCGTAATTTCAATGATATAGTACTTGTGTATTTTATTGATAAATTGTGAGTTATCTGTGTTTTCAAAATTACTGTACATTTTAAAGGTTCGTTTATCTATTATCTATTATTGTTTGTTTGTTTTTATCTATTATTTCTCTCTCTCTCTCTCTCTCTTTTTCTGTCTCTGTCTCTCTCTATCGTTCAATTATTACAAGAATGCCAAGACCAGCTGTGTTTACTTCTGTAGAATACGCGGATATGGTTTTTGTATATGGCCTATGCGACGGCAACGCGGAACAAGCTTTACGTCTTTATCGTCAAAAATATCCATTTCGTCGACATCCTAGAAATGGCGTAGTTATCTACTCTGCTTTTCAGCGAATCAGAGAAAACAAGCCAATTGTTCCATATACTAGAGAGGCTAATAATTTTCCTGAAGTCCACGGAATTCGCGTCGAAGAAAGGATATTGTTATACGTCAGAAGAAATCCTACTTTAAGCATTCGACAAGTCGCGAGACATTTCAATGTGCCGCATTCGTTCGTGCAGAAGGTTTTGAAAAGCAATAAAATGCACCCTTATAAATATAGACCAGTACAGAGTCTTCTTCCTCGGGACTTCTTAGCGCGGGTTGCCTTTTGTCAGCGTTTTCTTGAAGAATGCGCTATTAATGAAAATTTTATTAAAAATATAATTTGGACAGATGAAAGTACCTTTACCAGAAACGGAATGTGGAATCGCCACAACGACCGTTATTGGTCGCAAGGTAATCCATTTGTCCAACGTGAAAGAGCATATCAATATCGTTGGTCTATAAATGTTTGGGCAGCTTTGCATGGAAATACATTAATTGGCCCATTTTTTATTGATGGTACCCTCAATAGCCGAAAGTTCCTTGAACTATTAAACGGCGTGGTTGCCGATTATTTAGATGATTTGTCCATTGCCACCTTAAACCGAACATGGTACCAGCTTGATGGAGCTCCAGCCCATTCGACAGCAGAAGCACGCATAAGATTGACTGAACTATTCGGCAATCGATGGATAGGTAGATTAGGACCATGGCAGTGGCCTCCAAGGTCTCCCGATCTAACTCCTTTAGATTTTTTTTTGTGGGGACACGTTAAAAATGTCGTCTACAAAACTGTGTGTAATACTGCAGAAGAAATGCGTGATAGGATTCGCGATTGCTTCCAGAAATTAAGAGAGACACCAGAAATGTTTGATCGCATTCATAACTCGACTTTGCGTCGTTGCACTAAATGCATAGAAATCCGTGGCGAACAGGTGATAAATAGTCGTATTATAAGACGACAATGAATTTTACACCATCTCATCTTCCTCTTTCTCTAGATCTTGAGAGATTTATAAGATATTTTTAAAATATTTATCTATTTTTGTATTTAGTTTAAAATTTATTTATTTTTTATTATTTTATTTCATTATTTTTAATTTTATTTTATTTATTTATTAATTATTTTATCAATTATTAGGTATTAAAAAATATTTTACTGATTTAATTTTATTAATTTTGTATGTATTATATGGAGGACAAGGCCTTTGATTATAACGTCAAAAGAATGACTTTGCTTTGATTATGTAATCATAGCAATGCCATCTTTTTTTGTTATGATTAAGGGGATACCTCTTTAAAAAAATGCGAGCTCTAAACGTTTACCTCTTGGGTGGGCATGGAAAAGCGTTTTTTTCTTATTAGGAAACTCACCGAAAACCGGATGTATTCACCTCGCTGATTTCGATACTGAAATAATCTTTTGGCGAACTCAATAAATATGCGACATAAACAATAAAACCATAGATACCATAAAAAAAAACATAATAAAAAATATTTTAAAATTTAAAAAATAAAACAAACCTAGTGAAAATGCTTTACATATTACTTACTGGCAAAACCGCGTGAATAGCCTACCGGTATGAATGAATTCATTCATATTGATAAAGGTATGGATACATACAACGATGATTAATTTTAGATAATTTTAGATAATTTTGATCAAATTTCAAAATTCAAAAATTTTAATAAATTTGTGATCTATATCATGGTCATTAAACGTGGTTAAATTTTCCGCGCTTATGTACTATACACGCTGTACATTTAAAAAAAATAAAAAAAATAAATGGGTTTCTCAATAGGTGCAAGATCATATAGAGTTGTCTACTACAATGGGCGAACCCGTCACCTCAGGAAGTTTTAACGATTAGTCGTTCTATCTCCCTGGAGTGAGCGCTGAATACTTGGACAAAACAGTCCACTGTCAAGCTCCGCCACATGCCCGTAAGAGGCCAACGCCTTAACCGCGAGATAGCCAGGAGTGTTACCCAGCGGGCTTACACTCACGCCCTTACTTCCAATTGCGACCAGATTACTCCAGTCCCTCGATTGGTTACGAGTTCAAGGTCGCTTGCGCGGTCCTCTCCCTTACGAAGCGGTGAGACGGTGTAAACCGAATCTATCGCGGACCACGGCATCCTTTGCCCGGCTGATCACCCAGGATCGGGTAGCCGATGGTCGTTTCAAGAGCAGTCACCGCAAGGTCCGCAACCACCCCCGCTCTATAGGAGACAGTACTGCTTCCAGACTCCCCCGACTGTTAGTCAAAGTGCACAGTCGATTGGCTTACGCCGCACGGTGCGCAGACCGTCCAGGAGCGCCACAAGGGTGATTCCCAGGGGAAACTAGCCGTAAGGCCAGAGTCCTACCCAGGCTCACGCTTCATGCGTGGAGGCCGTCGGATGGGTGTTGACCCGTGAGTGTGACCGACCCTGAACAGAATGGGCCTTCGTGGTCCACTCAGCAAGGGCTATTAACGCCCATTAGCTCCATGTGCAAGATCGATTCGGAAAATGTTTTCCGTCGCATCGTTACATGTGATGAGACATGGATACACTACTACAACCCTGAGGCCAAACAGCAAAGCAGGCATAATATCTTAATACAATATCAGATAAAATTGAGGGTTGTGAAGGTAAAGTATTAATGGACAACACGATCCTCAGTCAAGCTATTCCAGCAGCCTATAAGAGTCCAACACCTTACCGCGAGACAGTGGGAAGTGCAAAAAGCGGTTCAACCTCGCGCCCTTACTACAAGAAGCGAAGCCATCACCTCAGGAAATTTTAACGATAGTGATCAATCTGTCTCCCATGAGGTGAGCATAGATGACTTAGAGACAATACAAATCTACCGTCTAGCTAAGCCAACATGCCCGTCAAATGCCAACGCCTTACGGCGAGTCGCCGGAGAAGGTACCCGGCGAGCAGCCTCGCCCCCTGTCTACCAATTTTGGAAGGATATCTCCATCTGGTATTAACTATCAGGATACCTCCAGCCTCCTCTGATTCGTCTCCTCCGTGCTACAAGCGCTAGCAAAAAATACCATAACCTCTGTCCTTGTACTGGAATGCCACAATGCGCTTCAATCCATTGCAAGGTCAAATAGAGTGACCCTGCAATGGATTAAAGGGCACAGCGACTCACTGGGCAACGACGCGGCAGACGAACTGGCCAAAGGGGGATCAATGGAAATAGTATATGGACCGGAACCCTTGATGCCCATACCCCAGGCCCAAATAAAAACATGGCTACGCAGGAACACCGATGAAACCCACCTTACAGAATGGAAAAAAAACGCAGGATGCAGGCAAACAAAGAACGCGGTTTTGGAAGCGTCTAAAAAACTTGCCCGCAACCTCACCAGATTAAAAAGGGACAAATTCCGTAAAGTCATAGGTACTATGACAGGTCACTGTCCCCTAAACAAACACCTGTTTACCATAGGTGTGACAGACAGCCCTCTATGCAGAGGATGCATGGAGGAAGAAGAAACGCCACAGCATGTGCTCATGGAATGCAGGAGCGTGGCGGAGCAACGGGCAAGAATACTACAATCTCCAGCATCTGTCCAGGAGGCCTGTAGCAACCCAAACATATTGAGATGTCAACCACAACGGGCGAACCCGTCACCGTAGGACGTTTTAACGATTCTTCGTTCTATCGACCGTGCAGTGAGCGTAGAAGACTTTGGACATAACAAATCCGACGTCTAGCTACGCCACAACCCGCAAGAGACCAACGCCTTTACCGCGAGATAGCCAGTATGTTACCTGGCGGGCCGACACTCGCGCCCTTGCTTCCAATTGTGACCAGATTTCTCCGGTCTCTCGATTGGTTCCGAGTTCGAGGTCGCTTGCGCGGTCCTCTCCCTTACGAAGCGGTGAAACGGTGTGCACCGAATCTATCGCGGATCAAGGCGTCCTTCGCCCGACTCTGAACCGGGATCGGATGGCCAATGGTCATTTCAAGAGCAGTCGCCGTAAGGTAGGCAACCACCCCCGCTCTATAGGAAACAATACAGTTCCCAGACTCCCCCGACTGTTAATCGGAGAGCACAATCGATTGGCTTGCGCCGCTCGGTGCGCAGACCGTCCAGGAGCGCCAGAGGTTTGATTCCCAGGGGAGACTGGTTGACCCAGTGTCCTACCCAGGTTCGCACCCCATGCGTGGAGGCCATCGGATGGGTGTTGACCCATGAGTCAACGGGCTGCTAACCTTCTGGGACAGCCTGGGTTGGCTGGAGTAACATAAATAGAAACATGAGCCACGCACAAAGGCCCAATCAAGAGGCCAAGTGCGGGAAAAAGCCCAGATAAACTAACTAACTAACCTCCAGCCTCCCAACTACAACTACGGGTCCAAAGTTGCTTGCGCGGCCTCTACCTGCAGTATATTCAGCTGTGATTCAGTTTGAATCTATCGCGGACTAATGGCATGGAAAACTCAAATAAAACAGCTGATCGATACTCAAACTGTTGTAAATCATTTGGGATAAAATGTAATTTTAAAATAATTTTATTACATTATTTGATTCAATAATTCGCTGTCAAAAGTTGCTAATTTGCTCATACTGATTTACCTATTTCAAGAATGTGTAACAAAAACTGCATATTTTATCATTTTGTTTTCGCGCCTTTGTACAGGTTATGTTTCGCCGAACCTGTTTTTCATGTTTTCCCCGTGTTTTTTTATGTTTCCTACTGGTTTTTCGATGTTTTCGTGCATTTCTCACATACTTTGACAGCTAAAACATTTATTTGCGAAATTCGGGAGAATTTCGCGTTTGACAGATAGGGATTTGCCGAGCTCTCACGTGATTGGTCGAGGCCGCGGCTTTGTTTTTTTTTATCATTTAACGGCGTTCAAGCCGTTTTGAAACATTCGGCGGTTGTCGCCCAACCTCGTTCCATTTCGATTCAGGATGTCGCCGAAGCGGTCGCGCGGTTTTGGTCGGGAAGATTGGCAACCTCCGTGATGGGGATAATGCCGCAGTTTTACCGCATGGCGGTGATATTTTTTATGTGAAGTGTGCGTGATTAATCTGGTAAGCAATTCATTTCATTTTGGGTTGGTTTTCTTATGGGATCAGCGCGATTTTAATGGATTCTTTTCCTTTGATCGCAGTTTGACGGCACCTCTATTTTTATCGTATTTTACCTGAAGTGACGAGATCGTCACGGAATGTGACGGAATTTGCCTTCATATCCGGAAATTACTGCATTATTATTTGACTGGAGACTTTGTAATCGGAATAACGCCGATAAGGCGGGAGCTAAAAGGGGGTTGCCTTCGTGGCGATTAAACACGAATATTTCACTTAACCTTGTGTTTTTTCTTTTTGTGTGTGCTTTAGTTTTTGTGCGTTTGAGGGAGAAGGATTTTCTGGGGGCCAAATTCAGTGCCCATCAATATTTAGCCCACTCTCTGAGATAGTTTTTTTTTCCATTCCAAAAT
Organism: Micropterix aruncella; assembly: GCA_944548615.1. NCBI lineage: Eukaryota > Metazoa > Arthropoda > Insecta > Lepidoptera > Micropterigidae > Micropterix > Micropterix aruncella. The sequence continues at coordinate 10,468,240 of OX155979.1, read as the reverse complement.
TTCTTTTTGTTATAATTTTTTTTTTGAAATTAGTTTCCGTCTTTAACTTTAAAAGTTAGGTGGCGTCCTTATAAATTCATTCTTTTGGGTTTTGGTGATTCTGCCGTGTTTCTTAAAAACACGGTGGGCTTATAACTTTGCGGTTATAAATGTCACTAATTAAAAACTCACCCTGTATACGACTATAAGATGGATAATACAAACCTGTGGTGCACCCGAAGTCCAATGTGATTGCTGAATTTAGCACTGCAAATACTGCAAACAAAGTTGTCTGACTTGTGCACCATGTGCTTGTGACTATACAGCGATTTTGCCTTTCTGGAATGAATATATATCAAAATATACCAAAATGTCTGCCTAATTCGTTGACAAAATAGATATTATTTTGTTTTTTGCTGAAATATAGTTTTCGGCGTATTTGTATATTAATGAGGTTATTTTTCCCAAGATTTTTTTTCGAGAAATCATCAAAAATTTTATTGGTTTTTATGTGCTAATATCTAAATATTTTTGTATGTAAATAAGCAAAACGAAATATTGCCTTTGATAGAGAATCTAATAAAGATCGCGATAGTATTTACAATTTCTAAACAGGGTTCCGTATTTTTCCCTAAGACAAGTACAAGTTAGAAATGCCGATTTTTTTTCACTTTTTCGACTTTCTCATATTTATTTATAATTATGTAACTGTTTTACAAAATGAGATTTCAATATTCTATATACAAAATTTCAATGCGATCATTTCACAGTTATCCATTTTATGATTGCTATAGTAGTTCCATAGTTATAGTACTTTTTGTCGAGCGCGGCGATATTGCAAGAAATTCCAATAAATTGCCGCGGTCTGAAATGAAATTATGCCGCTACTCGAAGGGTTAATATTAATTGACGCGAGTTAATATTAATTGATTAAAAAATAACTTACGAAAATCTTTGATGGCAGAATCCACACTGGAAAGTTGTTGATACAGTACCACTGCATCCGTGTTCCTTAGCTTTCGCCCTGCAAAATCATATATTAATAGAATAAAAAACAGAAATGCCATTACAGAAAGTGAAATATTGTAATTATAATTATTTTTATTACAGTTTCTTTTAATGAAATATTTCTGGTATATGTATTTATCCATATATGTAGATAAACGTTTTTCTTAAAAAGTGTACAAATTCCAGAAAGAATTCTTTAAATATATATTTTTTTTTAATTTGTTTGAGGTTTTTCTAAGGGGTTTATGAGCTTTTTAACACTGCGACCATTGCTGATATATTATGTTCGCCACAAGGTATAGTTCTGCGCTAAGCCTCGTGTCATTTAAGAACCGCAACAGGCTTTTGGCGCCAGATTGTTTTACCTCCTCAGGTTGGAGGTAGTGACCACCCAAGTGGGTGTATCTTTTACGCATCAGCGGGCCACACTCGCACATGAGGTGCTGGGGAGTTTCCTCTGCTCCTTGGCAGAACCTGCACATTTTTGTGTCTCTGAGCTTGAGGTTGAACATGTGTTTGTTCAGGCCACAATGCCCTGTGAGCACCCTCACCAGTATGCGTAGATTGTTCCTATTTAGCGATAAGGCCTTACGGTCGTAAGCCTTAATTAGCGCTTTGAAATGATTCAACCCTGGCGTGTTGTTCCAGTGGTTGACGGATTGGTCTAAACATATTTGTTTGAGCATTAGGTTTGCAAGGCTTTTTGGTACGCCACAGCAAGGTTCAGAGCCGTATAGGGTTCCTTTTGCTCCCGTCTTAGCAAGTTCGTCAGCTTTTTCATTTCCCTCGATTCCTGCATGGCCGGGAACCAATCTTAGAATTACTCTGTTTTTTTTTTCGCCCAGAGAATTCAGTAGTGATATGCAGTTTTGCACCAGCTTTGAATTAATGGTATTCGATGCTAGTGCCATAAGAATTGCCTTGCTATCCGAGTGGATATAGATACGGTGGTTGGCGTAGTTCTTATAGAAGTTGATATCCGCACAGATGGAATATGGAGGCGTGTAAATATATTAAAAGAATAAAAAGCAGAAATGCCATTACAGAAAGTGAACTAACTATTGTAATTAAAATTATTTTTTTTATGGTTTTTTAATAACATATTTGTGTTATACGTATTTATCCATATAGGCGTTTTTCTTGAAAAGTGTACAAATTTCAGAAAAAATTGCTTAATACCTCGAGCGCTGACGTTTGAATTGTAGTTTCTCTTAGAGAACGCGAAGAAGAAGATTACTCACAACAAAAATATAGCGTTTCAGGAAAACGACGATTACTCCGAAACTACTATACGGATTAATTGGAGTTCTATTGTATGGAAACAAATACAATAGAACTCCAATTAACCGAATCAATTCCAAACTCTAAATATTTTATCTTCTTTGGAACATGTTTTCTTCTTTTAAACTTGTACATGTTTAAAATGTTTGCCCTAGAACAAGTTTTCACTTAGTTGGGCGACATGGGACCGATCTTCATTATAAGCGTGACACAACTTGCTGTGGTTTTAATACTTTTAAGGCTTTATTTTATTCAATGTTATTAAATATTACCTAAGTTTTGTGTTACGCTTGTTGCAAACCATTACTATGCCCCTGCCAGCGTCCAGCTGTCATCCTTCCAGGTGGCGGTCCATGAATACTTCTCGGGTGTTTACCCAAAATCTACGCATGTCGACCCGGTTCACAGAGAAAACGCATTTAAGGCAAAGCTCCGTAGGCAAAAGCGGCTACTTCGTCGCCAGTTACGTGAAGCCAAGAAAGCCGGGGATAAAGCCCTCTGCCACAACTTCTCGCGCGCGTACCGCTCTATACTAAAACTCATACAGAGCGTAGCAACGCAAAACGACAAACGCAAGGCAGCATTTCTCAAATCCAAAGAGGAAGCCCGGTTCGACAAAAACCGTTTTAACTACAGCAAAACGGTTTTGTCTGCCGCCAAGGGAAAAATCCAAATCCCGGAAGATATGGCCACGGAATACTTTTCGACCACGTATGAGGACCCAATGCGGCTCCATAATTACAGCCCTCCGCCGGGCATTACACCTCCGCCCCTGCCTACGGTAGCTTTTGCTTCTCAACCTCCATCACTAGATGAGATTCTTAATCAAGTAAAGAGGAAGCCGTCGGGCTCTACTCCGGGTCCCGATGGTATTCCCTATTTAGTATACAAAAAATGCCCCTGCCTTCTGCAATATTTAGGATCCATCTTCCGAAATATATGGAATAGCGGTGTAGTCCCACAGAATTTTGGCCGAGCGACAGTCATCTTAATTCCGAAGGTCCCAGTTTGCACCGGACCAAAGGACGCTCGGCCCATTGCTCTCACAGACACTGTGGCCAAAATCTTTTTTAGCATAGTCCACACGAGGATGAGCGAATTCATGCACCGGAATGAGTACCTTTGAGTATCAGTTCAAAAAGGCTTCATGCGCGGCGTCTCGGGCTGCCTCGAGCACAACTCTCTCCTGGCTGCTGCCATCAAGGATGCGAGACAGCACGAACGCCAAATCAATGTATGCTGGCTCGACCTAGAGAATGCCTTTGGGTCAGTCCGACACAGTCTCCTCCACTTTGCACTCCGCTGGTACAACTTCCCACCAGTCGTGCGTGACATTGTAGCCTCCTACTACAACTGTCTGACTTTCCATGTTAAAACGCAAGAATGGACTACCCGCTCTATACCATATTCAATTGGACTATTTCAGGGCTGTTGCCTCTCCCCGACGATTTTTAATATAGTTTTTAATATACTTCTGGAAAGCCTGAGCCAGTTTGACAGGAAGTGGGGCTACCGTTTTAAAACAGACGGCCAATACACCTCGTCGTGCCTCGCTTTTGCCGACGACCTAACTTTCATCACCAGAAGCCCCAAGCAGCTTTCCCTGCTATTACAGAAAGTGGAGCTTTTCTGCGACTGGTCAGGCTGTATAAAAGTGAAGCCCTCCAAATGTTTTTGCCTTGGACTCGCCCGCATGGGCACAAAATTTACATCCTATGACCCCAAATTGGTCTATAAGGGCTCTAATATCTCCCTTATAGACCCAAACAATCATTTCAAATTCCTCGGCAGAAAAATCACCCATCAGGGAAAAGACGTCTCGGGCGATCATGTTATAGAGCATTTCAAAAGTTGCCTGGCGAAAATAGATGCCTTGCTAATTTCTGGCCCTCGTAAGGCCTGGATCTATGACAATTATCTAACGTCACATTTGTCATGGCCCTGTCTTATTTACGATTTTACCAAAACCCAACTGTCCCGTCTAGATGCACTGGTGACAGCTAGTTTAAAATCCTGGCTGTCCTTAGCCAAACCAGCTGACCCCTCGACTCTCTTCAGGTCCAAACAAAATTTTGGGCTAGCGCTTAAACTGCCCTCTCTGCTCTACGCCAACTCCAGAATAACCAAAAATTCGATTCTGTGCAATTCCAAAGATCCGGCAATATCGAAGCACGTAATAAGTGGCTGTAGTGATTCAAATGAACTACAAGCCCGCGTAGACTTCCACAAAAGGTTCCTTACTGGAATCAGCCAGAATGGCACTGGTCTGGGGTATGGCAGTACAACCACGAGCGACGTGGACTTGAAGAAGTCTCTTTTGCGGGGAGATTACGACAGCAAGAGTATGGCTCATGCTATTGGCCTTCAATGCCAGAATGACTGGACAACAATTGGTGACTTTTGCATTCCGCCTCCAATGCACTGGAAGGTAATGCTCTATGACTGGACGCCAGAGATGCTGAAATTTTATTTGAATGCCTTTCAGCATACACTTCCAGACCCCAGTAACCTCGCTCGTTGGAGCTTTGCCGAGGATAGTTCTTGTCCCCTCTGTAGCAATACCCCTTGCACAGCTAGACACATTCTAGCTGGCTGCAAGGTGGCCTTAGATCAAGGACGGTACACTTACCGCCATGACAAAGTTCTCGCTGTTATTCGCGAGGTAATTAGTCTCTCAGTGGCTCGTGCCAACAAGGGTTTGACAGTATCCTCCAAACCCCCAATACAGTTTGTGCGGGATGGCTCTAAAGGCAAAAAACATTTAACTACAAAACCTTTCTCAATAATCGAGAAAGCTACAGATTGGACTCTGGAGGTTGATTCGGTCTCTAAGCAGTATAAATTCCCTGAAAGTCTCGGATGCACAGCCCTCCGTCCAGATATAACTCTTTACTCTCTATCTCGGAAGGTGGCTCTTATTGTAGAATTAACTGTTCCATGGGAATCAAATATCCCAAAAGACCACGAGTACAAATTAAATAAATACCATGATCTTGCAAATGCCGTAACCCGGAACGGCTTCACTGTTCACCTTCACGCGGTGGAAGTTGGCGCTCGTGGCCTGCCAGCTAAATCTCTATTTCACCTCTTTAAAGATCTTGGCCTTTCCAGAAAAATAATCAACTCTTTCTTAGAAAAATTATCTAAAACTGCGATTTGCGCATCTCAAATTCTATGGCTTCGAAGGGGGAGTGAATGGGTGGCAAGGTGAACGCTCACATGTGGCAAGACAGCTGTCCTAAACCTACCACAGCCGGTTCGTAAGTCCGGAATCCACTGCTCACCCCCCAGAAGTGTAAAAAATAGTATTATGATGGGCCCGACTCCGGTCGGTGAATTCCATGGCAGCTCCGTTTGTATTTATTTATATAAATAAATAAATAAATAAAATTGGGACCGGACCCCCATTCGAATAATCAAAATAAATAAAATACAAACGGAGCTGCCATGGAATTCACCGACCGGAGTCGGGCCCATCATGATACTATTTTTTTACACATCTGGGTGTGCAGTAGATTCCGGCCTAACGACCGGCTGTCGTAGGTTTACGACAGCTGTCTTGCCACATGCGAGCCTTCACCTTACCACCCATTCACTCCCCCTTCGAAGCCATAGAATTTGAGATGCGCAAATCGCGGATTTAGATTTATATTAAAAATTATTTTACGTAGACCATATCGCCATCCCACTAATGAACTTTATAAAGAAGCTAATGTCCTTGATTGTAGGCAACTTTTTCTAAAAACCTGCCTCTTAAGGCTATTTTTGGACAATAACTCAAATCTAGGAGTAATTCAGAACCGAATACCAAGGAGACAAGTTATACAAAATAGCCTTATAATACCCAGAATGAAAACATCATTTGAACAAAGACATTACTCTTTCATTGTGCCGAGATTTTACAATCTGATCAATATAGAAATAAAATTGAATTTGAAAAATGAATTAGGGAATTCAAAAATAAATTAAAGAAATGGTTATCGAATCATGACAGACTAACCATACATCAAATGTTAGAAATAATGGTTTAATAAAACTTAGGTGCACAAATTTAAACATATTTTTAAACATGTATGTTTCAATGTTTCAGCAAATCAATGTTTTATAGTAATTAATTCTTAAATAAATAAATAAATAAAATAAAAGGTATTTTTTCTAGGAAAGAGTTGATTATTTTTCTGGGGAGACCAAGATCTTTAAAGAGGTGAAACAGAGATTTAGCTGGCAAGCCACGAGCGCCAACTTCCACCGCGTGAAGGTGAACAGTGAAGCCGTTCCGGGTGACGGCATTTGCGAGATCATGGTATTTATTTAATTTGTACTCGTGTTCTTTTGGGATATTTGATTCCCATAGAACAGTAACTTCTACGATAAGGGCCACCTTCCGAGATACCTGAAAGACACCTGTGGATTTCAGGGACCACAGGTTTTAAAATATATTGATTTTAATCAATATTCTCCCATATTAAATTGGACTATGCAGTAGTTTAAAACAATCACAGTGTCGCCAACCTATGAACATTCCTCTTCAATCGTATCGCAGTAGCCCCTGTGGGCGATGCAGGGTTCCTTGTGTTAAAAATAGCAGTCGTTTAACCCGTTGAGTATGATACGACCAAATCTGGTTCTGAAACAATTATCCGTTGAGTATGATACGACCAGATCTGGTTCCGCGTTTTTTTCACTTCTTTGACGTTCTCATATTTATTCATAATTATCTAATTGTTTTACAAAATGATATTTCAATATTCTATATTCGAAATTTCAATGCAATCATTGTGCAGTTGTTCTTTTTATGATTGGTGTAGTAGTTTCGTAGTTATAGTACTTTAAGGTCGATGTCGCCGAAAATCCTGCAAAAGAGACAGATGCATCCATGAAAATACCCATTTACTCCAAGGGTTAAATGCAAATTAGAATATAGGAATTTATTTAGGTTGAATTTTCATGAAGAAGAGCATGTAGACATATTATTAACAGTGACTTTCTTGTTTATTTTCTCTAACAGTGAAACTGGATTTACATCTCATTCATGTATGGAGACTTTGGGTTCGGGGAGGAACCTCGGAGGAACCCACCAAACTTGAATTTGTCCATACAATGAAATGAAAATACACCGGATTTCGGGTGGGATAAATCCCCAATATCCCCCCCCTCATCTAGATAAGTGCCTGCCTCTCATCTATATCAGGCTTAGTTAGTTAGTTAGTTTGTCTGGGGTTTTGTCCCGCATTTGACCTCTTGATTGGGCCGTTGTGCGTGGCTCATGTTTCTATTTATGTTACTCCAGCCAACCCAGGCTGTCCCAGAAGGTTAGCAGCCTGTTTGGGTTGCTACAGGCCTCCGGGACAGTTGCTGGAGATTGTAGTATTCTTGCCCGTTGCTCTGCCACGCTCCTGCATTCCATGAGCACATGCTGTGGCGTTTCTTCTTCCTCCATGCATCCTCTGCATAGAGGGCTGTCTGTCACACCTATGGTCAACAGGTGTTTGTTTAGGGGACAGTGGCCTGTCATAGTTTCTATGACTTTACGGATTTTGTCCCTTTTATCAGGCTTATCCTGTATATCCTGTATATCAACCAACTAGCTGACCCGTGCCCATTTCGTTGGGCGGTAAAACTTTTTACTTGTGACGAAATTATGAGTGTGGTTCGGTTAGTACTGAGTGCTATGATTTAGTTCCTGACTGCCAAAAGAACGGTTATATTTTTACTGTATATGTATGTATTTGCATGCCAATTTGACTATATTACCGTTATCCGTCTTCTTGTGAGTGTCTTATTTGTGAGCGTATTATCTATTTATGCAGTAAAAGGGAAAAGTCTTTTGTTTAAAACGCTTGAGACGATAAATTTACTTATTTTGATATGAATTCATAATTGTTGATAATATGACCAATAAACATGACCTAACGATTTAAATTATTTTTTAAATAAAAATGACTACTTTTTGTAACTTAAATATAAAAGTTAGACATATGCTGTCGCTGACTTTTTTCAAGCATTACAACTTTTCTCTAGAACTTAATCATATATCTGTCATGGTTAAGGCAGCGTTAGTTAGAAACGTTTTCGTTCGACCGCTTATTCTCCAACTTATTTTGCAAATCCGACTACCACGAGAGTCTTTTCATTTCTCGAATTAATATATAGCCTATGACACTCACAAATAACGTGGCTTTCTATTGGTAAAAGAATTTTTAAAATCGGTTCAGTAGATCCAGAGATTACTCCCTACAACCTCCCAAACTTTACCTCTCTATAATATTAGTATAGATGGTTACTAAACACTTACCTAGAGGGTGTTGCAAATTCGCACGCCTTACAGCGGAACAGGAATCGATGTTTGGCAGTCTGGTGAGTGATGAGGATTTTCTTTGTAGGGAAATATGAATTGCAAACGGTGCATTCAACCGGTCCATAACTCTGCAAATAAACAACAATGTGAGTCGTAGCAGCCAGCGATTTCAAGTGATAATGTCGGTGCCACGTTTATAACCTTAAATTTATAATCTACCGTGTTTTGTAGAAACATGGCAGATATAAATAGGATAGAAAACGAATTTACCGCATGAATATTGTAGCACCCGACGTTTCGGTGACGTTGCAGCCGCCGTTGTCCAGGGTAGACTGAAGAGCTGTCAATCCGTTGTTTTGCGGGTAGGCTGCATACCGCTTCCGCCACTGCGTAGGTTATATTGGTGGTGGGGGGCCGGGCTTAGAGTGCGGGAATTTTGAAAATCCGTCTTGCACACAACACTCACTGTATCCTGTTTTACGTCTTTGAGAAGAGAGTTTGTAACCGTCGTCTCTGTTAAAGTTCGGGGTTCTTCTTATTTCAATGGCTTTCCGGATCATGCGAGGAAAGTAGAATTGTTCTTTGGATAGCACAATGGGATTTTGAAACTGCATCCAGTGGTTACTTCCGCTATCCAATATATGTTTGCAGATCGCCGATTTTTCTCGCTGAACGTTTTTAACAGCTTTGATGTGTTCTGACAGTCGCGTGGCTATGGGCCGTTTCGTTTGTCCAATGTATTTTCAAAATTCCCGCGCTCTAAGCCCGGCCCCCACCACCGTTATAACCTACGCAGTGGCGGAAGCGGTATGCGGCCTACCCGCAAAACAACGGATTGACAGCTCTTCAGTCTACCCTGGACAACGGCGGCTGCAACGTCACCGAAACGTCGGGTGCTACAAATTTCACGCGGTAAATTCGTTTTCTATCCTATTTATAATGTCAAACAACCGCGATAGTCTTCGATTTTATAAACATGGCAGAATCCACCAAAACCCAAAAGAATGAATTTATAAGGACGCCACCTGTCTTTTAAAGGTAAAGACGGAAACAAATTTTTAAAAAAAATTATACCAAAAAAAAATTTTGAAAAAGAAAAAAAGAAAAGTTAACCTAAAAAAAAACGATCTCAGAGAGTGGACTAAATATTGATGGGCACTGGATTTGGCCCCCAGAAAATCCTTCTCCCTCAGACGCACAAAAGACTAAAGCACACAAAAAAAAACACAAGGTTATGTGAAATATTCGCGTTTAATCGCCCCGCAGGCACCCCCTCGTTCAGCTCCCGCCTTATCAGCGTGTCACATGTGCTCCAGCCAAATACAAGTCGCAATTCTGGATATGAAGGCAAATTCCTTGACGTGGAGGCAAATCCCGTCACATTCCGCGACGATTTCGTCTCTTAATTAAGCAGCAGTTAAAATACGAAAAAAAGAGATGTACAGAGGTACACAGGTACAGACCCATAGATTATTAAAAACTGAAAAAACCCTATAGATTCCATAACCAAACATCCAAAAAAGTTTGTCAAGCTAATAGAGATGAATTAAGCGAGACTTCTAGCGCCTGTTTCTTACTCAGGCAAATACGGAAACTGATCAGCGTTAAACACACAAAAATAATATAACTTTGCCTATTTCGAGTCAATTCTTCGTTACGGGATTCCCTTCTGGGCACGGTGTACTGCAATTTTAAGGCAACATATTTTCTCTCTCCAAAAACGAGCCATAAGAATATTGATAAACCTTAACCATAATGAATCATGATGTGGTCACTTAAAAAATCTCAGTATTCTAACGCTACCATCACTATATATATTTGAATGCATAAAGTTAATATTAAAAAACATAGGAAAGTTGAAGACGCAAAAAGAAATTCACTCGCATTTCACCAGATGTAGGCACAATTTAGCATTACCCCATCCATCTCTAGAATTGTTCAAAAGGGATCCAAATTATGTTGGAATGGTGTGTTACAATAAACTGCCTAAGAATATTAAAATTATATGTAGAAACGGAAAAATAGCCCAATTTAAATCAAAATTAAAAGGCTACCTTATTGCAAGAGAATTATATAATATTAACGAATTATAATTAGATGACTGACAATTTCCATCTCGATTTTATTTATTTAACTTGACATTTGTACCATTTTATTAATTATTATATTTATTTATTTATTTATTTATTTAAGAATTAATTACTATAAAACATTGATTAGCTTACAAAAATAACAGGAACCGAATGGCAAAACCTTAACCTTTTGCTTATTTGTTTCTGTCACCCAACTGGGACTAGCCCGTTCTAGAGTGGACAGGACTCCAATATTACAATCAAGTTTGCTTGATTGCTTGGTTGCCTACAAATGTACAAGTTTTAGTAAAAAGCAAATGACACTAAATTGCCCTAAAATGTGGTCTTCAGAATAAAATAAAAAATAATAATAATAAAAAAATATTAAAAATATACAATAAATAAAATGCAATTCCATTATTAAATCGGCAATAAATATAATATAAAATTCGATTAAATAATATAAATAAAGTTATATGTGAGAAAAGAAAGAAACAGTCATTAATATTTAATATTATGTTAAGTAATATAAGATTTAATATAAAAATACCTAGTCTAAAAGTATAATTCATTGTCAAAGTCAAATATTTTTTGGTAGTTAGTTCAATGTTAAAAAATACTTAACATATAAGTTTAAAAATATGTTAATAATTTGTGCACCTAAGTTTTATTATACTATTATTTCTAACATTTGATGTATGGTTAGTCTGTCATGATTCGATAACCATTTCTTTAATTTATTTTTGAATTCCCTAAATGTCAAATTCATTTTTATTTCCATATTGATCAGATTGTAAAATCTCGGCGCAATGAAAGAATAATGTCTTTGACCAAATGATGTTTTCCTTCTGGGTATTATTAAGCTATTTTCTACAACTTGTCTCGTTGGTCGCCGGTTCTGAATTATTCCTAAATTTAAGTTATTGTCCAAAAATAGCCTTAAGAGGGAAGTTTTTAGAAAAAGTTGCCTACAATCAAGAACTTTAGCTTCCTTATACAGTTCATTAGTGGGATGGCGATATGGTCTACGTAGAATAATTTTTAATATAAATTTCTGCGCAACTTGCAATGGCTCTAGCAGGGTTTTACCACATCCACCCCATCCAATTATGCCGTAAGTAATAAGCGATTCACATAAAGCATATTATTACTATTATTTCTAATTGTCTCCGATAATTAATTATATTTCTTATTTATAGGACCATTTAATTTTAATATTATAATTTCATGACAAACTGTAGTTATAAATATCTAATAAAACTATCAATTGTGTGGTGAGTCTCTAATGAAATATTTAGTATCCATTTTAAAGTTATTTTAACATTAAGCAGCTATATAAAGTGTCTAAACAACTATGTAAAAGTTTTTGAAGACAATAAATGCGATTTGATTTGAGAGAAAATCATGTTTGAAAATGGATTTAAAATCCTATTTGGCCACGATTTTAAAAAAGATTTCTTCTTCTCCGTCGTTCCCTCATTACTGAGGATCGTGGCCACTAGACAACAGTTTGCCTACGAGGCTCCTCCACTTCGACCTGTCTTCTGCATGGCGGGTCGCAGATTGTATTGACCCTTTTGTAACTTCTTTGATGAGGTCGTTCCATCTGGCCGGTGAATGAAAAGATTATTTAGAACCGTTTAAAGTTGTCGAGTCGGGAGTTCGCGACCTAATAGGCCCTGTGCAGTTAGGCTACTAAGACCCATGCGTTTAGAGTCAGCCAGACGCACATCCTAGTTATCTTATCAACCATTAAGTGCTACTTTTGATTGCTACTTAACCCCTCCGTTGCATACGCTTAAATTGCATCGCGACCCTGTCGGGTTTCATGTCGCGCTCACTGCCAGAATTCGAATTAAAAATCGGAACGAGACGCATACCTTTCGCTTGGTACGTTAGAGTATAGAAGAAGATACATTTTCGCATGATAATCGATTACAGAGTGCGTTCTCCAAATTTCAATATAATACGATGCCTGCAAACGCCATTTTACGTCTGTCATTTTTCGACACCGGCTTTCACGGGAAGTGTTATTTTGGTGATTTCTGGTGCGAATTTTTCAAGAAAAGTGAGTAATTTCCTTTCTAAAGGAATTTGTCATTAAGCATTAGTGATTTGGTGTAGCATATGTGCATTTTTTTTTACTATCTAAAGTGTTTGTCAAAAATTTCACTGAGAACACGGTTATAATTTTTGGTACAGTAGAGAGTCGATTATTCGAACTAATTGGGGGACAAGGGTGTTCGGAAAACCGATTTATTCGGATAATCGAACTGTATAAAAAACTGTATTAATAAAACCATATATGGACATAATAATGTGTATTATCTATGTAATCTGTTTTAACTTTTTTTATTTATTACAATAGTGAGTAGTAATCCCGTGAACAAAATAGATATGTGTGTATGTAATACATACGTACATGAAGAAGAACTTATTAACGCTTAAAAAAGTCCTTAATTTTGGTCTGTCGAAGCAAGCCTACCCGCTTATGAGCAGCTAATTCCCGCACTTTTTTCAGTACAGATATCTGATACTGGTCGCTTTCATTTTGAGCTTCAAACCATCGCAAGACAGTAGCTAGACATGTAAATGCTTCAGAAGGTGTAGATATATTTTCATTTTCATTTTCTGATTCACTAGTCGATGAGGTGCTGGCGGCGTCAGCATTATCAGTCCCGGGGTCTACAATATTGCTGTCTTGCATGATTTGGTACCCTGGATCTGCATCATCAACCCTCATCCATTCTTGAACGTCTTTTCATCACATTCATGGCAATCGAGTTCTGTTTTTAAGCAAGAGTCTGCGGCCGCAGTAGTTCGGTTAAGCGGTCGTTCGGTTGACCGACGTTCGGATAATCGACGCTCTACTGTATATTTAATTGTTTTACGAGATAAGGTTTCAATGTTCTATATTGGAAATTTCAATGCGATCATTTCACAGTTCTTCTTTTTATGATCCATATAGTGGTTTATGACTAATGGTCGTTTTCCACAAGGCCGTCGATTTCACCCGCAATTTCGTAATTTGATACGGTATGGAGCAGTTTTAACCTAGCGACTCGAGGGGTTAAATTACTCGCCAATATCGCATTCGATTATAGACATTATTTCGCCTGCTACTGTAAGTATTTACTACAATAAATAAATACAAACGTAGCTGCCATGGAATTCACCGACCGGAGTCGGGCCCATCATAATACTATTTTTTTTACACTTCTGGGGGGTGAGCAGTGGATTCCGGACTTACGAACGCTGTGGTAGGTTTAGGACAGCTGTCTTGCCACATCTGAGCGTTCACCTTTCTACCCATTCACTCCCCCTTCGAAGCCATAGAATTTGAGATGTGCAAATCGCAGTTTTAGATAATTTTTCTAAGAAAGAGTTGATTATTTTTCTGGAAAGGCCAAGATCTTTAAAGAGGTGAACTTCCACCGCGTGAAGGTGAACAGTGAAGCCGTTCTGGGTTACGGCATTTGCAAGATCATGGTATTTATTTAATTTGTACTCGCGGTCTTTTGGGATATTTGATTCCCATGGAACAGTTAATTCTACAATAAGAGCCACCTTCTACAATTAGATACCTTATCGTGGCGTATCATATGCTGCCGATAATGATACTCAAGCAAGAATGATATCCCGCATTTATAACACCGAAAAGGGTTCTTTAAGAACTCATTGCTTTCCAGGGCATCTTTGATCCTTTGCACTTGCTGAGCTGCCGTCAGTATATGCACTGCCACTGTGTCACTAACAGCTGCAAAAAAAAACATTAACGCCTTTTAGAAATAAATGTTAAAAAGAGTGCTTATGAGGAGTATCAGGTGTGCTCAGAAAACAACCGAAATTACCTTCATAAATATATTCTGCAAAAATACACCATATAGATAAGATAAATAAAATACAAACGGAGCTGCCATGGAATTCACCGACCGGAGTCGTTCCCATCATAATACCTCGTCGTGCCTCGCTTTTGCCGACGAACTAACTTTTATCACCAGGAGCCCCAAGCAGCTTTCCCTGCTATTACAGAAAGTGGAGACTGGTCAGGCTGTATAAAAGTGAGACCGTCCAAATGTTTTTGCCTTGGACCCGCCCGCATAGACACAAAATTGACGTCCTATGACCCAAAATTCGTCTATAAGGACTCTATTATCTGCCTTATAGACCCAAATAATCATTTCAAATTCCTTGGCAGGAAAATCACCTGCCAGGGAAAAGACCTCTCTGGCGATCATGTTATAGAACATTTCAGTAAATGCCTAGCAAAGACAGATGTCTTGCTAATTTCTGGCCCTAGTAAGGCTTGGATCTATAACAACTATCTAACTTTACATTTGTCATGGCCCTTTCTTATTTACGATTTCACCAAAACCCAACTGTCTCGTCTGGATGGGAGCTAACGGGCCCATGATGAGGTGGCCACGATGACCCATGTGTTCAGGGCCGGTCACACTCACGGGTCAACACCCATCCGATGGCCTCCACGCATGGGGTGCGAACCTGGGTAGGACACTGGGTCAACCAGTCTCCCCTGGGAATCAAACCTCTGGCGCTCCTGGACAGTCTGCGCACCGAGCGGCGCAAGCCAATCGATTGTGCTCTCCGACTAACAGTCGGGGTAGTCTGGGAACTGTATTGTTTCCTATAGAGCGGGGGTGGTTGCCTACGTTACGGCGACTGCTCTTGACCATTGGCCATCCGATCCCGGTTCAGAGTCGGGCAAAGGACGCCTTGGTCCGCGATAGATTCGGTGTACACCGTTTCACCGCTTCGTAAGGGAGAGGACCGCGCAAGCGACCTCGAACTCGGAACCAATCGAGAGACCGGAGAAATCTGGTCACAATTGGAAGCAAGGGCGCGAGTGTCGGCCCGCCAGGTAACATTACTGGCTATCTCGCGGTAAAGGCGTTGGTCTCTTGCGGGTTGTGGCATAGCTAGACGTCGGATTTGTAATGTCCAAAGTCTTCTACGCTCACTGCACGGTCGATAGAACGATGAATCGTTAAAACGTCCTGCGGTGACGGGTTCGCCCGTTGTGGTTGACATCTCAATATGTCTCGTCTGGATGCACTGGTGACAGCCAGTTTACAATCCTGGTTGTCCTTAGCCAAACCAGCTGACCCCTCGACTCTCTTCAGGTCCAAACACAATTTTGGGCTAGCTCTAAAACTGCCCTCTCTGCTCTACGCCAACCCAGAATAACCAAAAATTCGATTCTAAGCAATTCCAAGGATCCGGCGATATCGACGCACGTAATAAGTGACCGTAGTGAGTCAAATGATTTACAAGCCCGCGTAGACTTCCACAAAAAGTTCCTTGCTGGAATCAGCCAGAACGGCAATGGTCTAGGGTATGGCAGTACAACCATGAGCGATGTGGACTTAAAGAAGTCTCTCTTGCGGGGAGATTATGACAGCAATAGTATGGCTCACGCTATTGGCCTTCAATGCCACTATGATTGATTGAAACGATTGGAGACTTTTGCATTCCTCCTCCAATGCACTGGAAAGTAATGTTGTATGACTGGACGCCAGAGATGCAGAAATTTTATTTAAATACTTTCAGCATACACTTCCAGACCCCAGTAACCTCGCTCGTTGGAGCTATGCCGAGGATAGTTCATGTTCCCTTTGTAGCAACACCTCTTGCACAGCTAGACATATTCCAGCTGGCTGCAAGGTAGCCTTAGAGCAAGGACGGTTCACTTACCGCCACGACAAAGTCCTTGCAGTTATTTGCGAGGTTATTAGCCTCTTAGTGGCTCGGGCCAACAAGGGTTTGACAGTATCCTCCAAACCCCCAATACAGTTTGTGCGGGATGGCTCTAAAGGCAAAAAACATTTAACTACAAAACGTTTCTCAATAATCGAGAAAGCTTCAGATTGGATTCTGGAGGTCGATTCAGTCTCTAAGCAGTTAAACCCGGAGCTTGAGGTTGTACATATGTTTGTTCAGGCCACAATGCCCCGTGAGCGCCCTCACCAGTATGCGTAGATTGTTAACCTATTTAACGATAATGCCTCACGGGTCGTAAGCTTTAATTAGCGCTTTGGAATGATTCAAACCTGGCGCGTTGTTCCAGTGGTTGACGGATTGTTCTAAACATATGTTTTTGAGCATTAGGTTTGCAAGGCTTTTTTGTACGTCACAGCAGTGCCGTATAATATTCCCTTTGCTCCCGTCTGTCAGTTTCCGGTGTAGCAAGTTTGTCAGTTTTTTCATTTCCCTCGATTCCTGCATGTACTACCATACCTAATCAGTGCTATACCGGCTGATTACAGCAAGAAACTTTTTGTGGAAGTTTAGGCTGGCTTGTAGATCATTTGATTCACTATTTATTTATTTATTTATTACCCAAAACATAATTAACCTTACAGATGATTCCAAATCGTTAAATATTTTTCTATTATTCTACTATAGACTATTAATATAATTCTACTGTTAAAAATATTACTATTACTCTACTCCATTACTATTACTATCATTATTATTCTAATATATAGATAATAAATAAATACAAACGGAGCTGCCATGGAATTCACCGACCGGAGTCGGGCCCATCATAATACTATTTTTTACACTTCTGGGGGGTGAGCAGTGGATTTCGGACTTACGAACCGGCTGTGGTAGGTTTAGGACAGCTGTCTTGCCACATGTGAGCGTTCACCTTGCCACCCATTCACTCCCCCTTCGAAGCCATAGAATTTGAGATGCGCAAATCGCAGTTTTAGATAATTTTTCTAAGAAAGAGTTGATTATTTTTCTGGAAAGGCCAAGATCTTTAAAGAGGTGAAATAGAGATTTAGCTGGCAGGCCACGAGCGCCAACTTCCACCGCGTGAAGGTGAACAGTGAAGCCGTTCCGGGTTACGGCATTTGCAAGATCATGGTATTTATTTAATTTGTACTCGTGGTCTTTTGGGATGTTTGATTCCCATGGAACAGTTAATTCTACAATAAGAGCCACCTTCCGAGATAGAGAGTAAAGAGTTATATCTGGACGGAGGGCTGTGCATCCGAGACTTTCAGGGAATTTATACTGCTTAGAGACCGAATCAACCTCCAGAATCCAATCTGTAGCTTTCTCGATTATTGAGAAAGGTTTTGTAGTTAAATGTTTTTTGCCTTTAGAGCCATCCCGCACAAACTGTATTGGGGGTTTGGAGGATACTGTCAAACCCTTGTTGGCACGAGCCACTGAGAGACTAATTACCTCGCGAATAACAGCGAGAACTTTGTCATGGCGGTAAGTGTACCGTCCTTGATCTAAGGCCACCTTGCAGTAGACTATAGCAAACGAAAAAAAGGAATCCGTTAGAGCGTAATATTAAACGATTATACTTACAATCTAATGTTTATCTAACCTTTCTTGTTATACTAGTTACTACTTTTTAACAATTTTAATACTACATACTACATATTTATCTAATTACTTGATTGCTAAGAAATGCCATTACCGTACTTTGCAGTTGTGCTAAGTTCACTGTCCAAATATCCAATTCTGGCTCAGTCGAACATAGTGCATTTAGGGTACGAAGCGTCCGCACCGTGAAGCAGTGTTGAACGATGTTAGTTCTAGCTCGCGGTAATGCGAACAATACGTGAGTCCTAGCACGGTAGTAATTGGCGGGTACAAACAGACCGATTCTTCTAAGGATGGTCGGATTATCAACGAACCCCCTAAGTAGTTTATATATGTGGCAGATTGACAGCCAATCTCTTCTTACGCTTAGTGAGTTGTACCCAACCATCCCTAGAATAAACGCCGTAGGATATAGAAAAGGATAATATCCATGCTGTTTAAAGTACAAGAACCTCAGAAAGCGTTTCTGTATACTCTCTAGCCTGGATATGTAGCTATTTTCGTAAGGACTCCATATTGCCGCGTTGACTTCTAATCTGCTCCGAATTAGGGAATTGAATAGGAGGCGCATGAGAAATGTGTTGATGTGCTTCAATAATGTTGGATCCTTAGAGTTCGACAGAATTAATGTTTTTGTATTGTGGAGTTAACAAAAAGCAGAGAGAGCAGTTTTAGATCTAGTCCAAAATCGTGTTTGGGCCTGAAGAGAGTCAAGGGGTCAGCTGGTTTGCCTAAGGCCAACCAGGACTTTGGACTAGCTGTCACCAGGCGGACAGTTGGGTTTTGGTGAAATCATAAATGCGAAAATGCCATGACAAAATAATAAATAATCTATACTAATATTATAAAGAGGTAAAGTTTGTGACGTTGTAGGAAGTAATCTCTGGATCTACTGAACCGATTTTGAAAATTCTTTTGTCAATAGAAAGCCACGTTATTTGTGAGTGTTATAGGCGAGTGTTGTGTTATATTGTGTTATATTGTGAGTGTTATTAATCCGAGAAATAAACCTTTTTCGTGGTAGTCGGATTTCCAAAGTAAGTCGTAAAAAACGGTTGAACGAAAACGTTTCTAACGAACGCTGCCTTAACGATGACAGATATATGATTAAGTTCTAGAGCTTGATAATGCCTACAAAAAAGTCAGCGACAGTATATGTCTAAATCTTATATTTAAGTCACAAACAGTAATTTTTTATATTAAAAAAAGAATTTAAATCGTTAGGTCATGTTTATTGGTCATATTATCAACAATTATGAATTCATATCAAAATAAGTAAATTTATCATCTCAAGTGTTTAAAACATAAGACTTTTCCCTTTTACTGCAAATAATTTCACTTTTACTGCATAAATGGTTAAAGAGATAAGACACTCACAAATAAGACACTCACAAGAAGACACTCACAAATAACGTAATATAGTCAAATTGGCATGCAAATACATACATAAATATGCAGTAAAAATATAACCCTTCTTTTGGCAGCCAGGAAATAAATCATAGCACTCAGTACTAACCAAACCGCACTCATAATTTCATCACAAGTAAAAAGTTTTACCACCCAACGAAGTGGGCACGGGTCAGCTAGTAAGATATAAATTTTAATAATAAATGATAAATAAATAATAAGACGTATTTCAATATTTACATGAAATCTTCTGCTGTTTCTTCCGCTTTCTCCTTCTTGGAGTTGGTTTGCTTATCGTATGTGTCTCTTTTTCTTTCTCCGGTTCTTTTTCTTCTTTATTCAGTATCAATACATAGCTATCATCAGGGGTTTCACTGTCCAAAACTTCCTGCAGAGTCTTATAAATGATTGTCTTGCTTTCAGGGAGCAGCGTTGGATTTAGCTGGTATTCAGTGTTGCTGTTGAGAAAAAAAAAATATTACTAGGTTAGAAAAGAAATAGAAGGAGACACCCTCTTTTTATTTCATTACGTGAATGCTTCGTACCGCACTTGGCCCTCCATATGAGGAAGTAGTGCCTACCCAGTTTGTAATATGCTTCACAATCCATATGCTTGAAATCGAAGATTATCGCGGTTGTATGACATTCTTCTTTTTCAATTTCCCCTCCTCTCGGAGGTTGGACAATATTATGGCTGGTCTGGGGTATGGCAGTACAACCACGAGCGACGTGGACTTGAAGAAGTCTCTTTTGCGGGGAGATTACGACAGCAAGAGTATGGCTCATGCTATTGGCCTTCAATGCCAGAATGATTGGACAACGATTGGGGACTTTTGCATTCCGCCTCCAATGCACTGGAAGGTAATGCTCTATGACTGGACGCCAGAGATGCTGAAATTTTATTTGAATGCCTTTCAGCATACACTTCCAGACCCCAGTAACCTCGCTCGTTGGAGCTTTGCCGAGGATAGTTCTTGTCCCCTCTGTAGCAATACCCCTTGCACAGCTAGACACATTCTAGCTGGCTGCAAGGTGGCCTTAGATCAAGGACGGTACACTTACCGCCATGACAAAGTTCTCGCTGTTATTCGCGAGGTAATTAGTCTCTCAGTGGCTCGTGCCAACAAGGGTTTGACAGTATCCTCCAAACCCCCAATACAGTTTGTGCGGGATGGCTCTAAAGGCAAAAAACATTTAACTACAAAACCTTTCTCAATAATCGAGAAAGCTACAGATTGGATTCTGGAGGTTGATTCGGTCTCTAAGCAGTATAAATTCCCTGAAAGTCTCGGATGCACAGCCCTCCGTCCAGATATAACTCTTTACTCTCTATCTCGGAAGGTGGCTCTTATTGTAGAATTAACTGTTCCATGGGAATCAAATATCCCAAAAGACCACGAGTACAAATTAAATAAATACCATGATCTTGCAAATGCCGTAACCCGGAACGGCTTCACTGTTCACCTTCACGCGGTGGAAGTTGGCGCTCGTGGCCTGCCAGCTAAATCTCTATTTCACCTCTTTAAAGATCTTGGCCTTTCCAGAAAAATAATCAACTCTTTCTTAGAAAAATTATCTAAAACTGCGATTTGCGCATCTCAAATTCTATGGCTTCGAAGGGGGAGTGAATGGGTGGCAAGGTGAACGCTCACATGTGGCAAGACAGCTGTCCTAAACCTACCACAGCCGGTTCGTAAGTCCGGAATCCACTGCTCACCCCCCAGAAGTGTAAAAAAAATAGTATTATGATGGGCCCGACTCCGGTCGGTGAATTCCATGGCAGCTCCGTTTGTATTTATTTATTATTAAGAAATTATCAAATTTATTCAAGAAGAGCTCAACGTCTTTTGATTCGCTTTTGGATCGGTATACGCACGCTATCGTAAGGTTCAATTCCTTTACACTTATCGCTGCACCCTCAAAATTATGTTCATCGTTAAATCTAGTGATGTCTAAAACGTTTACAGTATACTTATTTCCAATGTAAATCGCAGTTCCTCCATGTTCTCTAGTGGTTCGGTATTGGCAAGCAGCCATATAGTAATTATTTATATGGGCCATGTGATAATTATTCGAATTTAACCATGTTTCACTAAAACAGAGGATATCTGGGGTTTTCTCCATTTGTGTTAGAAAAAGTTCGATATCAGATATTTTGTTGTATATGCTTTGTTGTATATGAAATATTTAATACTTACTTCAGGTCAAAACCTGTAGAATTGGCATCTCAAATTCCACTGCCTACACAGTCGGTCTACCAAAAATATTGCAAAAATACTAAAGTGGATGAATCCATATATATGTACCAATCAAGAAATAGAAAATCAAGAAATAGAAAAATGTATTGACTCTCTAAAGAATAAAAAATCAACTGGTCTCGATGACATACCTGTTAGCGTAATTAAAATCCATAAACGTGTACATCCATGTCTTTACAATTTAAGCTTTTCAGAGGGAATTCAGAGGGAATATTTCCAGATTGTTATTAAATAGCTAAGATTATACCGATATATAAAAAGGGAGATCGTAGAAAATTATCGACCTGTAGCCCTACTGAGTAATTTCTCAAAAATTTTGGAGAAGGTCATCAAAAAACGGCTAAATGGTTTCCTTGAAAAATTTGGGGTCATTTCAGATAGTCAATATGGATTTCGGACAAAAAATCTACACAGGATGCCGTATTGTCTGCATGTTTCATGATTGAGAATAGTCGAAACAAGAAGATGTTTTCAGCAGGACTGTTCTGCGATCTAAGCAAAGCATTCGACTGTATTAATATCAATACCTTGGTAGATAAGCTATACCATTATGGAATTAGAGGAGTGGCTAATTCACTCATTAAATCGTACCTACAAAATAGGCAGCAAGTGGTGGAGATTAAAATAATTGATGGAATTGAGGAAAAGGCTGAGCAATCGAGTTGTGAAATAGTAAACATCGGTGTGCCCCAGGGCTCAATATTAGGACCTCTCCTCTTCAATCTCTATTGTAACGATTTAGCAACTAACATAACTTGTGCCAAAACTGTCCAATTTGCAGATGACACCACGTGTATTTTTGAAAGTGATTGTAGAACAAAAATGGAGGAATTAATAAACAAAACACTTTTTGAAGTCAATGATTGGTTTAGAGCGAACCAGATATCGCTAAATTTAAGCAAAACAGTGGGCCCGATTGCGTTTCTTTGTGAACTAAAACTAAAATTAGTCCAAGCGAACGAGACAGCGATACGTTAGAGCGGGATATGAAACGAACGATCGTCGATAAATACTACCTGCCGAACTTATACTCGTCTGAATAAATTCGAGCATATTTCGTGCGGTGTAAGATTTGACCTTGGCGGGCAGTTTTAATGCGAAAAAGTGACAATCGGTCATCTTACACTCTGCTCTAGCGTATTGCCCTGTCTCGTTCACACGGACTAATTTCCGATTTTAGTTCACGAAGAAATGCAATCGAGCCCAGTGTTGATAAACTTCTCAAATAAAAAAGAAAAACAGTTAGCGTTAAATTATTCTATCGAGATTGCTAAGTCGACTAAATTCCTAGGAATTTACATCGATGAAAATATGTCATGGAAAACCCATATAGACCAGCTTAAGTCAAAATTATGTTCAGCTTGCTATGCGGTATCCAGATTAAGAAAAATATTGGACGAAAAGGAAATTGTGAGTGCATACTATTCTCTGGTTGAATCCCACTTGAGATATGGGATTTTATTGTGGGCAAATGCCACTGATATTAAAGAGGTATTTATTTCACAAAAAAGGGCCGTGAGAGCAATACGCGGATTAAATAGAAGAGAATCTTGCAAACCACTATTTCGTGAACTAAAGATCCCCACCGTTTATACCATACTTATTCACGAAAGCCTGTGCGAGTTCTATAAAAATAAAGGAAAGCACCAAACTCTTGCCCACATACATTCCCACAATAAAAGGCACAAATCGATGTATACTCATAATTCTATACCTGCAACATCACAATTTCAAAGGACAACTCAATACAGAAGCATAACATTTTATAACAGGTTACCAGATGAATTAAAAAATATACAAACATATGCACTATTTAAAAAATTTACCGAGGAATTTTTACTGCAAAAATGTTTATATAGCACGGACTTTTAAAATTTTATATTCACAATTGACTACTTGTTTATTTTATTTATTTTTTATTTTTTTTAACTTCCATTTTAATCCTATTCTGAACACTTCATTTTAAAGACAATTTACTTACTGATTATGTAACATGATTTAGGAATTATTGCTTTTATTTTTATATTTTTACTCTGATTATTATTTGATGCTTTCCAAATTGGAGTCCTTGATTATTATTATTATTATTATTGTTTTTTTTTATTTAAAGATTTATACTTTTTTTTTTATTTTTGGATTTGGTATTTCTATTTTTGATATTTCTAAATGATCTTTTAATATTTAGACAACGTAACGGTTGATTTTGTATAGTTTATTGACTTTCAGATTTCTAGCGTGATTTAATTTTATTTTTGCCAGATATATGATATGTTTAAAATATGAATATTCTACCTTGTCTATCCGCGGTATTATATTGTCATGCCAGGCACCCGTTAAACAGCTCGGGATAAAGAGCATAAGAGAAGATGTTTCAGCGCTTGCTCCGGTAGAGGCACTTACTAGACATGCCTGGCATTCACGCATACATTCACATTATAAGGCATATATTTACCGGCCTGTTAGCATAGTGTTTAGGTCGCCTGATCTTACACCGTGGAGTTCCGGGTTCGAATCCTGGTTGGCTCACCATTTTTTGTTGGGATAAAATTAACAGACACACACTTACATACAAGTTACACGCACCTATACATATAAGTGACTTTACAGTACAGTTGGTTATAAGAGATTATCATATGATAATAAACCAGCCCATTGTGAAATTTCACAATAAAGAGTAAAAACAAACATAGAGACATTGCTGTATGTTTCATACGTTTCAACATAACATTGCTGAAACGTCATCGTTACCATATTATAGCGTTATTTATTTAAATCGTGCAAAACCTATCGTTGTTAGGATCCTCTTTCAGTTGTAAAATATTATCCTTCATATCGATGGTGTCAGAATCGTAACCATTATTGTGATGATCATCATTTTGATCTTGAAAATTCACATCATCTCGTAGGTGCATGTTGTATCCTGGAATTATAAAATGAGTACAGTTTGATCATTTGTCAATCGTAGATAGGCTTATTAGTCAGAGGTTCAACAGAGATGTGGCGAGCTCATATACAAATTTAATACTTAAAATAATGTAGGAAGTAGCATAATCTTTAAAACAACCTGCATATACGGGACCTCATGCTGTGATAGAAAGAGACAGCAAAGTTTTTAAGATAATGATAAGAGGCAAACAAATTACAGTATCAGTAGACCGCATTAAACCAGCCTACATATTGGATAACAGCAGCCAATCTAACGAACACCACACTGGCAACGAAAACACTACAAAGCCCGAAGCCACTCTTCACCCGAAACATAAAACCTTATAAACAAAGAGAGAAGATTACAACAACTTATTCAGGACGGAAAACGCGACCGCCTGTACGATTCAACGTCTAATCATCATCATCATCATATTATCGCCCATAGAGACGGTCTCTGGAGGGGAGTGATGTGGTGAGCTCATATACAAATTTAATACTTAATGTAGGAAATAGCATAATCTTTAAAACTGTAAATTTATTCAATGTCATATAAATTATGTAAATAATGTTAGTTTTTACATAATTTATATGACATGGTTAGCACCCAATCAAACAGACTTATCCGATGATAGGTACAGACGGACGACGAGCACGCAGGAACGCGGCAAACCGCCGAACGCCAACCAGTCGACCAGTCACTCTCACGCGGTGCGCACGCCGCCTGTAATCACACCTGGTATACACGCACGCAATCCAAACTGGTATACACCCGGCAACCGAAGCCATAGACACATATCCAGATTTCAGTTTCTAGGGGGGGGGGGGGGCATTCAATGAAACAACGCGCGCGGCACCCACCCGTACAATGGAACGAAAACATGCCGGATTTCCAGGGGTCGAATTCCAACTATCCCAATACGTGCCTGACACAAGGTACATAAGTCGCAAATTCTCCCTGATTCTATATTTTTTACTCAAAAAAAAACGGGATGTATCTCCTGTGTCTCCCACTCCCCCCCCCTCCCTGAATACGTCCTTGCGGTTGGAGATAAAAACCAAAACATCTGGAATTTAAGGGAATGATTTCTAGAGTCCAAAGAGGTTTCTACCATTTTTAGTAAATATATTGTTTGTAATACATTACATTACATTTTCGTCATGTCCAATTGACGGCTAAAGACCGCTCTTGGACGTGTCAAAATAATTGGGTTATGTAGTAAGTTTCGTTACTACTCTTTACTGAACATACATAGTTAGTCAAGAATTAACTACTAGATTGTCAAACTATAAAATATATATATATATATATTTTTTTTCATATAAATAATCAATCAATCATACAGGATTTCTATATTTCATATAGAAGATACAGGATCTATATAGAAGATACAGGATTTCTATATTTCTAGTCTCTTACATTTCTAGTCATTTACCAAATTGCAAAATAATTCATGTCAAAACGTCTTCATTCGGCTTCAATTATCAGTCTGTGTCATTTCGTTGAAGTGTCAACAACGGTAATTTTGTTAGCTTCGAAGATGTCTTGAGCCGACAAAACAACATTTGCGGGAAGCAATGCTTTTCTGCTTTCATCTTAAGAAAACTGCCGCAGAATGTCATAGATTGCTGCTGGAGGCTTACGGGGAATTTACTCCGACAGAAAGAACTGTTGAGATTTGGTTTCTCCAATTCAAAAGTGGTGATTTCGACGTGCAAGACAAAGAGCACCCAGGCTAGGAGCAAAAATTTGAAGAAGGCGAATTGGAGTCCATACTCCATGAAGAGTCTGACGCTGGTAAAGATAAGTGAAGTGCTTAATATTCATCCCTCAACCGTTTCGAGACGTTTAAAATCTATGGGAGACATTCAAAAGGAAGGGCATTGGGTTCCTCACGAGTTGAAGCCGAGAGACATCGAAAGACGTTTCATGACTTGTGAAATGCTCCTTCGCCGTCAAAAAAGAAAAGGTTTTCTCCACCGAATAATCACCGGCGACGAAGAGTGCATCTTTTACGAGAACCACAAATGCAAAAAACATCGCTCGTACATCGGTGAATCACTTCCATCGACCTCAACAGCCACGCCGAAAAGAGACAAATCCAAGGTAATGCTTTGCATTTGGTGGGACCAAAAGGGTGTCATCTATTACGAGCTGCTGAAACCGGGAGAAGCCATCACGGGCGATCGCTATCGAGCTCAGCTCAAGATTTTGAGCGATGCAGTAAAGCTAAAATGGCCGGAATACGCTAAAAGGCACAAGGTAATTTTTCAGCATGACCATGCTCGACCACACGTTGCGATGCAGGTCAAGAACTTCCTGGAAACGCTTTGCTGGGACATCCTACTTCACCCACCGTATTCCCCAGATATTGCGCCATCCGACTAATATTTCTTCCGGTCAATGGCCCATAGCCTTTCCGAGCAGCGCTTCCAGTCTTTCAAGGATATTGAAAAATGGCTGGATTCATGGATAGCCTCCAAGGAGGAAGACTTCTCCCGCCGGGGAATCTGTATCTTGCCAGAAAGATGGGAGAACATCATAGCTAACGATGAACAATACATTGAATGAAATGCACTTACCAATTTGCTTCGAAATAAATATTTAATATCACAAAAAAATCAAAGTTTTCAATTCAAAGACCTAATATAATAGTGCTAAGGGTTAAACCCAAAAGAATGTAGTGGAATGGGGCAAATCATGCTGGGTATAACACAGAAATCCAAAATCGTACCATTTGAACGAATCGACCTCAAATCTTCCTTGATTTTCTCAGGTGTACTCTCCAATATGTACAAATGTTTCTTTTTCGACAGTTCTGCGTTGAACTCCTTTATAATCTTTTCGATGATATTCATCTGCGACTGTTCATCTATTTGGGTAAAATCGCTTTCAGCTTTCCTCTCTATTTTCTGAATCTTTATCGTGGCTGAACTAACCAGTATTGCACTCTGAAAATTAGTAGTATGTAATTAAGGCATGATCTAAAACAATGTGTTCAATAATCCCGACTCCCGACTCTAATAATATAGCCTTATCCTATGGAACATAGGAATTGGAAAATGTCTCTTTCTATTAAATTCCTAGGTTTGCAGATTGACAAAAAATTACAATGGTAGATAGATTCTTTATTGCACATTAAACAAAAACATACAAAAGGCGAACTTATTGCCTAAAATACAATCTCTTACAGCCAACCTCCGTGGAAGTGCAAAGATTTAGGTGCCAAGAGATAAATTAAAAATTAACAAAAAAAGAAGAAAAACTTATTACATAACAAAAATTAATCAAGTACAAAAATGCCATTTTTTTTAAATAAAATTAGAATTTGGAATAATTTGCAAGGAGCGAAGATTTAGGGACATGAAATGCTTTTTCAGAGACACTTGAAAGGTAGAAACCGTTGGTGCGTTTCTGATGTCTGGCGGGAGCTGGTTCCATAGTCTAGCTGCATGAACGGTGAAGGAATAAGTAAAGAAAGAAGAATTATGAGTTGGAATCGCAATTTTACTATCCTGACTGGAACGGAGTGAAAGACCATGACTTCCTAAGTGATTGAATTGTTCGGTTAGGTAGGAGGGAGCGGTAGGATTGTTGAGGATGTTATAAAGAAGGGAAAGAATATGCATGTTTCTACGTTCACGTATTCGAAGCCTGCTTCTATACTCAGAGACGTGATCAAATTTTTTTGCGTTGAAGATATACCTAATGCATACATTTTGCAACCGCTCTAATTTGTCAAGGATGGCTTCAGTGACGTCAAGGTAGCAGACATCAGCATAGTCTAGTATAGGCAATAGCAGTGATTGAGCTATGATCTTCTTAACCTCCGCTAGTAAAAATCTTTGCAACCGCCGAAGACTATGAAATCCAGCAAATATGCGTTAGCTGACTTCATTAATCTGTGACTGCCAAGGGAGATATTGATCAATGGTAATACCCAAAATTTTCACCGTCTTTGAATATGGTATAACATTACTATCAATATGGATTGGTGGGACAGATGCAGGGTTGGCTTGATTTTCCCCAACCCGAAAAAACCCACTGGGTTAAATTGGGTAAAACCCACCTGAAAAAACCCAAGGGTTTTGACCAATGTGAGTTTTTGAAAAAATACTTGTTTTTTATAATAATTAAATCAATGAACGGATATAGCATTTATATTATATTTTATCAAAAAGAAAGCAAAGTTAAGTTAAACAGTTTAATACACTTTAATTAATAGTGTTACTTAATTAATAGTGTTACTTCAATTCACCAATCCCACTCACACATATTCTTGTCACGGAGATATCAGTATACTGAGACTAATTTCTGGGCTTTTTCCACGCCCAGTCTGTTTCGTAATTTACTCCAGACCATTCCAAATGTTGAGAAAAGTCTTTCAATTGATGCAGAACTGGCCGGACAAGTGTGTAATGCGCGAACAATGAGCAAAATCCATTGGGCAATTTGCTCATCTTTTCCATTTTTTGGCCCACGATTTTCCACAATTTACTGGGGAAAAATTTCGAGACTACATTTTCATGGAATAAAGTAGACGGGTATACATCAGTGTCCTTGATTGAGAATGCCAAAACACCAGCCATGAACTCAGGGTAATGCTTCATTACCCATTCTTCGGCCATTTTCTCTTGATCTGATTTCAGGCGCCAACCGTAGTATTGCAGATCCATCATATTGTTTCGCCAAGAAGTGAAAAGGTTGAATCGCATCATTGAACCTCGCACTTATGGCCGTCCTGTAGGGTTCAAGTTCATGACTTTCCATCAGATCAAGCCATACTTCAACTGCATCAGATATAGTCGTATCGTCAACCTGTAGTTTGTCCAGCGGCACGGAAACTTCCTTCAATTGCTTTTGAAGATGGATGGCTTGTGTATTGTCAAGCACACGAGCTGCCCCTACATCGAACTGTATTTGCGGGTCAGGATTAGCTTCGATATCCATACGAATTTCAACATATTTGTGATAATTCGAGATAAACAACTGTTGTGAAAATAAAGGGGATCTCCCTAACAACTGACAATAACGATTTTCGGGGGAGTTCCCTTCATGGTAAAGTTACAACTTTATTTAGTGGTAAATACATTTGAATTGGGAGAAAAAATGCAATAAAATGATAATAAAATTAAATGTAAAATTAAAATTTATTTATTTAAAATTCTCATTAACTCCGAAAAAAACCGAAATTCCCCGAAAAAGCCCGAAAATCCCCGAAAAAACCCGAAATAACCCAGTGGGCAGATATTTTTTGATAAAACCCGGGTTTTTGCCAACCCTGGACAGATGCATTATCAAATGATGATAACAGTCTCTTGCTGCCAATTAGAATAATGGTCCGATAACCTAGGAGAACTTACTAAAAAGCCATGCACGGCAGTATTTAGGCAATAAAAATTATTAAAAATGTATACGGCTTTGAGGCTGCTAAATCTGTTTATGTTGCTTATTTCCAATCTGTGATGACATGTAACAATATAGTTCAATGACAATTTTCAATATAAACACATATAATGTTTTTCACACGAATTTCGTTTGACGCCAATAGCAATATAATTCACAGGAAATTATACTCGTGTCTTTCACAATCATAAAAAAATTATTCACCTTTCAATTCCTACAAATTGTATATTTTTACATACTTTCGAACATTTCAACAAGTATGACTGGACGCCAGAGACGCTGAAATTGTATTTAAATGCCTTTCAGCATACACTTCCAGACCCCAGTAACCTCGCTCGTTGGAGCTATGCCGAGGATAGTTCATGTCCTCTTTGTCTGGCTGCAAGGTGGCCTTGGATCAAGGACGGCACACTTACCGCCACAACAAAATTCTTGCTGTCATTCGCGAGGTAATTAACCTCTCAGTGGCTCGTGCCAACAAGGGTTCGACAGTATCCTCCAAACCCCCGTTTGTGCGGGTTGGCTCTAAAGGCAAAAAACATCTCACTGCAAAACCTTTCTCAATAATCGAGAATGCTTCAGATTGGATTATGGAGGTCGATTCGGTCTCTAATCAGTATAAATTCCCTGAGTCTCGGATGCACAGCCCTGCGTCCAGATATAACTCTTTACTCTCTATCTCGGAAGATGGTCCTTATCGTAGAATTAACTGTTCCATGGGAATCAAATATCCCAAAAGACCACGAGTACAAATTAAATAAATACCATGACCTCGCAAATGCCGTCTCCCGGAACGGCTTCACTGTTCACTTTCACGCGGTGGAAGTAGGCGCTCGTGGCCTGCCACGCCTGCCAGCTAAATCTTTGTTTCACCTTTTTAAAGATCTCGGTCTCTCCAGGAATATAATCAACTCCTTTCTAGAAAAATTATCTAAAACCGCGATTTCTGCATCTCAAATTCTATGGCTTCAAAGGGGGAGTGAATGGGTGGTAAGGTAAACGCTGACATGTGGCAAGACAGCTGTCCTAAACCTACCACCGCCGGTCGTTAGTCCGGAATCCACCCTTCACCTCCCAGAAGTGTAATAATTATATATGATGGGCCCGATTTTTGGTCGGTGAATTCCATGGCAGCTCCGTTTGTATTTTATTTATAATGTTGGGTATAAAAACAGTGATATTTAATGCACAAAATCACTCTTTAATCACCCTCTTGACTCGCATCATCTACTATGGTAAATTGTCTCTGTACACTATTTAACTTATAGATAATAAATGGTTTAAATATTATTATCGGTGTTTACTTGCTCTCTGTCCAACTGAGGTAAAAATCGACTCAAAATTGGAAACCTGGTCTTTACACAGCATCAGAAACGGGAGACCAGGCCACTTCCTACAGACATATATATTGAGTTGTCAACTACAACGGGTAAACCCGTCACCACAGGACGTTTTAACGATTAGTCGTTCTATCGACCTGCAGTGAGCATAGAAGACTTTGGACATAACAATCCGACGTCTAGCTACGCCACAACCCGTAAGAGACCAACTCCTTACCGCGAGATAGCCAGGTATGTTGCAGATACCCGGCGGCTCGAGACACTCGCGCCCTTACTTCCAATTGTGACCAGATTTCTCCGGTCTCTCGATTGGTTCCGAGTTCGAGGTCGCTTGAGCGGGCCTCTCCCTTACGAAGCGGTGAATACCGAATCTATCGCGGACCAAGGCGTCCTTTGCCCGGCTCTGAACAGGGATCGGATGGCCAATGGTCATTTCAAGAGCAGTCGCCGTAAGGTACGCAACCACCCCCGCTCTATAGGAAACAATACAGTTTCCAGACTCCCCCGACTGTTAGTCGGAGTGCACAATCGATTGGCTTGCGCCGCACGGTGCGCAGACCGTCCAGGAGCGCCAGAGGTTTGATTCCCAGGGGAAACTGGTTTCGCCCCCCAGAGTCCTACCCAGGTTCGCACCCCGTGCGTGGAGGCCGTCGGATGGGTGTTGACCGACCCTGAACACATGGGTCATCGTGGCCAACTCATCATGGGCCCGTTAGCTCCTACAGACATATGGCCTAATGTTCTGAGGAATGGCAACAAATCACTATAGTACGGGCCAAATGAACGTTCCGGTGGGGCAATAAATCATTAGGCCGGCCACGGCCCTTTTGCAGGGATGCGTGAGCAACCTTCGCAGATTATCGATGGTGTTATTTATAATAATAATAAGTCTGTTTGGTATTTTGTCGAGTTGCACTGAGTGGTAACTTGCATTGTCGACGATAATTACGGATGGTTCTCCAAGAACTTTCAAAAAGTTTTCGAACCACTCCATATATGTTTCACTATTCATCTCCGTATGGTAGTTCACGGCTTTGAATAACAATTTCGCCTCAGGCACAAAACCAGTCCTCGCAGATCCCGCATGGCAGAGAATAAGTCTGGATCCCTTTCCTATTTTTTGATTTCGGAATCCCTCAAGATTATTTTCGTCGTGCCACATGCGTTTCCTTGAGTGGTTTTGGTTAACCCAAGTCTCGTCGAGGTAAAATCGAGGTCGAGAATCGTTACCTCTTATCAAGTGGTCCATTTGTCTCAATAAATCCATTCTGGCACACACATTATCACTCCTTTCCATCAAATATTTGCGTCCGTCGTCGGTCTTTTGGTATTTGTAGCCTATTTTCTTTAACCTGTTGAGTATGATACGACCAAATCTGGTTGTGAAACAATTATCCGTTGAATATGATACGACCAGATCTGGTCGCGCGTTTTTTTCACTTCTTTGACGTTCTCATATTTATTCATAATTATCTAATTGTTTTACAAAATAATATTTCAATATTCTATATTCGAAATTTCAATGCAATCATTGTGTAGTTGTTCTTTTAATGATTGGTGTAGTAGTTTCGTAGTTATAGTACTTTAAGTCGATGTCGCCGAAAATCCTGTAAAAGACACAGATGCATCCATGAAAATACCCATTACTCCAAGGGTTAAAATTCTCTTCATGGATGTGTTTCCGCATTTAATCCCGGGTATGGATTCCTTAAATTTCGTCAGTATTTTTATAACTGTGGGATACTCTCCATTGTCATAATGTGATGAAACGATGCGTTTCAGCACATCGACATCGAAGTCGTCCAAATTAGTCACAGGTGCCGGAACCGTTAACGTCTTCCTTGGTGTAGAAGGAAGCCCTTCTTGTAAACCTCTTTCTTGATTTTTCCGATGGTCCTCACTGTTACTCCAGAAATAAACGCCGTAATTTCTTGAGGTTTATTGAGATTGAGCAGCGAAACTTTTGTCGGGTCACTTTTCAGTTCATCAAAAAATGATATCAAAAATGTTATGTATAAGGCATCGAGTCTGCATGTTAATATCACCCTTCAACTTCAATAGCTCCAGGCTAGAAAATATGGTCTCCATTGCTCAACTGATAGGCAAGTAATGAGGTCTTATCCGCGCAGCATTTTATAATATAAGTACGTATGTGGGACTCATTATTACAAAACGCCACGATAACATTTTACTAATGACTGTTTCGAAATTAATAATGACCTATGATATGCCCTGCGATGATAATCAGTTATCTATTAAGTACTCATTTAACACCTCAGGCCCCGATTGGCCGATATCGGCCACAATACGATTCAGCATGACGGCCCCGTTTTAATTTTATTTTAATTTAATTTGTTTGATTTTATTATGTTCATATGTTTCATTTTAATTATGGGTATAGTGGTTTGGCAGTAATTAATGTTTTGGTGAGACAGTGTCGTAATTCAATTTTTTTACTAATTTTTACAAATTTTTTTTGGGACAGCAACTTGTCAATCGGCTGAGGGGCCAAGGCCTGAAGGGTTAATAACTTTCATCACATAATTAGGTCATTATTTAATTACTCTAATTGTAAAATAATACTTAAACCAATAAATAATAATAAATAAGTATACCAATCGGTACTATAATAAATGCAGATGTATAATACTGTTTCATTGAGCAAGCGTAATTCATCAATAAGCAATATCGACATTAGCCGCATCCTTGTTGACAGCACGGTTTATTACCCCATCGGAACGTTCGTTTGGACCGTACTTTAATTATTGGGTCCTTACCTAGGTAATTGCTGGCCACACTGGCCACTTTGAACTTGGAAAACTTGCGTTTGAGTCGGAATTTCAAATTCAAATAAAAAATAATTCATGGCCATGTTATTTTTTTTTAAGAATCAGCAGTTTGTCTTTTCGTCGTTTGTTTTTGCTGAAATATTTTTGTTTGTGCAACTATGATAAAGATGAAAATTTGCATTATTTTCAAATATGCGATCCTGTGTCGGCGTTTTCTATTACAGCTTCTTGCAGTATGGCTGACTATGGCTATAAATTTACCATAAATGTATACCGTTAAGAACTGCAAACAATGATGGAGAATAAATAACCGAGCCTGGTCAATCGCTCATCGCTACTGCTTCTGCATGACAATGTATAACGACAGATTTCACTGCAAACAGTCGCCATGTTGCTGGAGTTGCGGCCGGATACTCTTGGTCACCGTACTTGCTAGACCTTGCTCCAATGGAGTTTTTTTTTTTTTAATTTAGATAACTTTTTACAAGGGAAATAAATCAACTTTGAAGAGTCAGTGAAAACGCCTTCAAAGCATTCATTGGTTCCTATCAACGAGAGTTTTACAGCAGAGGAAGTAAGAAACTCCCATTAAAATGACAAATCTGCTTAGATAATAGAGGTCACTATTTCTATTAATAAATATACATTTTTACACGGCCCGGTGGCATAGTGGTTAGGTCGCCTGATCTTACTTTGTAAGGTCCCGGGTTCGATTCTTGGCTGGGTCACCATTTTCCGTTTGGATAAAATTAATGGAATTGAATTTAAATTCTGTCGATCGAATGCGTAAGACACACACTACGCATATTTCACGCACACATTCATATAAACACTTCATAAAGGGTTGGTTTTCCAAGCGGAGGTTTATGCCATTATTGAATGTGCGGATATCAACCTCCAAAAGGACTACGCCAACCACTGTATCTATATCCACTCGGATAGCAAAGCAGCTCTTATGGCCTTGGCCTCGAATACCATTAATTCAAAGCTAGTGCAAAACTGCATATCACTACTGAATTCGCTGGGCGAAAAGAACAGGGTAATTCTAAGATGGGTTCCCGGCCATGCAGGAATCGAGGGAAATGAAAAAGCCGACGAACTTGCTAGGACGGGAGCAAAGGGAACGTTATACGGCCCTGAACCTTGCTGTGGCGTACCAAAAAGCCTTGCAAACCTAATGCTCAAACAAATGTGTTTAGAACAATCTGTCAACCACTGGAACAACACGCCAGGGTTGAATCATTCCAAAGCGCTTATTAAGGCTTACGACCGTAAGACGGCCCGTGAGGCCCTATCGCTAAATAGGAACAATCTACGCATACTGGTGAGGGCGCTCACAGGGCATTGTGGCCTGAACAAACACATGTTCAACCTCAAGCTCAGAGACACAAAAATGTGCAGATTCTGCCAACCTCATGTGCGAGTGTGGCCCGCTGATGCGTAAAGGTGCGATTCCACCAAAATAGTGTGCAGCACATTTGCTTGCACACATTTTGTGCAAAACTCCAACAGTGCAGGTACTAAGCTGGTGTCGCATTTGGCTTCCGTCTCCACTGGTAAGGCTGTGCGTAACTTTTGTAAGCGCACAGTTCAGCACACTTGTGCGCGAACATGTTCACTGAGCAGAGTTTCTGCCGAGACAGTTCAGTAGTTAATATGAACGGGCAGGAAAACGTAGTGCTTTGTGCTGCAGCATGTGTTTTACTATGTAGTCTCCTTAAAAAGAAACGAAGGAAGAAACCGCGATGTTGGATGAGGCCGTTACTACAGCGACGGAATGAAGAAACGAATAAATTTCTAGAAGAAATAAAAATAGATCCATTGAGTGGATTTAAAAACTTCACACGTATATCTTGCGAAGATTTTGAGTTGCTGGTTAATGTAACTAGTCCTTTTATTGCTAAGCAAGATACCAACTACAGAAAATGTGTCCCTGTTTCAATAAGGCTTGCAATCACCTTAAGATATCTTGCTACTGGAATTCAAATATGCATAAGCAAACCATTTCGGCTTATATATATCTAAAATCCCAGAACCTGAAGATTTTGAGTCCGCGATTTTCTTCTTTTCTCTTCGGTATTGAGCCAAAATAATCTTCCATTTTCTCATTACCTCAGTCGAGTCACAATTGAAACTTTGCGCCAACTCTTGAGTGGCGTCGTGTTTTTTGTTTTTATTTTTATAATCACTGTGACTAGAATCCCCTAATACAGTATAAGTTTCAATAGCTTGAATAAAATTAATAATTTTATCATTCGTCCAATCCATATTTAGCTTGGTTAATTAACAATGTACGCGCACAAATCAATGTTTTCACTCCGGTAGCGGAAGCAAGACTGAGTTCGCGCACAACAGGTTTGTACACGTCGACGCGAGTCCACTGCCTGCATGTGTGCGCGCACAAAAGTATACAGATGTGCGCGAACATTTCTAGAATGTTCGCGCACAATTTGTTATTGTTTGCTTTAGTGAGTCGACCAGAATAAACATTTGTGTCGCACAATGTGCATTGCAGTGCCGCACAGTTCTGCACACTGGTGGAATCCTGCCTTAAGAGATACACCCACTTGGGTGGTCACTACCTCCAACCTGAGGAGGTAAAACAATCTGGCGCCAAAAGCCTGCTGCGGTTCTTAAATGACACGAGGCTTAGCGCAGAACTATAGTAGGTGGCGAACACAATAGATCAGCAATGGTCGCAGTGTTACAAGGCCCATAAAGACCTTAGAAAAGCCCCACTCAACAAATAAAAAAATAAAAATAAAGGGTTGGTTGGAAGATATTGTCGTATGACAATAAACCCGCCTTTGTGAAATTTCACAATAAAGAGTATAAACAAACAAACAAACAAACAAAACAAACATGTTTCATACAAAGTTTTTGGCCTTAACTTTCCTTTATAGAACAGCAACTTCATAGATAAGGACACAACATCATCATAAAAAATGGGGCCATTTTGTATTATACTTAGTAATCTGGTTGTAACATAGCAATCGCTTGACTGATTTCAGCGATTTAAACATTGTTCAATATGCTCTCAGGAATGTTTTGATGGGAATATTTTGTGTTTCGTCACCTTAATCTCCTCTGATCCCGCATTAAAACATGACTACAACAGTTAATTGCAATGATCCCCTGCAGTTTAATTAATAAATAAGCATATACTTTAAATAAGGACATATGGTAAAAAACCTTGGAATTCTAATAGATCAACATCTCTCTTGGCAAGATCAAGTAAACCAAGTCGTCGCATTTTCTATGGTTTTCATAGTCTCCGGCGGCTTCAAAGATTTCTCCCCATGTCACATAAAGAAATGATTGTGTCCACACTCTTAACGTCTATACTTGACTACGGTGATGTTTGTTATATAGATGCCAGTGAGGTTATTTTGAATAAGCTGGAGCGTCTGCAAAATATCTTACTCAGGTATGTTTTTAATTTGCGAAAGTTCGACCACGTTAGCTGCTTTCGTGAGCAACTTCATTGGCTTCCTATTCGCGATCGAAGAAATTTTCATACGTTGTCGCTACTCTACAACATACTCAATAACCCCTTTTCACCCTCCTATCTAAAGGAGAATTTCCACCCTTTGGGACGCCACGGTCTTCCACTTCGATCAAGCCGGGATAACACACTCACCATTCCGATACATCATTCTTCTGTTTACACACACTCTTTTACAGTCCATTCTGCTCGTTTATGGAATCAGCTCCCTCAGTCTATCAGGCATGCACCTTCGCTGCATACTTTTAATAAAATTGTTGAAGAAACATCTATTTTTACACAGCCACTAACCAAATACCTCACCTTGTCCTCTCCTTTATCCTTCCCTGGGCAACCTTAGCATAAGTTACTGACATGTATCTGTATAAGTTTATTTTAAATTTAACTATACTACTTCTTTGTGTATTGTACGGTGAAAATTAGGAATTATTTTATCAAATGGTTGACTGTAAGATATCGCTATAGCGATAAGTCCGCCATTTGTGCATAATAATAAATAAATACAAACGGAGCTGCCATGGAATTCACCGACCGGAGTCGGGCCCATCATAATACTATTTTTTACACTTCTGGGGGGTGAGCAGTGGATTCCGGACTTACGAACCGGCTGTGGTAGGTTTAGGACAGCTGTCTTGCCACATGTGAGCGTTCACCTTGCCACCCATTCACTCCCCCTTCGAAGCCATAGAATTTGAGATGCGCAAATCGCAGTTTTAGATAATTTTTCTAAGAAAGAGTTGATTATTTTTCTGGAAAGGCCAAGATCTTTAAAGAGGTGAAATAGAGATTTAGCTGGCAGGCCACGAGCGCCAACTTCCACCGCGTGAAGGTGAACAGTGAAGCCGTTCCGGGTTACGGCATTTGCAAGATCATGGTATTTATTTAATTTGTACTCGTGGTCTTTTGGGATATTTGATTCCCATGGAACAGTTAATTCTACAATAAGAGCCACCTTCCGAGATAGAGAGTAAAGAGTTATATCTGGACGGAGGGCTGTGCATCCGAGACTTTCAGGGAATTTATACTGCTTAGAGACCGAATCAACCTCCAGAGTCCAATCTGTAGCTTTCTCGATTATTGAGAAAGGTTTTGTAGTTAAATGTTTTTTGCCTTTAGAGCCATCCCGCACAAACTGTATTGGGGGTTTGGAGGATACTGTCAAACCCTTGTTGGCACGAGCCACTGAGAGACTAATTACCTCGCGAATAACAGCGAGAACTTTGTCATGGCGGTAAGTGTACCGTCCTTGATCTAAGGCCACCTTGCAGCCAGCTAGAATGTGTCTAGCTGTGCAAGGGGTATTGCTACAGAGGGGACAAGAACTATCCTCGGCAAAGCTCCAACGAGCGAGGTTACTGGGGTCTGGAAGTGTATGCTGAAAGGCATTCAAATAAAATTTCAGCATCTCTGGCGTCCAGTCATAGAGCATTACCTTCCAGTGCATTGGAGGCGGAATGCAAAAGTCACCAATTGTTGTCCAGTCATTCTGGCATTGAAGGCCAATAGCATGAGCCATACTCTTGCTGTCGTAATCTCCCCGCAAAAGAGACTTCTTCAAGTCCACGTCGCTCGTGGTTGTACTGCCATACCCCAGACCAGTGCCATTCTGGCTGATTCCAGTAAGGAACCTTTTGTGGAAGTCTACGCGGGCTTGTCTTTTTTATAAAACCAGCGTAATATTCATTAAGTTATATTTTTATAGCACAATAAAGTTATTCTATTCTATTCTACATACTGACATGTTTCGGCTTGTTTAAAATATCGTTAATTCCTCTCTCCCGTCTGAAGACTTTCACTTCCGGTGTAGCATCCGTCTTTAGCAGCATTCCTTGAGGAGTAAACTCGAAGCATTCTTCAGTAAAATGACTAGAGCACAACGCCGACAAAACATTTATTTCCTCCTCCAACCGTCCGATTGCATTCAGCCATTCTAGCTTTCTGTGATTGTCTTGAGGAAAATTATAAAACCTGCAAAAATACGAAAAAATCGGTCGTGTCACCGCAAGACTCTACTGGCAAGTAGCCAAGGACTAGTATCATCTAAATATTCATTTCATAAATAAAATCGATGAGCGCTTTCTCAGTCGGCGGACGAACCCATTTGGGTTCTATTACACAACGGCTTCGAGCAGCGTGGTTCGTTTCTTGGCTAGTCTTGGGCGGCTCGTAGTTAATATTTAATTTAAATGTATCACGGAATTTAAATATTATTAGTGTAGCTTGTACAGTACCTGTAGATGAGTATTTTTCTTCGAGAAGTGCTTTATTGAACATAACATACAAAAACAATACTGGTAGTTATAGATTGTTAGTTTTAATATAGAATATATCTTCCTTTTGCGTTAATAACGCCTTTTACTTTTGTAGGCATAAAATTTAGCAGATTTTGACAGCTTCCTTTCAGTTCATTATCGTGAACTGGTTTTCGTTGGTTTTCGGTGTACAAAACCATCTTGGAGAGACGTTTTTTCCAAATGGCACAAAGGTTTTCGATCGGGTTGAGATCGAGGGAGTCTCTCGAGGGAGGGAGAGATCGAGGGAGTCTGGCTATTTGAGTACAGTAATTTAGTTCTGTGTGAAAACCGTTTCACTTTTTTTGAAGAATGGCAAGGGGCGAGATCCAGTTGAAAAATTCCCCCGTTAAAAGGATAGACCTTGTGGAGCTACTGTATCATATGGTTTGATAAGATTGGTCATCATGATGAATTTGGAACAATATATTGACAACTTATCAACCCTTCAATCTGGTTTCATGATGATGAACTGAAAGGAAGCTTTTGTAACGGCCCTTAAGTACCATTACATGCGATCAACAAATGCATTGATTTCCCGTGAAATACACTGACACAATTCAGCTATTATTTTAACTCGTGCAGCGATGAATCAGCACGATGAAACAATACTTTTACTCGGAATATTTCGGATTGCTTCATTTCCCGGCCTATCTTCTTCTCCGTCGTTCCCTCATTACTGAGGATCATGGCCACTAGACAACACTTTGCCTAAGAGGCTCCTCCACTTCGACCTGTATTCTGCATGGCGGGTCGCAGATTGTATTGACCCTTTTGTAACTTCGTTGATGAGGTCGTTCCATCTGGCTCTGCTTCTTCTTCCCTCCACTTGACCCCCGGAAAGCATTTTCTCCAGATTCTCTGGGTTTCTCCTGGCAACATGACCGAAGAACTGCAGGACCCTTCTCATGCATACGGTGGAGAGCCTCACTTGGATACCGAGTTCTTCCAGGACAGATTTGTTGGTGCGGCGTGCTGTCCATGGGATTCCTATCATTTTACGCCAACACCACATCTCCAGTGCATCAATTTTGGTGCGTATACGAGCCTTCAGGGTCCATGTCTCCGATGCATAGAGAAAGATCGAGAAAACCAGAGCTCGAACCAGCCTGACCTTAGTCCGCTTACTTATACCCCGATTCTTCCACAACCTTTCTAGCTTGCTCATGGCCGATCTTGCCATCTGGCTTCTGCGTGAGACCTCCTTTTCGCAGTTTCCGTCGTTGCATATCATGGAGCCCAGATAAACAAAGTCTTTGACAGCTTGAAAGGCAACCAAAGCATCCAAAGTATCATTCCTCGAGTGATCACCTTCCCCCAAGGTTGCGACGGCATACTCGGCACCCCTCTCACGAGGTCGCTCAACGAGTCCGGCTCCTTGATTTCCTTTCCTTATCTTTCCCAGTCACGAAGCATCAGTCTGCAATCCCACAGACTCGAGCCGTGCCCAGTACAAGATACTAGAAGCATAAATACAATCCTCATCCATATACCCTCGTAGCTGCAGTCGCGCATCAATACACTCGCGACAACATAACCTATTAGGGAAGCGTTATAACTGGCGATATCAAACTTTCAATCGATTCAATAAATACCTTCGGCTTCATTCAAAACCGCCTTTCAATACAGAGATAACTCGTAAGTTGATACCACCACCTCAAACCGAACAACTTGGAGTCTAGTGAGGGGTGGTCCCTCACACTGTCGAAACCTGGTGGGGGCTAACGGGCCCATGATGAGGTGGCCACGATGACCCATGTGTTCAGGGTCGGTCACACTCACGGGTCAACACCCATCCGACGGCCTCCCCGCATGGGGTGCGAATCCTGGGTAGGAAACTGGGTCAACCAGTCTCCCCAGGGAATCAATCCTCTGGCGCCCCTGGACGGTCTGCACACCGTGCGGCGCAAGCCAATCGATTGTGCTCTCCGACTAACAGTCGGGGGAGTCTGGGAACTGTATTGTTTCCTACAGAGCGGGGGTGGTTGTCTACCTTACGGCGACTGCTCTTGAAATGACCATTGGCCATCCGATCCCGGTTCAGAGTCGGGCAAAGGACGCCTTGGTCCGCGATAGATTCGGTGCACTCCGTTTCACCGCTCCGTAAGGGAGAGGACCGCGCAAGCGACCTCGAACTCGGAACCAATCGAGAGACCGGAGAAATCTGGTCACAATTGGAAGTGAGGGCGCGAGTATCTCGAGCCCGCCGGGTTTATTCCTGGCTAACTCGCGGTAAGGTGTTGGACTCTCACGGGTTGTGACGTAGCTGGTCGTAGAATTGTACTGTCCAAAGTCTTCTACGTTCACTGCAGGGCGACAGAACGACTAATCGTTAAAACGTCCTGTGGTGACGGGCTCGCCCGTTGTAGTCGACACCGCAAGATGTCGAAACCTGGTAAATTCTATGCCAACAAGAGTGAAAGGTGTTATCAAAACAAAACGAGGACACATTCTCTATTAAAACTAACAATCTATAACTACCAGTACTGTTTTTGTATGTTTATGTCCAATAAAGCACTTTTTGAAGAAAATTTCTCTTTGTTTCAATTAATTCGCACGGCACTGTTTCAATGTGATTTCGGCCCAACAAGTCATCTGTCTACCAAATTTGAAGTCTCTAAGTCACTCTTGCCATGACCAAATGATGCCTGCATAACAAATTTCAGCTCAATCGGATTAACCGGTCGAAAGTAAGCCTTCACGCGCAAAAAACTGCACCGCAATTCTTTGCTCAATTTTGTAAATAAATACTAACTTTATCGTTTTTCCATCTTGTTACCTAATAATTGATCTTGTTAGTCACGTTTATTATATATTTATACTAGCTGCACCCAGCGGTTTCACCCGCGTAGTGATGGAAAATGGTGATAATGATGATAGAAAACCATATATC
Source organism: Micropterix aruncella (assembly GCA_944548615.1). Lineage (NCBI taxonomy): Eukaryota > Metazoa > Arthropoda > Insecta > Lepidoptera > Micropterigidae > Micropterix > Micropterix aruncella. Next base: position 10,425,422 of record OX155979.1, on the reverse strand, counting down.
TTTATAAATTATAGCCTATGTGTTATTCTGATGTGTAACCTATGTTATTGTAAAGTTTCATCAAAATCCATTCATTAGTTTTTGCGTGAAAGAGTAACAAACATCCATACAAACTTTCGCATTTATAATATTAGTAGGATTAGTAGTAAGTATAGTAGGAGAAAATTTTCAAAATCAGACGCTTGAACTTAAATTTCGAATATCAATTTCGTAGATTTTTTTCCTACTTACTTGACAGTTATCGTTATATTTTAGATAATTCACACTATATCTTTATAAATTACAGCCTATGTGTTATTCTGATGTGTAAGCTATATTAATGTAAAGTTTCCTCAAAATCCATTCAGTAGTTTTTGCGTGAAAGAGTAACAAACATCCATACATATATTGTTACAAACTCTCGTGTTTATAATATTAGTAGGATAGTAGGAGAAAATTTTCAAAATATATGTTGACGCTTAGAATTTAAATTTCGAATATCAATTTCGTAGATTTTTTCCTACTCACTTGACAGTTATCGTTATATTTTAGATAATTCACACTATATCTTTATAAATTACAGCCTATGTGTTATTCTGATGTGTAAGCTATATTAATGTAAAGTTTCCTCAAAATCCATTCAGTAGTTTTTGCGTGAAAGAGTAACAAACATCCATACATATATTGTTACAAACTCTCGTGTTTATAATATTAGTAGGATAGTAGGAGAAAATTTTCAAAATATATGTTGACGCTTAGAATTTAAATTTCGAATATCAATTTCGTAGATTTTTTCCTACTTACTTGACAGTTATCGTTATATTTTAGATAATTCACACTATATCTTTATAAATTACAGCCTATGTGTTATTCTGATGTGTAAGCTATATTAATGTAAAGTTTCCTCAAAATCCATTCAGTAGTTTTTGCGTGAAAGAGTAACAAACATCCATACATTCTTACAAACTTTCGCGTTTATAATATTAGTAGGATTATATATATATATGGGGGCCGGCTAATAGGGCCAAACGCAGATCTGTCAAACGATGCAAAATGCCTATGGCTATAGGCATTGTTGGCGCCCGACCGTTTAACCATTTTGAGTCGTTTGACAGATCCTCGCATGACTGTTTCGGCCGGGCCTCATATATATTATATAAATATATAATATACATGACTAACAAGTATAACTGCAGTATAGGAACCTCTCCTGGATTTTTGATTTTTAAACGTCACCGGACTATATTCGCCACGCAGATTCCGAATCTGCAATAATCTTTTGTCGCTCTTAATAAATAAGCGAGATATAGGCATTTAAAGTTTGCATACTAAACGTCAACAGAACGGCCATATTGTGTCAGAAGTAGTGTCGAAAATAATCGATATATCGCGAATTCTCTAATATCAATACCAGGTCGTGATATTGCAAAAATGATGGAATAGTCGTGAAAAAACATGTGCGATATTTTAAAAAATTAAGACTATTTTCGAGGTTTTTTTTTTTTATGACTGCGTTTTGATAACAAAAGGTATCCTGAAACAATAGAAAATTCCTAAATATTTAAATTATCACCGTAAGTAATTTTTTTTTTTCGAATTTCGAAAAAAAAAAATTGCCTGCGTTGCTATTGATGTTAACATCACAATGTGTTAGCGATATTTCGTTTTTTTCGAGGTTTTCACAAAATGACTTTGGTGATAATGACAAAAGGTAACCTGAATCAAACGGAATTTATTCAATATCAAATTAACACCGCCGGCAAAAAGTTTTTTTCGAATTTTGCGCGAAATTCGAAAAAAAAAAATTGCCCGCGGCGCTATTGATGTTAACATGACAATGTGTTAGCGATAATTCGGATTTTTTTTGAGGTGTTTACAAAATGACTTTGGTGATGGTAACAAAAGGTAACATGAAACAAACTAAATTTCTTCAATATCAAATTAACACCATGTGTTAGTGCCATGTGTTAGTGCCATGTGTTAGCGAACATCTAAAACAACTGGACAATTTTTCCAAGTTTTTACGAAATGACTTGGTGTATTGATGACTAAAGGTAACCTGAAACAAACGACATTTCAGGATATCTTCTGTCAACAATATGCAAAGTCATTGAAAAAACATCGAAAATAGTGCCCTTTTTTTAAGTTCTGCGAAAATATGTATTTTTCAATCGTTTTTTTTTCAAAATATTTCTATTAATCTAGCTACTGTGCAAATTGTCATAATTTCTGTAATATCGCTAATTGTTATCGATATTACAATATACTTACTCGACTGTGTCCACACGGTATGTACAAACAAAATGGCCGCAACTTTCTTGACATTGCAATGAACATTTTGAACGCCTATATCTCGCTTATTTATTGAGATCGAATAAAGATTATGGAAGATTCGGAATCAGCGTGGTGAATATAGCGTGGTGAATTATTTATTTTTTTTATTTTGGCCTGTTTGTTTACATATAAAATTTAAACTTTGAATGCCTATATCTCACTTATTTATAGCGACCGACACAATTTTTTTCCAGATTCAGCATTAAAATGAAAAAATCTATTAGTCTATATTTTTTAATTTTTTTTGGAGAGAGGTTCCTATACTGCAGCTATTCCATATTAATTCCTATGTAACAAGAGGGAATTCATAAAAAAATATATTGTTAATATATTCACAAGATTGACCAAAAACTTGCGGCGCAGTCTTTTGCGCGCGAAGTCTGGCTTCCAAGCGGTTAAGCGTGAGCGCTATCGTAGAAGAATACATACATACAGACAGACAAGCAAACACACAAATAGACATCTGGAAATGGTCTTATTCATCACAAGGGGGCTCAAAATGGATATTTCCATCTTCATCTCGGAAAAAAAATGCGCGTTCACAACACTCCCACCTGGTGGCAGTTGGTGGGCCTCGAAAGTGAAATCGGCGACAATTCGACACAAGACATTCAAATTTGGAACATTTTTGACATGACAGATTGTTTATTTTTTGAAAAACTGATAACAAACCCTTGTATTCCGTAACTGGGAACGCCCGAGCAGCCGATCACGCAACACTCCATTGTGTTATTAAATAGTATCCATTTTGTAAAATAATATTTATATACATAAAACGCGACACGATTTGTTTATAAATCTACTGCTATTTTCATCGATCGAGGCCAAATCGAGGCGGACCGCGTGCGGACCGGACGGAAATGCCACTGGAAATGCAAACAAACCAGCCACCACTGATCATATAAATACCAGCCACGGGGGTTAATCTAATCTCAATGGAATGTTTTTCAACCATATACACGTCAAATGACGTCATGGCGAATATGTCCGATTGGTCGCTCTATGCTCCATGTTAGCGTAGACGCTCTATGTTCATTCTTCATTCCACCAATAGAGGCCGATCGAAGGTACAAAACCGACATTTTAAAAAAGTTTTTATTTAGGTGAACATAATTCTTTTATAATGTTTTGGTTAGTAAATAATATTAGAATTAGTATCATTAGGTACTTATTAAAAACAATTTAATAGAAGGAAAATGAAGCTAGCTAATCGAACGCCTAGATCAGCAATTACGTAAAAATAAACGATAATCCCAGCGATAGAAGAGATATAAACACGATGTTGTGAGGGAGGAGTGATGTATGGCAGCTGGAGCAGCTGCGGCCAAGGGCAGAAAACGCTTGGAGCAGTCGTAGATTATATAAAAAGAGGCGCCACTGCGACGCGATGCGTTGTGATCCGGAATCTGTTCGATTTCACGAATAGTGGTGAGACCGAAAAGTTCTACTATCTTCTCTGTTCGAAATTGGTGCGTGAACTGTTTGTTTTATTACTTCGACTGTATATTTATTAAAAATGTATTTAAGTACATGCCTTCTCACTGGGCGTCTTGTAAAAATCATGTACTGAACAAAACATTTATCAATTAAAATATCTTGCTATCGTTTTCTAGGTATTTGATTTCATAAAAAAATATCCAGTAATTTATCGATCACAAAGTTCTCCTCTTATATGGGATGTTTTTACAGCACCGGCATTTTTTTAGTGCGTGACTCAGTACAACGAAATAAGCAACTTTTGATTAAAAATGCCGAAAAAACTAAAAAACATTTTTTTAAAGTATGAAAAGCTGTGGTCACGAAGCGCTATCTAGCGGTAGGTAAAATATTGCTAATATTATTTATATACGCTATATTACCTGCCGCTAGATGGCGCATTGCGCTAGAACGCTTCTCAAACCTTTATTTACCAGTCAACTTTTTCAAAAAAATTTAAATGGAAAAAAAAAATAAAAAATTTTTTTTTTGTTTTTTTTCAAACAAAATGTCAAAAGTTGCTTACTTCGTTGTTCAGATTCATCCTCTAAAAAAATGCCCGTACAGTAAAAACGCTTATGTATGTGTGTGTGCTTAAATAGACTATGCTTAAATAGACTAACTTTAGTAATTGCCAAATCATCCTTTGCCTATTGTTTTGTTAATTATGTTTATTATATGCGCACATTTTGTGCACATAGATACAAACTTCTGAAATATATGATATAACGCTTGTAGTACGGCAATGCCTATAATTTTATAGATTTAAAAACTTGTAAAACTGATAATTTTGTATACCAGTAAGATGGGTGATTTTTTCTATTTTTAATGTCACTGGTTTGTTTCTGTTTTTAATGTCACATGAATTATCAAGACATAATGTCTACTCACAAAACTAGGGGCTTACATATTTATTATCATATTTAAGTTAAAACTGGGATATTTTGATTAGTCATTTTAGTGTTTCGCCAGCGTCAAGCGAATGCTTAGATCAGGAGTCGGTTATGACGATATTTTTATTTAGCATTTTAATGTCACTTGGGTCCTTCCCTGAAATTATTATTGAAATTTTCCCTGGATGAGATTTTGTTATTAGTACAATAGTTGATTGGTATTGACCTAATTTTCAATCCTTATTTTTTTTTATTTATACAGGAAACCCTTATGGGGGTAACCTTTATACCCTTATGGTATAAGGGAGTTTGAAAATTCCGAGTTTATTTTCCATGTTGATAATTAGTAAAATTTGTAAATTTTTAACCATAACGGAATGATAGCTGACATTCTAATTTCTCATATAATTGAGTATACATCTATTTATGTTTAAAAAATACAAAGGCATATTGCTGGATTGACAATAAAATTATTTTACGTTGATTATTCTACATAGATTTTGCATTTCTATTTCAATATATTATTCTCCCTAGCCATCAAACAAAAAAGAAGAAGAAGACATCTCGAGCCCGTTTTCGAAATAAGTACCTACGCTTCGCCGAACCACCAAAGTTGCCACAACAAATACACAATTTACAAGTTGTGATATGGATCACAACTTGTAAATTGTGTATTTGTTGTGGCAACTTTGGTGGTTCGGCGAAGCGTAGGTACTTAAATGGTTAAAGCAGAAATGCGATTCTTTATAATTAATATGTACGTTTATGTATTTTTGTTTATAGATCAAGAGTCGATTCCCAAAATTGTACTGTAACAGAATATATGAGTTAGTGCTGACTTTGTGGCAGCATTTTTTTTTCTTTTTTTTCTCTTTATTTGAAAAAACAACAGATTTACATCAGTCTTACGTACTAGAGATAATATTACATTAAGTTATTTGATATAAATCTAAAAACGTTTTATACTATTTGATAATTTACCTATTTTGTTATACTATTCTAATACCTTAAATATTTTATTTTAATTTCAGTTTGGTGTTTTTCTTTTTTTTTAGTCCGTTATTTTTGCAGAGGCGAGTTGCTTGAATTGTGATTTACTAAGAAGCATACCATTAAAGTTGCATGTGTTCATCGGTTGTTGCATGTGTTTAAAATACCTAGATTTTAGTAAGCCAAAGTAGGTACTTTAACTTACTAAAATGTAGGTACTAAACGAAAACGCATCTACCTACCTACCTGCGCACTTACCTACCTATGCACCTACGTACCTAGACACATACTTACCTACGCAAATGAACAATAAACGTTACCTCGTAAATGTAATTTCGTAACGTAAATAATAAATAAATACAAACGGAGCTGCCATGGAATTCACCGACCGGAGTCGGGCCCATCATAATACTATTTTTTACACTTCTGGGGGGTGAGCAGTGGATTCCGGACTTACGAACCGGCTGTGGTAGGTTTAGGACAGCTGTCTTGCCACATGTGAGCGTTCACCTTGCCACCCATTCACTCCCCCTTCGAAGCCATAGAATTTGATATGCGCAAATCGCAGTTTTAGATAATTTTTCTAAGAAAGAGTTGATTATTTTTCTGGAAAGGCCAAGATCTTTAAAGAGGTGAAATAGAGATTTAGCTGGCAGGCCACGAGCGCCAACTTCCACCGCGTGAAGGTGAACAGTGAAGCCGTTCCGGGTTACGGCATTTGCAAGATCATGGTATTTATTTAATTAAATGTAATTTCATGTAAATACTCGTAAATGTAATTTCATGCATTACAGCATGTACGGAAAACATTCCACCTTTGTATATTTAGCAGTCGCGCGACAGCCCTGCCTGGCTAGCACCGAGGCGCCCGAGAATCTATGTAGTGGTAGCGTACGGACAACGGGCGCTTGTATGAGTGCTAAATCCGTGCGTACTATGGAGATGTTATACTATTCTTATTTTACTATGGCTATGGTGTCCTAAACGGGTTATACTTTTACGGCAATACGTGGCTGCAATAGTGTCAAGTATAGGGCTATCTTTGAAACATTAGACTGCAACATATGGCTGGAAAATATTATCTCGGCAATTCTCGGCAATATTTCTGAAAAACTATGGCCTATAATTTGGACTCGTAAACGGGCTACACAATCGGGCAACAATGGCCGACGAAATCATAGGCGTCGCAGCGGCTTATATTGTTTAAATGAAAGTTTATAACGAAACAAAAAGAGGACAATGTGGATTCGACCTGACGTCAATAAGCGTGATACTTTAGATACTAAAATGTTTTTGATGATATGAATACAAATTGAAAGATCTTCTTCATATGAATTTACGAATAAATTCAAAATACAATTATCTATTAATTATGTATACAAACATTTCAATACACTAATAAATAATATCAATAATTTCACGCAATTCTATATAACATATCAGAATAGATAATAATATTGTTTAGATCAAAAATATGAATCATCAGATTATATGACTGATATTGCTAGCAATGCTGCAGGCAACTGTATTGCAGCCACATATTGCAGCGAAAATGTGGTCCGTTTAAGAGTACCATTAGCTACAATGCCAAAATATCGGCCGTGTGGTTGGTGGTAACATTACTATTTCGTCATACATATGCCAAATTATTTGTTTTGTTCGAAGTTCCGTATCTTATATGTTACCTGATCTGTGACACGAACATTGGCCAACGTGTGTAGGGGCATAGTCCTCTGTATCTAGTGTGATACAGAAGAGTGAGATAGAAACGGCAATGGTAGGATGCATGAGCAATTCGACTGCACCTAGCGTCGTTTCTATTTTATGATATTTTGCAATCTTTTATATTTTGATCACGTTTAACTATTGAAACTTGCATTCCCTATTTTAAAAAATGAGATGTATCCGTTGATGTCAAAGATGATCCGTTGATGTCAAGATCTATGCACAGGTTATTATTATAATAAATTTGAAAATTTATATTACATGGGGGGCGTATTTTAACTAATCGAAAAGCGCGAGCCCTCTCTCAATCTCTGCAGTTCGATACTTACCCATCGACAATACTAAAAGTTTCAACAAAACGTCCCTAGACAATGCTGTCACTTTTTTCTTAATATGTTGGAACTCAAGTTCTTTGGCCAAATCAGAATCTGATAGCGCTGTCAGACATGAAAAAAAACGATAATATTATGATGCCCTGAGTGATCATTTTCGCGCTCGAAACGACTTCAAAAAATTAATAAAAACCCGCCAGTTGTAATAGTTTGGTGGCATTCCGCTGGCAGACAGCCGACCGTTTCCGGTGTGAGAACTGTCGCGAAGAACATTGGCTTGCTATTCTCTAGCATACTGTTAAATTTATTGCTCTCCCTGTCACATGTTTTACGAGCAAAGAGTATGGAGCCAACTTATTTATATCTGAGGGCATAGCTAGCTAATATATCGATGAAAAAAAACTGCTTGTTTTACAATTTTTTATTTTTGCCATTGCAAAAGAAACAATTATTACAAAAATTGGTGAGCTCTATTAAACAATTATTTAAAATATATTCAAATTAAAAATATATTTAGTATGCGTAATCCTGTTCCAGACCAGTGTCAAGTGAGCTTGGTAGGGGTTGAAATGCACTCATTTGGGTTTTTCGGCGTTGATGCTTAATTTTTTCATGTTTAACCTTTTTTTGTCGCCAGACTTACGCCGGATTGTCGTGATAAAACTTTGGGCCATGATGCGTTACTGGGCCCGAATGCGTTTCTTTGTGAACTAAAACTGAAATTAGTTCAAGCGAACGAGATATAGCAATACGTTAGAGCGCAATATGAAACGAACGATCGTCGATTACAACTACCTGGCGTACTTCGTCCGAATAAATTTTAACACATTTTGTGTGGTGTTAGATTCAGATGCTTTAACTTTGGTGGGTAGTTTTAATGCGAAAAAGTGACAACTGTTCATGTCACATTCCGCCCTAGCGTATTGCCCTGACTCATTCACACGAACTAATTTCGGATTTTAGTTCACGAAGAAACACAATCGAGCCCACTGTGGATTTATTTTCGTTTTCCGCTTAGAGTATTAATATTGAAATAGAGCGCGAGCGCGCGAGTGTGAACAGTAGACACGGGTGTGAACAATGCAGCGACCGCCCGGCTGAGGCCCGCAGTCATTCGCGAATCGCGAGCGCTTGTGAAGTGATATAGTTGGGAATTTGTAGAGCATTTTTATTGTTTTTAAGAAGAAAGATGAAGAAAGATGTGCAATCGATCATTGTAAAAATGATACTAGAAAACACACAAAACACAAATCTAGTGTCATATATCATCAGAAAGCAATTTTGAATTACTTTTCAGCCAAATAAAAGTTATCCATTACGGGGGTGAAGCGAGGAGCGCGACGTAAGCGGACGAGGAACACACTGCCCCACCCTTCGTCTTGCTCGACCGCAAGTAGGGAGGGTTTTCACTAATCGAGAATCGAGATATTTTAAAAGCGAAATCGATAATCGATAATATTTTTTTATAAAAATTGACAAATCACTTTTTTTTAATTATAGGTAGTAATGGTAAAAAAATCTTATGTTAATATAAGTATAGAGTATATATGGAATATGATAAATAATGCATAATAAGGCCAATAAGGGATTCCTTTTTGGACCACCCACATAGGTTTATCCAATTGCTTCAGATGGAGCGTAGATGTTTTTAGTGCGTACCTTTATATGCTGATATTATGCATGTATGAGTGTCTGAACGTAGAGAACGAACGTCTTGACGGGTTTTGACGTAAGTATGAGGTGTCGTTGGATTCGACGTGATACGGTGGTGCGAATACGTTATATTAAAAACCGACCAAAAAATCATTTAAATAATATTATTATTATTAACTTAGAAACTTACCTTACTTTTAGGTTTCCAAAAGACAAAACAAATCTGATGAAGTAGATTGATGCTGTAGAGAAGACCGATTGGGAACCAAACTTTTGGAGTAGAATCTGTTCAGTACATTTTCCGGATTCAAACAAGTATGAAACCAAAAATGGAATCCGTAGATTAACAAACGACGCTGTACCTTCGCTTTTTCTACAACAATCTCCATTTTCCGGTCAACAGTCGGAGGTTGCAGGGCTTTCCAATTCAGGACTGGTACACGACACTCCAAGGAAACGAAAGTTAAAAACAGAAATTATCCGTTTAGAAGACATTGCAAAACGCCGACGTATGCGGTGCAAGGCACTACACGCTGCTAATCGGCGTTTGAAAAAGAAAGTTGAAAATTTATCTAAGGTATTAAAAGAACTGAAGCAAAAACGACTGATCAACCAAGAACAAGTGGATATTCTGGAAGTGTGCAGGCTTTCTACAGCAGCTCTTTTGAAAAGGATGTCTCATAAAGGGAGAGAATATCCACCTGAACTGCGTACATTTGCGCTAACCCTCCATTTCTATTCTCCAAGGGCCTACTCTTACGTACGTAGTACCTTTAACACATGTCTACCACATACAAGCACCATAAGAAAATGGTACCAATGCATAAACGCCACGCCAGGTTTCACTGCAGAAGCTTTTAAAGCACTTGATCAAAAGGTCAAGTCTTCTGACAAGAAAATTCTATGCAATTTGGTAATAGACGAGATGTCGATTCGACAATTAAAGGAATTTGACGGTAATGCAGTCCAAGGATATGTAGATTTTGGTGCTGGGTTTGATGTTACCGGAGATTCAAATACACTATGCAAACAAGCTCTGGTGTTCCTTTTAGTTGCCATTAACGAGCAGTGGAAAATTCCAGTAGGATATTTTCTGGTAATCGGCATAACAGGTGAGCAAAGAGCCAATCTAGTAAGGATATGCCTTTCTAATTGCCACGATGTAGGCGTGGTAGTTGTATCTATGACATCTGATGGTTGCCCAGCAAATATAGCCATGGCTCAAGAACTTGGCTCTTCGTTTAACTACCAACGTCAACTAAAAACCTATTTCGAACATTCTGCAACAAAAGAACCAGTTTTTGTATTTTTTGACCCATGTCACATGGTGAAACTGGTCAGAAATACATTACAAAGTAAAAAGGTTCTTCGAGATAATAACGGCGGCCTAATCAAATGGCAATATTTTGAAGAATTAAACACGCTCCAACTAAATGAAAATGTTCACTAGGGAAATAAATTATCGACACAACACATCAACTTTCAAAATCAAATAATGAAAGTAAAGCTAGCAGTATAGCTGTTAAGTGCCAGTGTTGCGAACGCTATTCAATTTTGCGACAAAAAATTACGTATACTTAATTTTGCTCACTCACAACCAACAGTGAATTTCATCAACACAATGAACAATCTGACTGACATTCTTAATTCAAGAAAGTTTCCTGGCATTGACTTTAAAGCACCAATCAATGAGAAAAACGAAACGAAGTATCTAACGTTCATGGATAATGCAAAAACTTATTTGGAACATCTAGTTTTGATGGACAATGAAACACCGATCATGAATACCAGAAATAAAGTAGGTTTCCTTGGATTGTGCGTATGCATAGACAGCATGAAAGGATTGTACAACGAGCTCGTTAAACAAGAAAAAACATTGGATTTTTTACCAATGTACAAGTTAAGCCAAGACCACTTTTGATAGATATTTTTTTCAGTAGTACGGTCCCACGGCGGGTTCAACAATAATCCATCGGCCCTGCAATTTATGGCAACTTACAAAAAGCTCTTGGTTCACATGGAGTTAAAAGAGAATTTCAGGGGAAACTGTGCTCCTCTGGAACACATAACTTTGTTAACGTGTTCGTCGTCAACTGAGCATATTAACTTGACAACGAAGGGTTATAGATCAGGATCACAAGTGGATATGGTCGACGAACAATTCATGAGCAATTTGAAGGAGGAAGATCTGAGTTTACCTGCCGGTTTCCATTCAGTATTTTCACAACATGTTGTGGCATACGTTGCCGGGTATGTTGTTAGATATTTACTATCTAGACTAAATTGCACTGATTGCTTGGGAGCATTAGTCGCAAACACACCTAAACAAGCAAATTTATTTATTGTGTTTAAAGACAGAAGTGGACTTATCTATCCATCAAATGATGTAATCCGAATTTGTAATGCCGCAGAATCAGTAGTAAGGGTTAATTTTGACAAAAGTAATAAATCCGATCGCGATCCTATAAATATGGTTACAAAAACGTTAAAATTATTCATCGGATCCGATATTTTCACGGTCCTTCATGCCCATTTATTTGAGCAGGAACCGTGCAGTAATCATTTGCTTCATCTGCTAAGAGCCGTTATCCAAAAATATGTTGATATACGGATAAAATATTTAGTTCGTAAGTCAAATGTAAAACCAACCAAAAGGCAACTATACAACAAGCTCACTCTTTTAAAAGGGCAATAACGGATACTTAAGGGTTTGGATCCTCCAAGCGGGCGATCTGAATACAGTCTAGTCGAATATTAGCTGACTGCGCTTAGACCAGATTCTATGATTCTACCTACGTCTGAGGTTTTAGTTATTATTGCTCAATGGAAGCTATAATTTTTGAGAACAGAATTGTATTTCTGTTATCAAAATTACATCTTCCTGTACCTTTGTATTTTCCACTAAAATAAACCTTAGGCATACATCCAATCACATAAAACTACATTGCTTGTCCTATTTTATCGTGAACACTGAAGATCGAGTAGATATAATTTGTTGATTTGAATAATTTTCGTCAAAAAAATAATGGCGGCCTTATAAGAGCTTTAAGTACAATATTATTTTGTAGATATTCTAAAATGTGATTAAAATAAACACATTTAAAACATCATGAATTATTTTTTTTATTTCTTACCTTTATGGCATATTGGGGTCAAATGGTTACAAACCAATAAACATTTTTATAAATGTATATATATTTCTTATGTTTTAAAAAAAAATTTTAAGCTTCTCTTTACTACACTAGATTTCTGTCGCCGACACTGACAGGGAGTGTTTTTATTCATCTATGAGATGGCAAAATACAGCATCGCCGCACAGCACTCATATCTTCTCTTTCCTGCGCAAGAAATTATGGGAGGCGGAGCGACGTTGGTTGACATCCTTACGAGAAGACGACGTAATTGAGCGTGTATGTCAGTAAACTGTTACAATGTCAACAATTACAATGTACAACAATTTACAATGTCGAGTCGAGTGAGTGCTATCCGTAATCGACTAGTCGATTGGCGAGCGCGTGGTCACTCCCTATTTCTCGCATCTCCATCAATATACGGTATAAACATCTATAGCACACCTGTCTACGCTCGGCTCCAAGCGACCTGTTTGAAGCGCGCGCTCTATTTTTTTATATATACTCTAAGGTTTTCCGTCTCCTTAACTATGGTAATAGCAACGGGTCCCATCAAACTTGCAGAAGGCAAATTTGCAGACGGCAATCTTGCAGACGGCATTCTTGCAGGCGGCAGTTTTGCAAATGTCAAACTGACGTTTCGAGAACCTAACCCAACCTAACAGAAAAACTTAAAACATTTTTTTTAATGTTTAGTTTGATGTATAAAAGTCATCCACTACAAGGATGCCGGTAATTAATGTCACTTCGATTTTAGGGAAAGAAAAATCTAACCTAACCTAACAGAAAAACTTAAAAACTGTACTGAAGGTTGCCGCCTGCAAGGTTGCCGCCTGCAAGGTTGCCTCCTGCAAATATGCCCTCAACAAATTTGGAGCTGTCAAAAGTGACATTTGTGCAAGTTTGCCGCATGCAAATTCTTCATTAAAATTATCAAAGACTCTGAATAAGACAGTAATATTTCACCCAAAACAATAAAATTCCAAGACAACACACAACACATTCATGAAAAATTTAGCATGTCAAATTTGTCTATGATCCATTTGATTTACATGGGACATAGACAAATTTCGCATGCTAAATTTTTCAACAATTGACCCTCTGGCAGCGATCAAATTGATCTAATGGCAACATTGATAAAAGTGACAGCAGCTGTCACTTTGTCTGCTGTCAACACGGTCAACATATTGTTATCCTTCGCGACCTCCCCACCACTGCATTTGCAATAATTTAATTTTAAAATAGTCAATTACTTCGTACGAAGATGAGTTAGTTAATTGTGGACGAGTACAGCAGCGTGACAGTCAAGATTAAGGAAAATATCGTAATTAAAAACGAAGTCCACGATTCCGATGATTCAGAATTGAATATTCCTCTGAGCGACTTCATACCGGATGAGCGAGGCAACGTGGTCAAATTCTACGAAGATGAACACCGTTTCATAAATCCAGAGCCAATCGAAAGTGGACCATCTGGAAGCAGTAATATTTGCGAAAGCAGATCTAGTGTTGGACGTGCCAAATCGCAAACATGTCCAGAGTGCGACTGGGCGTTCTCTTGTAAGTCTCATTTAAATCGACACATTGTGTGTGTTCATAAGAAATTGAAGAAATACTCGTGTGATTCTGATGATGCAGATGTTAATATTCCTTTAAGCGACTTCATACCGGATGAGCGAGGTAACGTGGTCGAATTCTACGAAGATGAACACCGTTTCATAAAGCCAGAGCCAATCGAAAGTGGACCATCTGGAAGCAGTAATATTGGCGAAAGCGGGTCTAGTGTTGGACGTGCCAAATCGCAAACATGTTCAGAGTGGGACTGGGCGTTCTCTTATAAGTCTTCTTTAAAGTGACACATTGACGGTGTTCATAAGAAATTGAAGAAATATTCGTGTGCGGATTGCGGTAGTGTTTTTACACTTAAAAGTACGTAAAAAGGGCACATAGACGCTGTTCACAAAAAATTTAAGAATTACTCATGTGGAGATTGCAATAGAGCTTTTACACAGAAAAGACACATCGGAGCAGTTCACAGAAAATTCAAGAAATATTTTTGTGAAGAATGCGATCGTGCTTTTGCAAGGCAAGAACATTTGAAAGAACACATAGACGCAGTTCACAGGAAATTGAAGAAATACGCATGTGAGGAATGCAATTGTGCTTTCGCAAAGAAAGGAGCTTTAAAAGCACACGTAGATGCAGTTCACAGAAAATTAAAGAAAAACTCATGTGGCAAATGCGATTGAGCTTTTACAGCGAAAATGAGTTTAAAAACACATGTAGACGCAGTTCACAGAAAATTGAAGAAATAATCGAGCGAAGCTCAGTGGCGAGCTAAGTAATCAAAGGCCCTGGTGCACAAAGAAAACTGGGTCCCTGGCACCCATCTCCTCAAATCAAAATAAAACGCATTAACTGCAGTGGTCGCGCGGACTCTATATGTGAACCATTTTGATTTTGAGTTTATGAAATAAACTGCTTACATAAAATTATTTAAAAAAAAATATGATTATTTTTTTTAATTGAATGATTTGATGATTAAAAAGATAGACGCCTTGCTAATTCTGGCCCTCGTAAGGCTAGGATCTATGATAATTATCTAACTTCACATTCGTCATGGCCCTTTCTTATTTATGATTTCACTAAAACCCAACTGTCTCGTCTGGATGGGAGTTAATGGACCCTTGCTGAGTTGGCCACGAAGACCCATTCTGTTCAGGGTTGGTCACACTCACGGGTCAACACCCATCCGACGGCCTCCACGCATGAAGTGCGAGCCTGGGTAGGACTCTGGCCTTGGTCAGTTTCCCCTGGGAATCAAACTTCTGGCGCTCCTGGACGGTCTGCGTACCGTGCGGCGTAAGCCAATCGATTGTGCACTCTGACTAACAGTCGGGGGAGTCTGGAAGCAGTACTGTTTCCTATAGAGCGGGGGTGGTTGCGGACCTTACGGCGACTACTCTTGAAATGACCATCGGCCATCCGATCCTGGGTGAAGAGCCGGGCAAAGGACGCTGTGGTCCGCGATAGATTCGGTATACACCGTTTCACCGCTTCGTAAGGGAGAGGACCGCGCAAGCGACCTCGAACTCGTAACCAATCGAGAGACCGGAGTAATCTTATCACAATTGGAAGTAAGGGCGTGAGTGTCGGCCCGCTAGGTAACATTCCTGGCTATCTCGCGGTTAAGGCGTTGGCCTCTTACGGACTTGTGACGTAGCTAGATGGTGGACTGTTTTGTCCCCAAGTCTTCTACGTTCACTCCAGGGAGATAGAACAACTAATCGTTAAAACTTCCTATGGTGACGGGCTCGCCCGCTGTAGTCGACAAAGTTGTCACGTCTGGATCCACAGTGACAGCTAGTTGAAAATCCTGGTTGTACTTAGCTAAACCAGCTGACCCCTCGACTCTCTTCAGGTCCAAACACAATTTTGGGCTAGCTCTATAACTGCCCTCACTGCTCTATGCTAACCCCAGAATCACCAAAAATTAGTTTCTAAGCAATTCCAAGGATCCGGCAATATCGAAGTACATTAAAAGTGGCCGTAGTGACTCAAATGATCTACAAGCCGCCGTAGACTTCCACAAAAAATTCTTTGCTGGAATCAGCCAAAACGGCAATGGTCTGGAGTATAGTAGTACAACCATCAGCGCTGTGGACTTGAAGAAGTCTCTCTTGTGGGGAGATTACGACAGCAACAGTATGGCTCACGCTATTGGCCTTCAATGCCAGAATGATTGGACAACAATTGGAGACTTTTGCATTCCTCCTTCAATGCACTGGAAAGTAATGTTGTAAGACTAGATGCCAGAGATGCAAAAATTTTATTTAAATGCTTTTCAGCGTACACTTCCAGACCCCAGTAACTTCGCTCGTTGGAGTTATGCCGAGGATAGTTCATTTCATCTTTGTACCAATACCCCTTGCCCAGCTAGACATATTCTGGCTGGCTGCAAAGCAGCCATAGATCAAGGACGGTACACTTAACGCCACGATAAAGTCCTTGCTATTATTCGCAAGATAATTAGCCTCAGTGGCTTGTGCCAACAAGGGTTTGACAGTACCCTCCAAACCCTTATTGGCACACAGTTACAACCCTTGTTGGCATACAGTTTGTGCGGGATAGCTCTGAAGCCAAAAAACATCGCACTACAAAACAATTCTCAATAATTAAGAAAGCGTTACATTGGACTCTGGAGGTCGATTCGGTCTCTAAACAGTACAAATTTCTTGAAAAAAATACCATGATCTTGTAAATGCCATTACCCGGAACCGCTTCACTGTTCACCTTCACGCGGTAGAAGTTGGTGCTCGTGGCCTGCCAGCTAAATCTCTATTTCACCTTTTTAAAGATGTCTCTCCAGGAAAATAATCAACTCCTTCATAGAAAAAAATATCTAAAACTGTGATTTCCGCATCTTAAATTCTAAGGCTTCGAAAGAGGAGCGAATGGGTGTCAAGGTGAACGCCCATTTGTGGTATAACAGCTATCCTAAAACCTGTCATCCCAACCTGTCATAAGTCTGGAATCCACAGCTCACCCCCAGATATGTAACAATAGTAATATGACCGGCCCCCACATCGGTCTGTGAATTCCATGGCAGCTCCGTTTGTATTTTTTTTATCGCCAAATTATACAGCCTTTCTTTGTTTAGGACTTCCTTTTCTCCAGAAATGCAGAATTCCCTTTACCATAATTATAAAACTCTGCGCAAGTCAATTTATAGTTCGACTGGCACTGTAATATCGATTCCCCAGTTTTTGACGGCAGAGACATTAAAGAAAACACTCTCTCCACTGTAGCATTATGGGCTGGAGTTTCAAACAAAAATTGGCATAGTTTTAGCATTAGGCATTTTCTTTTTGGATTTTCGATTTTATTAAAAAAGTTAATCCATCTCTCTCCACCGACTTCTTCGACAACCGCTCTTCAGATGCACGTTCAGACTGCAAAGTCTTTCCGATACGTATATTGTTCAAAAGCATCTGTTGCTCAAAATCTATACACCACTTTAATTATGATTAAGGTACAAAATAGATTTTGAAAACTGAATTGAAAATCAGTTAAAAACGTCACATTTATTAAATGAAACCGACCATTTTTCATTCATTCATTAATTGTGCGATTTGCACAGTATTGGGACATTGTAGAGTTTATCGGGATAGAGGAGTCAATAACGGTATCAGTATATATATATATATATATATATATATATATATATATATATATATATATATATATATATATATATATATATATATATATATATATATATATATATATATATATATATATATATATATATATATATATATATATATATATATATATATATATATATATATATATATATATATATTTATTGGGTTGGATGGCAGCCCTAGACACACCTAAGCTAATTTTGAACACCCGACCTAAGTAATGGATAGTGGTATCGATTATAGAAAAATGTGATAGGCTTGGCGCAAACGAGCCACTGGTGGTTGTCGGGTCCGACGAGTAGTGGCGAGTACGAGCGAGAGGTAGCGTGTGGCGGCCACTGGCCACCTGTGTGCAGCGTAATAAAAGCATAAAAATGTACAAAAAAGCTTATCAGCTACTTGTCGCTGGCCACTTGTGGCTTTGGCCGGTGGCTCATTTGCATCGAGCCTTATGTCTAAAAAACTAAGAGATACTTCAACAATAATGAACACACACCATCATCATCATTGAACACATTTCATAGCTCTTCTTCTTCTTCTTAGATAGAATGTCTAATCACTTGCTACACGTTTACAATGGTCGCTCAAGTATCAAACTGTCAGTGTTGCAAGCGATTGGAAAAAAAATGCTCTTTTGTATCAAGTAGGGCATATGTGTGAAAAAATCAAGCGTGAGTTTAAATAATTATATCACTTACCTCGAATATGTATTCAATGTTTCTTTGTAAAATCGTCGTTGAATGTCTGATCACTTGCTATTAGTTTAGGCTGGTCGCTCGAGTGGCAAACTGTTAGTGGTGGTAGTTGTTAACCTTACGGCAACCGCTCTTAAAACGACCATTCGGCTACCCAATACCGGGTGAAGAGTCAGGCAAAGGATGCCATGGTCTGCGATAGATTTGGTAGACAACAAATCACCGCGACATAAGAGAGAGAACCGCGCAAGCTACCTCCAACCCGGAACCAGTCGGTAGACTGGAGAAATATGGCCGAAACTGTTAGTGAGGGACGTCAAGGCCACCTGCCAGGTTCGAACCCAGTGTCGTGCAGTAAGGCGTTGGTCTTTTACAGGCGAGTAGCGTAACTAGACAGTGGACTGTTCCGTCCTAAAAGTCTTCTACGCTCACCTCATGGGAGATAGAACGATCAGTATCATTAAAACTTCCTGAGGTGACGGGTTTGCCCATTATAGTTGACACCTCCAAGTGCCGTATCTCATTTACATGAACTCATTTCCGACTTTAGTTCCCGAAGAAACGCGATCGAAGCCAGTGAGTAATCTAAATGCGTTTGGTGATTAAAAATTTAATTATTAGAATTCACATTATATTCAACAAAAGCCAGTCGCTAAATACGAATCACGTATTTCTGAATTACTTGAGAATGATTAGTTTATATTTGATATATTAGAAGTTTATGAATAATGTTAACCCGTTGAGTATGAGTCAACCAAATCTGGTCGCGAAACAATTATCCGTTGAGTACGAGTCAACCAAATCTGGTCGCGCGTTTTTTTCACTTCTTTGACGTTCTCATATTTATTCATAATTATCTAATTGTTTTACAAAATGATATTTCAATATTCTATATTCGAAATTTCAATGCAATCATTGTGCAGTTGTTCTTTTTATGATTGGTGTAGTAGTTTCGTAGTTATAGTACTTTAAGTCGATGTCGCCGAAAATCCTGCAAAAGAGACAGATGCATCCATGAAAATACCCATTTACTCCAAGGGTTAAATAATTGTAAGTAATTACTATGACCAATACCTTTTTTTTAGGTACCCATCTAGGTATGTTTTATTTTACCAGCCTACCAACTAACGAGGAGGTAAAGTATTGTAAACACGCTTACAGTCTGGCCAGAAAGAGTAGATCCTAAGGGCCTCCACAGACGGACAGCTTGAAGCAGTCGTGGTCAACTGCTCGAGAGCAGTAGTGTTACGGTCGGGTTCGACTGCAACATGACTGCTTCAAGCAGTCGGGTTCGACTGCAACGCGGCTGCTCCAAGATACCGCTGTTCATTCAGTTGCAACATGGATTCAGACAAGGAAACGCTGCTTCTTCTACTATTATTGCACAAACGAGGGTGTAGAAAATGGAATGGTACTTGTAATTACTATAAAAGTAGTCTTAATTACTACAAAAAGCGCTTTTTATAAAAATTTTAATAAAACTAAAACTTTCAAATTTTCATAAAAACATTTTTTTTTCAGTTTTTTAATATTTTTTTTTTGCATTTTTTTATCAAAACTTGCTTATTTGCTTGTACTGATTCGCTCACTTCAAAGATGACGGTTAATTAAAACTCATCCCCTGAACAGTGTTGCGAAACACTATACGAAGTGGCGTGCAATCGGAGGCGACTGCTTGAAGTGGTCTGTCTTCGGCGGGTCGGGCACCCAACTGCTGCCGGCAGCACGGCCAAACTTGACCTTTACTGGCAACTGGAAGCGAACTGCTCGATCGGTTCGTGTATGAAGAACGAGAATTTTGTATTGAAACTGCAGATTGCCCAAACGCTGCCCGCTATGGGCGCCCCAAGGCTTGGGAAAATATATTTATATTTAGTTAGTTAGTAATAGTTAGTTAGTTAGTCTGGGCTTTTTCCCGCACTTGGCCTCTTGATTGGGCCATTGTGCGTGGCTCATGTTTCTATTTATGTTACTCCAGCCAACCCAGGCTGTCCCAGAAGGTTAGCAGCCTGTTTGGGTTGCTACAGGCCTCCGGGACAGATGCTGGAGATTGTAGTATTCTTGCCCGTTGCTCTGCCACGCTCCTGCATTCCATGAGCACATGCTGTGGCGTTTTCTTCCTCCATGCATCCTCTGCATAGAGGGCTGTCTGTCACACCTATGGTAAACAGGTGTTTGTTTAGGGGACAGTGGCCTGTCATAGTACCTATGACTTTACGGATTTTGTCCCTTTTTAGTCTGGTGAGGTTGCGGGCAAGTTTTTTGGACGCTTCCGGAACCGCGTTCTTTGTTTGCCTGCATCCTGCGTTCTTTTTCCATTCTGTAAGGTGGGTTTTTACGGTGTTCCTGCATAGCCATGTTTTTATTTAGGCATGGGGAATGGGCATCAAGGGTTCCGGTCCATATAATATTTCCTTTGATCCCCTTTTGGCCAGTTCGTCTGCCGCGTCGTCTCCCAGTGAGTCGCTGTGCCCTTTAATCCATTGCAGGGTCACTCTATTTGACCCTGCAATGGATTGAAGCGCATTGTGGCATTCCAGTACAAGGACAGAGGTTATAGTATTTTTGCCAGGCATCACCAGGCATCACCAGAGCAGCACAGGCAGTCGCAGCCAAAGATGTCGGAGACGTAAGTTTGAAATTTGTCTCCGACAGCGCCTCCGTGCTACAAGCGCTAGCAAATAATACGATAACCTCAGTCCTCGTACTGGAATGCCACAATGCGCTTCAATGCATTGCAGGGTCAAATAAAGTGACCCTGCAATGGATTAAAGGGCACAGTGACTCACTGGGCAATGACGCGGCGGACGAACTGGCCAAAAGGGGATCAAAGGAAATAGTATATGGACCGGAACCCTTGATGCCCATTCCCCAGGCCCAAATAAAAACATGGCTACGCAGGAACACCGAAGAAACCCACCTTACAGAATGGAAAAAAAACGCAGGATGCAGGCAAACAAAGAACGCGGTTCCGGAAGCGTCCAAAAAACTTGCCCGCAACCTCACCAGATTAAAAAGGGACAAAATCCGTAAAGTCATAGGTACTATGACAGGCCACTGTCCCCTAAACAAACACCTGTTTACCATAGGTGTGACAGACAGCCCTCTATGCAGAGGATGCATGGAGGAAGAAGAAACACCACAGCATGTGCTCATGGAATGCAGGAGCGTGGCAGAGCAACGGGCAAAAATACTACAATCTCCAGCATCTCTCCCGGAGGCCTGTAGCAACCCAAACAGGCTGCTAACCTTCTGGGACAGCCTGGGTTGGCTGGAGTAACATAAATGGAAACATGAGCCACGCACAACGGCCCAATCAAGAGGCCAAGTGCGGGAAAAAAGCCCAGCCAAACTAACTAACTAACTATAGTATTTTTGCTAGCGCTTGTAGCACGGAGGCACTGTCGGAGACAAATTTCAAGCTTAGGTCTCCGACATCTTTGGCTGCAACTGCCTGTGCTGCTCTGGTGATGCCATTGCATTCTCCTTGGAAGATCGTTTTTAAGTTGCCTAGGGTAGTTGATATTTTGATGTTTAGATCATTTGAGAAGACGCCGGCTCCGGTACCTTCAGTGGTTTTGGAGCCATCTGTGTATATCCTTACTTCATTTGTACCAGAGTGATCTGCTGGTTCTGCAATGAGTTGGATATTGTATCTTCGATCAAAGACATGATGGCATATTATCCTGTCCATGGGTGCATCCAGAAGAGGTATTTCTTCTAGAACCCGTTTCAGAATTTTTGAGTGTGGTGTTTCTGTGTTTTGTTTCCACAGTCCATTTGCTCACAGTAATGTGAGAATAGTAAGACTTAATAATCTAGGGACATGTCTAAGTACCGTCTCCCAAGAGGCGTATTGTATTCAGACTAGTGTTTCTGCTCCTTTGCTGATTCTATTTCTATTCAGAATGCTTAAAGGTGACAGATGACCCAAGACACCCACTTCATGGACACGAGTCCATGGTAGCGCCCGAACGCTTCATCCGACTGAGCTGAAATTTAGCACGCAGGAATCATTTGGTGATGGCAAAAGATTGTGGTTAAAATCGGTCCACCAGAGGGCGCGCTAGTCATACGTCAATCTCGAAATATTGGACTTAGAGATTTGAAATTTGGTGCACAGATGCCTTGTTGGACCGAAATCACGTTGTGAAATTTTGATTGGAATATCTTGTATACAAGCGACACAAATAATTTCTAAAGTCCGCCATATTGAAGAAAATATTCCATACTTTATGGAAAAAAACTAAGAATTGGTGCGCGGGGGTAGGTTGGGCTTGAGCGCAGGGGGCTTGTCTACTTGCCGAGAAAGTCTTAGGGTGTCACAGTCGAAGGGGTCTGGAAACAATGTACTGTTT
The DNA here is from genome assembly GCA_944548615.1 of Micropterix aruncella. NCBI lineage: Eukaryota > Metazoa > Arthropoda > Insecta > Lepidoptera > Micropterigidae > Micropterix > Micropterix aruncella. The sequence continues at coordinate 10,402,650 of OX155979.1, read as the reverse complement.
CCTAAAGGTGGTTAACCATTAGATTCGCGCATCAACTCTGCTCCGCGCATCTGCAACTGCTCCAGTAGTGGATACGTTCGCGCTCCTGGAGCAAGCAACGTTGCACGCTCCGCGGCGAGCGCTCCACGCGGTGGCAGTAAATGCTGCGAATACAAGTGTGCAGCAAGTTCGTGGACGCGAGCAAAGTAAGACGTTGGTTTTCAGTAACTGCGAATCCATCGCTATGGATTGGACCGAAAAAAAATGTCTAGCTCTAATCGAGGAGTACCGTAATTATACATTGCTGTGGCATCAGAAGGATGAGAAATTTAAAAATAAATTCTGACGACAACATCTTCGCTCAACGTTCGAATGAAAACTGTAACGCTAAAAATTCGCGTAGCATGTTATGCGTCAGAAACATTTTGCACGCATTGCAAAATGCTTCGCGTGCATTACTCGTGTTTTTTACTGGTATTACTCAGGTTTTGAGTTGATTCATAATCATTGTTCCAAGTCTACGAGCATTTCTTTAAAAAATCGCATAAAAGCCATGACGTTTTGAGCTGTCAGATGAGAAATAGTTGTATTTCACGGCCCAATAAAAAAATGACCCTCCTGGTGTCCTTGCCGTGACAATAAAAACGAGAGATTTAATAAAAAAATATCAAGTTCGAAAGAACATTTTAATAAATGTAATAAATATCACAAAAATATTACTATTTTATTGTGAACATGAGTTGTTTTTTTAATCTCCTAAAGTTGGTTTATTAACAGGCACTTCCGGTCTGTCAATTCTGGCCACGGCCATTGAAGGGAAGATTTTGTACCAAGATGGCGCGAGCAGTGCTACTGACTCGCGCTGGGCGACAGAGAACTCGCTAAAAGCGAAGTGATCCGCAGTTCATTGTGCACTAGAAGTGCGGCGTTTTGAAGTTATGTGAACAAGGTCCTATTTTTTGGTAAGCGTTTAATTCTTTTGGGGTTTCAATTGGCTAAACGAATTCGTGAAAGTAATGGTGGTTTTTTTTTCTTTTCATCGCAGCGTGGTTTTTGCTGTGTTACCTTTTATTTCCAAATGTAACAAACCCTCACGAATGGGCCAATCATGCCCGGATATATTCTCGCTTGGATATTAAATTGAACCTGTAAACGTACATGTCACCGTAGTCGGAATAGGAGTTTTACGGAAGGAACTACCTGCTCAATAAAGGACCTTTGTTTTTATAACTCATAAATTTGTAGTTTTATTTTAAATTTGCGAAGGTTTATTCTCCGTTTTGCCAAATTTAGTGCCCAACCAAATTCTTTCCCCGACCCTGGGGTTGTTTTCTTATTTTTCGGTCATCCCCTAACGTATTTTTTATTTTTTCGCGTTTTGGATAAACGCGATAGCGCTCTTAATTTTTGTTTCGTTATAACGTGATATGATCCCCAATCGCACATTATAAAACTGCGGAGCACTAGTTGTTCTTGAGTTGATGCACGCACCGTCTCCATTTGAGTAGTTGCAGATGGGCGGGGCAGAGTTAACGTGTGAACCTAATGGATACCCACCTTAGACCAATTGGCTACCCGATCCCAAGTGGTAGGCAGGCAAAGGACTTGGACCCGTGACCAGACGGTAGGTTGGATAAATCTGGCGAAATATGGTAGTCAGGGCCTTTTGGCTGCCCGCTGGGTGAACTTCCCAGTGCCTTGCGGTAAGGCATTGGTCTCTGATGAGCAAGTCTCTACGTTCATCCCAGGTTGAAAGAATAATCAATATCGTTATAACTACCTGAAGTCCTTGTACTGGAATGCCACAATGCGTTTCAATCCATTGCAAGGTCAAATAGAGTGACCCTGCAATGGATTAAAGGGCACAGCGACTCACTGGGCAACGACGCGGCAGACGAACTGGCCAGAAGGGGATCAAAGAAAATAGTATATCGACCGGAACCCTTGATGCCATACCCCAGGTCCAAATAAAAACATGGCTACGCAGGAACACCGACGAAACACACCTTACAGAATGGAAAAAAAACGCAGGATGTAGGCAAACAAAGAATGCGGTTCCGGAAGCGTCTTAAAAACTTGCCCGCAACCTCACCAGATTAAAAAGGGACAAAATCCGCAAAGTCATAGGTACTATGACAGGCCACTGTCCCCTAAACAAACACCTGTTTACCATAGGTGTCGCAGACAGCCCTCTATGCAGAGGATGCATGGAGGAAGAAGAAACGCCACAGCATATGCTCATGGAATGCAGGAGCGTGGCAGAGCAACGGGCAAGAATACTACGATCTCCAGCATCTGTCCCGGAGGCCTGTAGCAACCCAAACAGGCTGCTAACCTTCTGGGACAGCCTGGGTTGACTGGAGTAACATAAATAGAAACATGAGCCACACACAACGGCCCAATCAAGAGGCCAAGTGCGGGAAAAAACCCAGGTAAACTAACTAACTAACTACCTACCTGAAGTGACGGGCTCGCCCGTTGTAGGTGACAACACCCCACTGTCGTGGCACAATTCATTCATTCGTTACACATGCTAAGCCACACATGGGGGTAGTCGAATCACTGGCCAATTTAGTTTAGACGTAAATAAAAGATTTCTGTTGAAAATTATATTTTTAATTGCCTTTAAAACAAAGTACTTTCATTTGATAAACTTAGAAATTATTCACTTAAAACACTTTAAACACAAATACTTTAAACACTTCAAAGTTCTTTCATTCAATATACTAAGAAATTATTCAGAATTCAAAGTGCTGCATATCTCCTTTTTTATTCTCTGAAACAAACATACTTATTAGGATTTAATAGTTTTGTACACATTTACAGACCTCGAGACACCGAACGAACTTTAGAAAATGCTGAACCTCAATGTGGCATCTCAACAAGTGGGTCTCCGGATGAACATACGAATACCTGAACGTATAAACTTGCATATTCATGGATTGGAATACTTATCAAACACAATATGTACAACCTCAAGCTTCGAGACACAAAAATTTGCAGGTTCTGGCAAGGGGCAGAGGAAGCTCCCCTGCACATGTACGGGTGTGGCCCGCTGATGCGTAAAAGATACATCCACTTGGGTGGTCATTACCTCCAAGCTGAGGAGGTAAAACAATCTGGCGCCAAAAGCCTGTTGCGGTTCTTAAATGACACGAGGCTTAGCGCAGAACTATAGTAGGTGGCGAACACAATAGATCAGCAATGGTCGCAGTGTTACAAGGCTCATAAAGAACTTAGAAAAGCCCCACACAACAAATATGGGTGCACACCATGGAAAATTGTTTGTCAATGGAAAAGTAAAAAGATGCACACCAACCTTATTACGTGGGGCTCTCGCATATTTGATCTTCAAGTGAACTCCTTTCATGTGTTGTGTTAGGGAACAGTTAGATGAATACTTGTTTCCACAAATGTCACATATAAACGGCTTCTGACCAGTGTGCGAGCGAATATGGACGCGCAGCTTCCAACTCGACTGAAACAAAGTACAATATAATCCATTTTAGATGATTCCATAAGTAGTAAATATTCTTCTTCTCCGTCGTTCCCTCATTAATGATGATCGTGGCCACTAGACAACAGTTTGCCTACGAGGCTCCTCCACTTTGACCTGTCTTCTGCATGGCGGGTCGCAGATTGTATTGACTCTTTTGTAACTTCTTTGATGAGGTCGTTCCATCTGGCTCTGCTTCTTCTTCCCTCCACTTGACTCCCGGAAAGCATTTTCTCCAGATTCTCTGGTTTTCTCCTGGCAACATGACCGAAGAACTGCAGGACCCTTCTTATGCATACGGTGGAGAGCCTCACTTGGATGCCGAGTTCTTCCAGGACAGATTTGTTGGTGCGGCGTGCTGTCCATGGGATTCCTAACATTTTACGCGTACACCACATCTCCAGTGCATCGATTTTGGTGCGTATCCGAGCCTTCAGGGTCCATGTCTCCGATGCATAGAGAAAGATCGAGAAAACCAGAGCTCGAACCAGCCTGACCTTAGTCCGCTGACTTATACCCCGATTCTTTCACAGCCTTTCTAGCTTGCTCATGGCCGATCTTGCCATCTGGCTTCTGCGTGAGACCTCCTTTTTGCAGTTTCCGTCGTTGCATATCATGGAGCCCAGATAGACAAAGTATTTCACAGCTTAACCCCTCCTGTTGCGAGGTAAAAACTCACCTATCACTTTTGCGAGCGACATATTCGGGCAAAAAAGCGACGCGAGTCAACGGCCTTGAGAAAAACGATCATAACTTATAAACCACTTAACGGATTAAAAAAAGATAAAGAGAAAAATGATCGCATTGAAATTTGACATATAAAACATTATAACCTTATCTCGTAAAACAATTAAGATAATAATGAATAAATATTACAAAATTGGCAAACTGAAAAAACTCGCCTATAAAATCATTTCGATTTTTTTGTCACAAAATACGTAAAATATGCAAAAATTGTAAATACAGTTATGTTCTTTATTAAATGCTTTACCAAAACCATATTTTTTTTGACTTATTTGCATACAAAAATATTTATTTATTCAGCCAAGAAAAATTTTATGTATTCTCGTAAAAAAAACATTTTTTAATTTTTTATTTGTGACTACTTATGGTATTTTTTTATATGAAATTCTTTCAAAATAACTTTATTACTACATCACACTTCTTATAAATCACACCAGAACTTTGAGCTTTGTCTGATATTACAGAAAAATCTAAAGTTTTGAGAGTTTGCATCCAAAACTTAATAATAAACTTTAAATGCTCATAATATAAAATTCGTTAGATTTTTTCAATTATATTGTCTCATTATATACTTATTATATGTCTAATAACTAATTACTATACTCCAAAGAGTCACATTTCATCGAAAAACTATGGAAAATCGCACTTAATTCTCTCATAGTAATTATCAAAACAAGTTTCTTTGCACGAGTCATATTAGAAAACAACATATAATGTTTAAAATACGCCTAATTATGTGATAACTTAGGATGTAAATGAAGCAATACCTATTTTGTTAGTAAATTAAAGCGACATTATGTCATATTTCGCGATATATCGGGATATTTCACAAACATTACAAAATAAAAACGGCCATTTTTTAGCGAGGGGTGTGTCGTCGCCGAAGTCTTTTGTTTAAAAATTCGTGAAAAACAGCAAATGGACTATCTCAAATGACTAATCCTCATTCCGAAACTACTTAAAATGCAAATTACTCACTGTTCTCCAGTAAATAACACTCAAACACTGCACACACACCATTTTTATCACCCATTTGGCGGAACCGTACGCGGCCGTGAGAGTTGCCGGCGGACACTACCGTTTGACGTCTATGCTCACTTTTTAAATCGTCCTTCGATATTGCCAGACGGAAATCTTGAATTAAAGATATTTTGGCCATATCGTAGCGCCCTCAGAAAGTATATAGTACGGCGTGTCGAATTGTAAATTGCATTTTTCGCAGCGGCGAGCGTTTGGTCCCGTATCGAACGTTACGGAGTGTTAGGCAGCCGACATTTGGTCCCCCAGGAAATGTTACGGAGCGACCGGGTTAAATGCCTTTCAGCATACACTTCCAGACAACGAACTGAATTTACACCAAAATCACAGTGCAACCACCCCGTTAGATATGTGTGAGAAAGACGGATAAATTCTGTATTGTACGATTATTCAGTCGTGCTTCTCGCATCTAGAATCCCTAATATAATTGTTTGTATTCTGGGGGCACTTAGTCGAGTGCTGCCATTGCTCGGATCTGTGCTTCTCTTCGGATATTATGTATCTTCTCTTCGGATATATGTATGAAAATAAATAAAACGAACTAATGGATTTGGTAAAGCGTGTAATAACGTACACAAATGTGTTTACGATTTCTAGATAGGGTTTCGTATTTTGAGATAAAACGTCGATTCCGCTGAATAGGTGAGTTTTTTCAGTTCTCCAACTTTCTAATAATAATTCATAATTATCTAATTGTTTTACAAAATGAGGTTTTAATGTTTTATATTTCAAATTTCAATGCGATCATTCTACAATTCTTCTTTTCATGATCTATCAAGTAGTTTCTTTCTTATGATCGTTTTTCTAAAGTGCTATATTTTTGACCTTTAACTCTCAGAAATAGATCCATAAGATCTATTTTGTTCTCGGATCGGTCCAATTTAATATTCAACTCCTATTCAGAAGCCTTCTCCTGTGGAAGGCTACCCCAAGTAAGACTCTCGCGTCTCAGGCCTCACGGCTGGTGGATCGGTTTCTTCCGAGGGATTTGCCTCCTGGTGCTACTGGGCAGTTTGCGCACAGTTCGGCGACACCAATCGGTTGTGCACTCTGACTAATTGCCCAGTTTTGCCAGTCTGTCGGCCTCCTCGTTGCCAAGAATGCCTTGGTGACCCGGTATGCAGGTAGTGTAGCTAGACGTCGGATTGTTTTCGTACCAAGTCTTCTGCGCTCACCTCACGAGAGACAGAATGAACATTATCGTTAAAACTTCCTGAGATGACCGGTTCGCCCGTTGTAGTTTACAGCTCTAAATGCTGCTTGTATAAAGTGAGAGTGGATAGGTTTTACTCACAGTAAATCGTTTGTCGCAATGAGGGCAGGGGTGTACTTTGGCCATTCCTCCGCCGTGTACGTAACGCTTGTGGATATACAAGACTGGTCCGCTCTTGAAGGTCTTGTCGCAGATGGGACAACGGTGCCTCCATTCATTAGTGTGAATCTGCAAGTGATCGATGAGTTCGTTCTTTCTCGAAAACTGCGATGAACATTCGGAGCACTGGAATCTGAGAATTTTACAAGCTTTTCTTTACCTTGCAACGTTTGTTAGTATGTTGATTCTACAACTAGAGTTGTCAACTACAGCGGGCGAGCCCGTCACCTCAGGAAGTTTTAACGATTAGTCGTTCTATCTCCCTGGAGTGAGCGCAGAAGACCTCAAGCTCCGCCACAAACCCAAAAGAGGCCAACGCCTTAACCGCAAGATAGCCAGGAGTGTTACCCAGTGGGCTTACACTCACGCCCTTACTTCCAATTGTGACCAGATTACTCCGGTCTCTCGATTCGTTGCGAGTTCGAGGTCGCTTGCACGGTCCTCTCCCTTACGAAGCGGTGAAACGGTGTATACCGAATCTATCGCGGACCGCAGCATCCTTTGCCCGGCTGTTCACCCAGGATCGGGTAGCCGATGGTCGTTTCAAGAGCAGTCGCCGTAAGGTCCGCAAACACCCCCGCTCTATAGGAAACAGTAGTGCTTCCAGTACTCCCCCGACTGTTAGTTAGAGTGCGCAATCGATTGGCTTACGGCGCACGGTGCGCAGACCGTCCAGGAGCGCCAGAAGGTTGATTCCAAGGGGAAACTAGCCGTAAGGCCAGAGTCTTGCCCAGGCTCGCACTTCATGCGTGGAGGCCGTCAGATGGGTGTTGACCCGTGAGTGTGACCAACCCTGAACAGAATGGGTCTTCGTGGCCAACTCAGCAAGGGCCCATTAACTCCCGACCTGATCCTACACCCAGGATCGGCCCCCGACGAGTCTACTCTACTACGCCTAGCAGCACAGACACACAATTTTGTATACGCATTCAATTATGATAGCCCGTTTCAAATTTCACTATGACATGGCTGCTGCACCCAGGGCTGGCCCCGACGAGGGGACTCCTCAATGGTCAACAGCACAGAAAGAGAAAGTTTTGCATACTCATTCAATTATGGTAGCTCCTAAGTTTTACCGCAACAGGGCCGCTGCACCGAGTTGGCTTCCAACGAGAGGACTCCTCAACGGTCAACAGCACAAACACGAAATTCTATAAAGCCTTCAATTATTATAGCCCGTTCTAAGTTCCACTATGACATGGCTGCTGCATCCAGGGTTGTCTCGGGATAGAGCAATTTAATAAAAGCTTGTTTTTAAAATGGAATCAACCTTCTGGCGCTCCTGGATGGTTTGCGCACCGTGCGGCATAAGCCAAACGATTGCGCACTCTGACTAACAACTTGCGGTGTCAACTACAACGGGCGAGCCCGTCACCACAGGACGTTTTAACGATTTTCTCGTTCTATCGCCCTGCAGTGAACGTAGAAGACTTTGGACAGAACAAATCCAACGTCCAGCTACGTCACAACCCGCAAGAAGCCAACGCCTTACCGCGAGATAGCCAGTGTTACCTGGCGGGCCGACCCTCGCGCCCTTGCTTCCAATTGTGACCAGATTTCTCCGGTCTCTCGATTGGTTCCGAGTTCGAGGTCGCTTGCGCGGTCCTCTCCCTTACGAAGCGGTGAAACGGTGTGAACCGAATCTGTCGCGGACCAAGGCGTCCTTTGCCCGACTCTGAATCGGGATCGGATGGCCAATGGTCATTTCAAGAGCAGTCGCCGTAAGGTAGACAACCACCCCCGCTCTATAGGAAACAAAACAGTTCCCAGACTCCCCCGATTGTTAGTCGGAGAGCACAGTCGATTGGCTTGCGCCGCTCGGTGCGCAGACCGTCCAGGAGCGCCAGAGGTTTGATTCCCAGGGGAGACTGGTTGACCCAGTGTCCTACCCAGGCTCGCACCCCATGCGTGGAGGCCGCCGGATGGGTGTTGACCCGTGAGTGTGACCGACCCTGAACACACGGCGTCATCGTGGCCACCTCATCATGGGCCCATTAGCTCCCAAATGGGCCCATTAGCTCCCAAACTCTGACTAACAGTCGGGGGAGTCCGGAAGCTGTACTGTTTCCTATAGAGCGACTGCTCTTGAAACGACCATCGGCTACCCGATCCTGTGTGAACAGCCGGGCAAAGGACGCTGTGGTCCGCGATAGATTCGGTATACACCGTTTCACCGCTTCGTAAGGGAGAGGACCGCGCAAGCGACCTCGAACTCGTAACCAATCGAGAGACTGGAGTAATCTGGTCACAATTGAAAGTAAGGGCGTGAGTGTAAGCCCGCCGGGTAACACTCCTGGCTATCTCGCGGTTAAGGCGTTGGCCTCTTACGGGTTTGTGGCGGAGCTAGACGGTGGACTGTTTTGTCCAAGTCTTCTGCGTTCACTCCAGGGAGATAGAACGACTAATCGTTAAAACTTCCTGAGGTGACGGGCTCGCCCGCTGTAGTTGACAACCCTAGTGGACTGTTTTCATCCGAAATCTTCTACGCTCATCTCACAGGAGACAGAACGATCTAATATCGTTAAAAGTTCCTGAGGTAACGGGCTCGCCCGTTGTAGTTAACAGATCCAGTAGTGTGCTATATAATAAACTATATTAAATAAGGTACTTACATATAGGCCTCCGGTTTTATATGCTTAGAAGAAAATTTCAAGTGCTGTATCAATGTGTGCCTCGTTTTAAAGTTCTTGTTGCAAGGCTCACACCTGAGTGGTTTTCTCTGTTTTTCGCCACCTCCCGGGCTCGGCGCGTATGCTTCAGTTCGGCACGTAAGATAGTGCACCTGCCGGTGGAGGGTGAGCTCTTGTTCATTGCGGAATTTGTGCCGACAGGACTGGCACTCTAAATCCTGGCTCTCGCAAATACTGAAACATGTCAAAATGCTTTTTCCACTATCACCAGTGAACTTTTCCTCAAGCTCTATAAAACCTACATTCGCCCGCTCCTCAAATACTCCTACCAGGTATGGAATCCTTACTTTCGGAAGGATATAGAGCACCTGGAAAGAGTTCAGAGAAGAGCAACAAAGTTAATGCTATCGCTGAGGAACAAACCATACAAAGTACGACTGAAAGAACTTCGCCGGATGACATTAGAGGAACGTAGGCAGCGAGGAGACCTAATAGAAAGCTACAAAATGCTTCACGGTTATTACAGTGTGCCCAACCTCGAGAGCATGTATACCCTGAACACCAATAAGCAACTGCGTGGACACTCGTTGAAGCTAAATAAGACAATTGCAGCATCGAACCCCAGGAAATATTTTTTGACAAATCGTGTAGTGGATGCTTGGAATGCGTTGCCAGAGGAAGTGATCAGTGCTATCTCTGTCAATAGCTTTAAAAACAAACTGGACATTTTTCTTAGTGCAAAACAGTCACAAGTTTAAAAACAAGTGCATGTGATATACACGCATCAGCCTTAAGCTGCTAATATAATAAAATTAATGTTCATACCGTGGGCTTACTTACTTCAAGAACACACCCAGAGAATATGAAATAAAGACTATCTGAAATCGAAGACTTCACCATATCACAGATGAGCTAATGCTGAAAATCTATAAGTCAGCTGTAAGAGCCATTTTGGAACACGCCAATCAGATCTGGAACCCATACCTTGAAAGAATATCAAAGGGAACGGAAACTTCTAGAGAAGGCCCAGCGAAGAGCAACTAAATTGCTAAACCCTGCTAGAACCATTGCAAGTTGTGCAGAAATTTATATTAAAAATTATTCTACCTAGACCATTTCGCCATCACATGAACTTTATAAGAAAGCTAAAGTTCTTGATTATAGGCAACTTTTTCTAAAAACTTCCCTCTTAAAGCTGTTTTTGGGCAATAATTCAAATTTAGGAATAATTCAGATCCGAACACCAACGAGACAAGTTTTAGAAAATATCTTAGAAATACCCAGGATGAAAATATCATTTGGACAAAGACATTACTCTTTCATTATGCCGAATTTTACAATCTGATCAATTTATACTAATTTATAAAGAGGTAAAATTTGTGACGTTGTAGGAAGTAATCTCTGGATCTACTGAACCGATTTTGAAAATTCTTTTACCAATAGAAAGCCACGTTAGTTATGAGTGTCATAGGCTATATATTAATCCGAAAAATAAAAAGACTTTTTCGTGGTAGTCGGATTTCCAAAGTAAGTCTGAAAAAAAGGTCGAACGATGAGAGATATATGATTAAGTTCTAGAGAAGTGCTTGATAGAGCTTGATAATGCCTACAAAAAAGTCAGCGACAGCATATGTCTAACTTTTATATTTAAGTAACAAACAGTAGTATTTTATATTTAAAAAATTATTTAAATCGTTATATCATGTTTATTGGTCATATTATCAACAATTATGAATTATTATCAAAATAAGTAAATTTATCGTCTCAAGTGTTTAAAACAAAAGACTTTTCCCTTTTACTGCATATAATTATACTTTTACTGCATAAATGGTTAAAGAGATAAGACACTCACAAGAAGACACTCACAAATAATGGTAATATATACAAATTGGCATGCAAATACATACATACATATGCAGTAAAAATATAACCCTTTTTTTGGCAGTCAGGAAATAAATCAGAGCACTCAGTACTAACCAAACCACACTCATAATTTCATCACAAGTAAAAAGTTTTACCGCCCAACGAAGTAGGCACGGGTCAGCTAGTATGGAAATAAAAATGAATTTGACATTTAGGAAATTCAAAAATAAAATAAAGAAATGGTTATTGAATCACGACAGACTAACCATACATCAAATGTTTAAACCATACAAACCATACATCAAATCTGTGGCCTTCTGTGGCTTCCAGACTATTGTTTATTGAACGCCATTCAATGCCGCCGAGTTCAACGACCTCGATCCATATAAGCAAGGTTAAATAAAACAGCTGATTGATTCTCAAACTGTTATCAATCATTTGGAATAAAACGTAATTTAAAAGTAATATTATTATATTATTTGATTCTACAATTTGTTGTCAAAAGTTGCTTATTTGATCGTACTGATTCACCCACTTCAAAGGTGTCACTAATTAAAAACTCACGCTGTATAGACCTTTCTTTCGGAAAAAAACCAATTATTCGTATTTTTGATTATCCTATATGATGATTTAATTTGAGTTCCTTTGTACTTCATGCCACCAGAGAAGACGTGTTTTGACCTAGTGATACAATTCTATATAGAAAAACATCCTTCTAAATATGTATAAGCTCACTAAATCAACGGTTTCTCCATTTCTATAGTACAGACCTGTAATGTACTGCAAGTCCTTTGGAGTTGTGGAATTTAGAGCCACAAATACTGCAAACGTAGTCGTCTGACTTGTGCATAAACTGTTTGTGACTGTAGAGAGATTTAACTTTGCTAAAACAAAAAAAAACAATGTTAGATCACATAAAATAAAAAATATAATACAAACAGAGCTGCCATGGAATTCACCGACCGAAGTCGGGTTCATTATATACTATTATTACACCTCGAGGGGTGAACGGTGGATTCCGGACTACTGACCGGCTGTGGTAGGTTTAGGACAGCTGTCTTGCCACATGTGAGCGTTCACCTTACCACCCATTCACTCCCCATTCGAAGGAACTTGTCTGCCACAACGATATTAGCTTGCAATAGGAAATATCACTCACCTGAAGACTTTATTGCATAAATTGCATGGGAACGTTACTGCCTCAGTTGTGCCACAATTATGTATATTAGCAAAATGCCTAGAAAAAGAAAAAAACTAAACTGAAACAAGTTTCACTATCAATTTTAGCTACTGAGAGATACATAAATGAATAAGATGTGGCGAGCTCATATACAAATTTAATACTTAAAATAATATAGGCAATAGCATAATCTTTAAAACTGTAAATATATTCAATGTCATATAAATAAAACCTTATAAACAAAGAGAGAAGATTACAACTCGTTCAGGACGGAAAACGTGACCGCCTGTACGATTCAACGTCTAATCATCATCATTGTCATATTATCGCCCATAGAGACGGTCTCTGGTGGGGAGTGATGTGGCGAGCTCATATACAAATTGAATACTTAATGTAGGAAATAGCATAATCTTTAAAACTGTAAATTTATTCAATGTCATATAAATTATGTAAATAATGTTAGTTTTTACATAATTTATATGACATGGTTAGCACCCAACCAAATAGACTTATCCAATGATATGTACAGATGGATGGCGAGCACGCAGGAACGCGGCAAACCACCGAACGCCGACCAGTCGACCAGTCACTCTCACGCGGAGCGCACGCCGCCTGCAATCGCACCTGGTATACACGCACGCAATCCAAACTGGTATACACACAGCACACGGAGCCATAAAAATATAAATGGTGGAATTCATCGACAGGAGTCGATTTCTGGTAGTCGGGGAGCCAGCGACAAAATGTGCAAGAGTTATGTAAAACCTGATACTTTCAACTCAAATCCTTCCTAGAAAAATATCTATAAACGTGATTTCCGCATCTCAAATTTTCTGGCTTTGAAGTGGGTAAGCGAATGCGTTATAGTGAAAGTAAATGGGTTGTAAAGCGAATGCTCACATGCGGAAGAACAACTGTCCTAAACCTACCACAGCCGGTCGTTAGTCCGGAGTCCATCCCTCATCCCCACGGACAAAAAAGTGCAAGAGTTTTGTAAAACCTGATAATTTCAGATCACATAGTTTTTTCGTTATAGAATTCTGGGATAGAGTCAGCAGGCCAGACTCCAGGCGAAGACAGAGGTGACAAATGCCGGAGATGTGCAGGAAATGGGCACAAGGCAGGGGATTGAAAGCAGTTGGAGCACTGTCCTCTGTGCAACATCGAGCGCCACGCGGCAGGCACCAATAGATGTAAAACTTTTCTGAAAGCCCTCGAGGCGACTAAGAGAAGACGAAAAACGACTAGTGCCCGTAAATGGTGACATTCCTTCAACTAAATGCAAATAGAAGTGCCAGCGTCCATGACGTAGCCATGGTGGTCGCTGCCGAGAAAAAGTGTGATTTTGTTGCCATAAGTGAACCTAACGTGAACATCTGTAAATGAAGGAATATTAACTATTTTCCAGAAAATAACTGCGACACAATGATTATTAATTTCAGGAAGAAACATCAAATAAGGTCCTATCGCTCCGATAAGTGCTTTACAAGGATAGAAACTACGGACACGGCAATATACAGCATCTATATAAGCCCGAACAAATGTCCAATTGACGAGTATAAAGTCCATCTAAACACAATAGCAGCTAACGTCATAGCAGCAACCAACAGGCGTCTGAAAATGATCCTGACAGGCGATCTAAATGCGAAACACCCTTGCTGGGGCGGCATGAAAGCGAATAAGCGTGGAGAGGAGCTGCTGGAATCCATACATGCCATGGACCTAGTGCTGCTTAATGATGGAGTAATGCCGACATGCAAGCGTCCGAACGGTATATCATACGTAGATGTCACTACTGTTTGCAATGAACTAGCTGGAGAGGTTCGGACCTGGTCCGTACTGGATGAAGAGTCCATGAGCGACCACAGGTTATTACTGACATGTACTAATTAACCAAGTACAAAATGTAAGAATAAATACATCTACGGAAAAACAGACCAGGAGAAATTTTATATATCGTTCAGAAATGAGGTAGAAGGCAAAGGGATAATCGTAGACGAAATCATAAAGGCACTAGCAAAGGCATATAAAGAAAACACCCCTAAAATAAAAGTCGATGACGACTATAAACTACCGGTGGAGTAAAACTGTCCAAGATAAAATAAAAGATAATAAACTTCTTTTTGTGATATGTACTGAGTAATGCTAATGCCACGCATTCTATCATTAAGCAGTCTGACCATTTGTTTCGAGTTCTGTATTGCATTCACTTTCTACTGATGAATTTTCAGCTTTTCCAAAACACTTTGGGGTACTTAATTAAAATTACACCTTTCTTAGTAAGCCAGCGCCAGATATCCCGAAGTCTGGCTTACTGACTCTACCCCAGCATTCTATGGCCAAAATAATACTGTGTGATCTGAAATTATCAGGTTTTACAAAACTCTTGCACTTTATGTTGCTACCTCATGGAATATGGGGGATGAGCGGTGGACTCAGTAAATACCGGCTGTGGTAAGTTTAGGACAGCTGTCCTGCCATATTTGAGCATTCACTTTACAACCCATTCACTTTCACTTTCACACAGATGCAGAAATCACGGTTATAGATAATTTTCTTTGAAGCAGTTGATTATTTTCCTTAAGATACGAGATATTTAAAGAGGTGAAGCAAACATTTGGCTGGCAGGCCACGAGTCAACAAAGTGAACAGTGATGTTCCAGATGACGGCATTTGCGAGATCATGGTATTTTTTTAATTTGTACTCGTGGTCTTTTGGGATATTTGATTCCCATGGAACAGTTAATTCTACGATAAGGACCATCTTCCGAGATAGAGAGTAAAGAGTTATATCTGGACGCAGGGCTGTGCATCCGAGACTTTCAGGGAATTTATACTGCAAGTACAAATTAGAAATGCTGTTTTTTTTTTCACTTTTTCGACTTTCTTGTATTTATTCATAATTATATAATTGTTTTACAAAATGAAATTTCAATATTCTATATACAAAATTTTATTGCGATCATTGCACATTTATTTTTTTTATGATTGCTATAGTAATTCCATAGTTATAGTACTTTTTGTCGAGCGCGGCGATGTTGCAAGAAATTCCAATAAATTGCCGCCGTCTGCCATGAAATTATGCCGTTACTCGAAGGGTTAACTTACTAATCGCCGTGTCATCATCACGTCTCACTCTAGCCTTGATAGCTAGAGTGAGACGACAAAAAGATAGTGTAGGGTCCTTGAGTACCTACATACAGTCAACAAAAGCATGACTAACCAATAAATTCTGTAGAAATTCATTGACGCAAATACAATCGATTCTGCACGTGCACTGCTATTAAATTCCATCGAATTTTGGTAATTAATGCAGTCACAGGCGGTGAGCCATGCCAATTTCTCCAAATCGAGCGGATCAACATACTATTTCATCATTCCTTTCAGGATTGCGTCATTTATCAGGGTATATAACCCAGTACATTTGACCAATCAGGATCATTCCTCGAGTGGTCATCTCCTAGCGAGCGCTTCTGTAGCTACGACTCTTCACGAGCCGGCCAATGCATTAGTCAGTGCTACCACCTCATCCTTCCTTCCTTATCGAGTCGAATAAGCTGAGGTCTGTCACTCCTGCAGACCCGAGCAAGTATCGAGGAGACACAGAATCTCTGATCCAAAAGGTAACCTTTCCTTCCTCCCCCTAGACAGTGCACAGGTACGCAACTCCGGTTCCTTAATTGGTTAATGCGTATAGCCAGACCTTCGGGTAACCTATCCATTCTTCCTGCATAACCAAACTAAACCAACTATCCGTCTGATCCTCCAACAGACAGTAGTAAAGTACCCGAGAGCCGAGATACTCTAAGGTACGAAAATCAATTCCTTACCTTCCTCGCCGCGCGCCGCGATAATTATTCGGGAACGTTATACTGGCAACATAGTACGATACGGCATAATATTCAAATCAAGATAAATACATTATTAAATCGATATACCGATAATAAATAAAACCTTCTGATAACATAAACTGCATCTTATTAACCCTTGGAGTAAATGGGTATTTTCATGGATGCATCTGTCTCTTTTGCAGGATTTTCGGCGACATCGACTTAAAGTACGCCATAGGCAAAAGCGGCTACTTCGTCGCCAGTTACGTGAAGCCAAGAAAGCCGGGGATAAAGCCCTCTGCCACAACTTCTCGCGCGCGTACCGCTCTATACTAAAACTCATACAGAGCGTAGCAACGCAAAACGACAAGCGCAAGGCAGCATTTCTCAAATCCAAAGAGGAAGCCCGGTTCGACAAAAACCGTTTTAACTACAGCAAAACGGTTTTGTCTGCTGCCAAGGGAAAAATCCAAATCCCGGAAGAAATGGCCACGGAATATTTTTCGACCACGTATGAGGACCCAATGCGGCTCCATAATTACAGCCCTCCGCCGGGCATTACACCTCCGCCCCTGCCTACGGTAGCTTTTGCTTCTCAACCTCCATCTCTAGATGAGATTCTTAATCAAGTAAAGAGGAAGCCGTCGGGCTCTACTCCGGGTCTCGATGGTATTCCCTATTTAGTATACAAAAAATGCCCCTGCCTTCTGCAATATTTAGGATCCATCTTCCGAAATATATGGAATAGCGGTGTAGTCCCACAGAATTTTGGCCGAGCGACAGTCATCTTAATTCCGAAGGTCCCAGTTTGCACCGGACCAAAGGACGCTCGGCCCATTGCTCTCACAGACACTGTGGCCAAAATCTTTTTTAGCATAGTCCACACGAGGATGAGCGAATTCATGCACCGGAATGAGTACCTTGGAGTATCAGTTCAAAAAGGCTTCATGCGTGGCGTCTCGGGCTGCCTCGAGCACAATTCTCTCCTGGCTGCTGCCATCAAGGATGCGAGACAGCACGAACGCCAAATCAATGTATGCTGGCTCGACCTAAAGAATGCCTTTGGGTCAGTCCGACACAGTCTCCTCCACTTTGCACTCCGCTGGTACAACTTCCCACCAGTCGTGCGTGACATTGTAGCCTCCTACTACAACTGTCTGACTTTCCATGTTAAAACGCAAGAATGGACTACCCGCTCTATACCATATTCAATTGGACTATTTCAGGGCTGTTGCCTCTCCCCAACGATTTTTAATATAGTTTTTAATATACTGCTGGAAAGCCTGACCCAGTTTGACAGGAAGTGGGGCTAACGTTTTAAAACAGACGGCCAATACACCTCGTCGTGCCTCGCTTTTGCCGACGACCTAACTTTCATCACCAGAAGCCCCAAGCAGCTTTCCCTGCTATTACAGAAAGTGGAGCTTTTCTGCGACTGGTCAGACTGTATAAAAGTGAAGCCCTCCAAATGTTTTTGCCTTGGACTCGCCCGCATGGGCACAAAATTTACATCCTATGACCCCAAATTGGTCTATAAGGGCTCTAATATCTCCCTTATAGACCCAAACAATCATTTCAAATTCCTCGGCAGAAAAATCACCCATCAGGGAAAAGACGTCTCGGGCGATCATGTTATAGAGCATTTCAAAAGTTGCCTGGCGAAAATAGATGCCTTGCTAATTTCTGGCCCTCGTAAGGCCTGGATCTATGACAATTATCTAACGTCACATTTGTCATGGCCCTTTCTTATTTACATTTTACCAAAACCCAACTGTCCCGTCTAGATGCGCTGGTGACAGCTAGTTTAAAATCCTGGCTGTCCTTAGCCAAACCAGCTGACCCCTCGACTCTCTTCAGGTCCAAACAAAATTTTGGGCTAGCGCTTAAACTGCCCTCTCTGCTCTACGCCAACTCCAGAATAACCAAAAATTCGATTCTGTGCAATTCCAAAGATCCGGCAATATCGAAGCATGTAATAAGTGGCCGTAGTGATTCAAATGATCTACAAGCCCGCGTAGACTTCCACAAAAAGTTCCTTACTGGAATCAGCCAGAATGGCACTGGTCTGGGGTATGGCAGTACAACCACGAGCGACGTGGACTTGAAGAAGTCTCTTTTGCGGGGAGATTACGACAGCAAGAGTATGGCTCATGCTATTGGCCTTCAATGCCAGAATGATTGGACAACAATTGGGGACTTTTGCATTCCGCCTCCAATGCACTGGAAGGTAATGCTCTATGACTGGACGCCAGAGATGCTGAAATTTTATTTGAATGCCTTTCAGCATACACTTCCAGACCCCAGTAACCTCGCTCGTTGGAGCTTTGCCGAGGATAGTTCTTGTCCCCTCTGTAGCAATACCCCTTGCACAGCTAGACACATTCTAGCTGGCTGCAAGGTGGCCTTTGATCAAGGACGGTACACTTACCGCCATGACAAAGTTCTCGCTGTTATTCGCGAGGTAATTAGTCTCTCAGTGGCTCGTGCCAACAAGGGTTTGACAGTATCCTCCAAACCCCCAATACAGTTTGTGCGGGATGGCTCTAAAGGCAAAAAACATTTAACTACAAAACCTTTCTCAATAATCGAGAAAGCTACAGATTGGATTCTGGAGGTTGATTCGGTCTCTAAGCAGTATAAATTCCCTGAAAGTCTCGGATGCACAGCTCTCCGTCCAGATATAACTCTTTACTCTCTATCTCGGAAGGTGGCTCTTATTGTAGAATTAACTGTTCCATGGGAATCAAATATCCCAAAAGACCACGAGTACAAATTAAATAAATACCATGATCTTGCAAATGCCGTAACCCGGAACGGCTTCACTGTTCACCTTCACGCGGTGGAAGTTGGCGCTCGTGGCCTGCCAGCTAAATCTCTATTTCACCTCTTTAAAGATCTTGGCCTTTCCAGAAAAATAATCAACTCTTTCTTAGAAAAATTATCTAAAACTGCGATTTGCGCATCTCAAATTCTATGGCTTGGAAGGGGGAGTGAATGGGTGGCAAGGTGAACGCTCACATGTGGCAAGACAGCTGTCCTAAACCTACCACAGCCGGTTCGTAAGTCCGGAATCCACTGCTCACCCCCCAGAAGTGTAAAAAATAGTATTATGATGGGCCCGACTCCGGTCGGTGAATTCCATGGCAGCTCCGTTTGTATTTATTTATATACTACGAAGCTACTACACCAATCATAAAAAGAACAACTGCACAATGATTGCATTGAAATTCCGAATATAGAATATTGAAATATCATTTTGTAAAACAATTAGATAATTATGAATAAATATGAGAACGTCAAAGAAGTGAAAAAAACGCGGAACCAGATCTGGTCGTATCATACTCAACGGATAATTGTTTCAGAACCAGATTTGGTCGTATCATACTCAACGGGTTAAGGAGTATAAGGACTTGTTGACACCCGACTCTCACACTGAACATCTTGGAGTCAGTGAGAGTTGGCCTTCCGTCACAATACCTATCTTTTTGTCTTATGCTCTCGAAGGGCAAAATGAGCCGTGCATGAACTCACCTGGTTGCCGTTTCAAAATTGCACAATTTGCAGCGATACCGGATGCGGTGCTTCAAAAGAGTGTGATTAAAGAGTTTATCCTTTGTAGAATAATAAGAATTGCATATGGTGCATTCAAACGTTCCAAAATTCTGAAAACAAACAATCCAATATGAAAATAATCCATTTAATCTATCAGCAGGACGATTTTATATCTCCTTTTTTTTTAAATTTGTTGAGTGGGGCTTTTCTAAGGTCTTTATGAGCCTTGTAACACTGCGACCATTGCTGATCTATTGTGTTCGCCACCTACTATAGTTCTGAGCTAAGCCTCGTGTCATTCAAGAACCGCAGCAGGCTTTTGGCGCCAGATTGTTTAACCTCCTCAGGTTGGAGGTAATGACAACCCAAGTGGGTGTATCTTTTAAGCATCAGCGGGCCACACTCGCACATGAGGTGCAGGGGAGTTTCCTCTGCCCCTTGCCAGAACCTGCACATTTTTGTGTCTCGGAGCTTAAGGTTGTACATGCGTTCGTTCAGGCCACAAAGCCTCACGTGCCGTCTTACGGTCGTAAGCCTTAATTAGCGCTTTGGTATGATATATATCTCCTTCACTAATACTCGAAACAAACCGAAACGTTACACTTCAAAAATGATTTAAGCGAAACATAATATCTCGTATCGGCCGATTTTATAACAAATACGTTACGCTTTGCTCAAAGGACGTATTAGCAGAGCTACCTGTCCAGAATAAATAATCTCAATAATAAATTAAATAAAATACAAACGGAGCTGCCATGGAATTAACCGACCGAAGTCTGGCCAATCATAATACTGTTATTACACCTCTGGGGGGTGAGCGGTGCATTCCGGACTTAGGACCGCCTGTTGTAGGTTCAGCACAGCTCTCTTGCCACATGTGAGCGTTCACTCTTACCAGCCATTCACTCCCCCTTCGAAGCCATAGAAATTGACATGCAGAAATTGCGGTTTTAGACATTTTTTCTAGGAAGAAGTTGATTATTTTCCTGGAGAGACCAAGATCTTTAAAAAGGTGAAACAGAGATTTAGCTGGCAAGCCACGAGCGCTAACTTCCACCGCTTGAAGGTGAACAGTGAAGCCGTTTCGGTTCACGGCAATTGCGAGATCATGGTATTTATTTAATTTGTACTCGTGGTCTTTTGGGATATTTGATTTCCACGGAACAGTTAATTCTACGATAAGGGTCCATCTTCCGAGATAGAAAGTAAAGAGTTATATCTGGGCGGAGGGCTGTGCATCCGAGACTTTCAGGGAATTTATACTGCTTAGAGACCGAATCGACCTCGAGAATCCAATCTGAACCTTACTCGATTATTGAGAAAGGTTTTGTAGTGAAATGTTTTTTGCCTTTAGAGCCATCCCGCACAAAGTGTATTGGGGGTTTAGAGGGTACCGTCATACCCTTGTTGGCACGAGCCACTGGGAGGCTAATTACCTCGCGAATAACAGCAAGGACTTTGTACTTAATAAGGTTACCTTATCGTGGCGAATCATATGCTGTCGATAATGAAACTCCGTCTTGAAAGACATTCCACATTTATAACACCGGTGTGAATTATTCAAAAACTCGTTGCTTTCCCGAGCATCTTTGATCTTTTGTAATTGTTGTTCGACAGTCAGGTACTGTGTCTCCATGGTGTCACTAACAGCTGCAAACAAAAATATAACGTTAAGTCTATAAAACCATTATTGATAGTATAAAGAAGTATATACGTATACTTTAGAAGTATATATATATAAAGTTTATCTGCTAAAGTGGTTGAAGCAAAAGTGTCAACGTATTTAAAAATAGACTAGACGTACATTAAAAAAAAAATACTGTGAACAAACTTTAAACATTCAGACATATCCTATCCATCCTATCCATCACATCCCATACATCCTATCAATATCGACAACGTCGTTGTCCCTTACAGCAGTTCTGTAAAAGACCTTGGCCTGCTCATTGATGAAAACTTATCTTGGCATCATCAAAAAAGTGAGGTCAGTCGCAGAGAATTTGCAAGTCTCCATTCTTTTAAAAGTGTTCAGAATCTCTTACCTCTTTGTATTAAACGCCAAAGGGCACAATCTTTTCTTTTACCGCTAATTAACTACGCCGATGTGGCCTACCTAGATGCGAATGAAGAACTACTCGATAAGCTAGATAGGATTCAAAACGCGTGTATTCGCTTTGTTTATTCCCTGAAGAAGTTTGATCACATATCAAACTTTCGCAGGCAAATAGAGTAGCTTCCCATTAGACGATTTCGGGAATTTCACATACTCGTCCTACTCTTCCGCGTACTACAGTCAAACTGTCCTACTTATCTGTATAATCTCTTCTCTCCGCTTTCATCCCATGGTCTTCCATTGCGCTCTCAGGAAAATCTATTACTGGCTATACCTCAGCATTCATCAACTTTCATGTCTAGGTCTTTCGCAGTGCAGGCGGCCCGACTTTGGAATTCCGTGCCTTTACCGATAATACCGTATCTATATCCACTCGGATAGCAAGGCAGCTCTTATGGTACTAGCCTCGAATACCATTAATTCAAAGCTAGTGCAAACCTGCATATGACTACTGAATTCCCTGGGCGAAAAGAACAGGGTAATTCTAAGATGGGTTCCCGGCCATACAGGAATCGAGGGAAACGAAAAAGCCGATGAACTTGCTAAGACGGGAGCAAATGGAACGTTATACGGCCCTGAACCTTGCTGTGGTGTACCAAAAAGCCTTGCAAACTTAACGCTCAAACAAATATGTTTAGAACAATCCGTCAACCATTGGAACAACACGCCAAGGTTGAATCATTCCAAAGCGCTAATTAAGGCGTACGACCGTAAGACAGCCTTATCAGTAAGTAAGGCCTTATCGCTAAATAGGAACAATCTACGCATACTGGTGAGGGCGCTCACGGAGCATTGTGGCCTGAACAAACACATGTTCAACCTCAAGCTCAGAGACACAAAAATGTGCAGGCTCTGCCAAGGGGCTAAGGAAACTCCCCAGCACCTCATGTGTGAGTGTGGCCCGCTGATGCGTAAAAGATACACCCGCTTGGGTGGTCATTACCTCCAACCTGAGAAGGTAAAACAATCTGGAGCCAAAAGCCTGCTGCGGTTCTTAAATGACACGAGGCTTAGGGCAGAAATATAGTAGGTGGCGAACACAATAGATCAGCAATGGTCGCAGTGTTACAAGGCTCATAAAAACCTCTTATAATTACTCTACGATACGAGTCAATTTATTTTACGTAGACCATATCGCCAACCCACTAATGAACTTTATAAAGAAGCTAATGTCCTTGATTGTAGGCAACTTTTTCTAAAAACTTCCCTCTTAAGGCTATTTTTGGACAATAACTCAAATCTAGGAATAATTCAGAACCGAAGACCAACGAGACAAGTTATACAAAATAGCCTTATAATACCCAGAATGAAAACATCATTTGGACAAAGACATTACTCTTTCATTGCGCCGAGATTTTACAATCCGATCAATATGGAAATAAAAATAAATTTGACATTTAGTGAATTCAAAAATAAATTAAAGAAATGGTTATCGAAATATGAGACTAACCATACATCAAATGTTAGAAATAATAGTTTAATAAAACTTAGGTGCACAAATTTAAACATATTTTTAAACATGTTGAATATATTTCAACATTGAACTAACTACCAAAAATTATTTGACTTTGTTGTTATATATTATTTTGACAATGAATTGTACTTTTTTTGACTAGATATTTTCATATTAAATCCTTTATTACTTAACATATATTAAATATTAATGACTGTTTCTTTCTTTTCTCACATATAATTTTATTTATATTATTTAATCGAATTCTATATTATTACCGATTATATAATGGAATTGCATTTTATTTATTATATTATCTTTTAATATTTTTTATTATATAGGTATATATTTTTTTTTTAAGACCACATTTTAGGGCAATTTAGTGTTATTAGCTTTTTACGAAACTTGTACATCTGTAAGCAATCAAGCAATCAAGCAAACTTGATTGTAATATTAGAGTCCTATCAACCCTAGAACGGGCTATTCCCAGTTGGGTGACAGAATCAAATAAGCAAAAGGTTAAGGTTTTGCCATTCGGTTCCTGTTATTTTTGTAAGCAAATCAATGTTTTATAGTAATTATTTCTTAAATAAATAAATAAATAAATAAAAAATACTTACGTGCCATTCTTACATGTCGTAATTTACAAACACTCCTTTTTTTTGATTCAGAATTTTGTTCTCTCGTATTAACTGTTTCTGTTTTTGGTTCTTTGTTATTCTCTATTATTAAGTAGTTTTCTTCCGATGCTTCACCATCGATTGTTGATTGCAGTGCCCTTTGTACGACATCTTTCATTTCTGGTTGTTTGCCTATCGCTTCTGAAGATTTTTTCTGCGTCTCAGTATACCTATTTGAAATAAATCGATTGTGTCAAATAGGGTTGTCGACTACAACGGGCGAACCCGTCACCTAGGAAGTTTTAATGATTAGTCGTTCTATCTCCCGTGAAGTGAGCGCAGAAGACTTGGACAAAACAGTCCACCGTCAAGTTCCGCCAGATGCCCGTAAGATACCAACGCCTTAACCGCGAGATAACCAGGTGTGTTACACAGAGGGCTTACACTCACGCCCTTATTTCCATTGTGACCAGATTAAATCTAAATTTAAAAACTAAATCGAAATTTAAAAACCTTTAAAAAATGTACAAAAAAAAAAAACAAAAAAAAAGAAATAAAAATATTTAGCTTAAAAATAAGTGAAAGTAAAACACTTGTGTAAATGATACGAATAAGATTCATATTTTATTTTATTAGCATTAAGTAGGTACGTTCATCTTTTTATGTAAATATTGTCAAGGGGGTGGCTTTCTGTGCCGACTAATCCTTACTAATGTAGCAGATAATGCAGCAGATATTATATTATAATATGGTCAAAATGGCCACTAAACTTGCACTGAAAGCCACCCTATCATAATCTCCAGCAGGTAAGCCTTAGGCTTGGCAGGATTTTATACAAATGAGTATTAAATAAAAAATTACACCGGTTTCTTGATTGGTTATGAGTTCGGGGTCGCTTGCGCGATGCTCTCCCTTACGAAGCGGTGAAACGGTGTATACCGAATCTATCGCGGACCACGGCACCCTTTGCCCGGCTGTTCACCCAGGATCGGGTAGCCGATGGCCGTTTCAAGAGCAGTCGCTGTAAGGTCCGCAACCACCCCTGCTCTATAGGAAACAGTACAGCTTCCAGACTCCCCCGACTGTTAGTCAGAGTTCGCAATCGATTGGCTTATGCCGCACGGTGCGCAGACCGCCCGAGAGCGCCAGAAGGTTGATTCAAAGGGGAAACTAGCCCTAAGGCCAGAGTCCTGCCCGGGCTCGCACTTCATGCGTGGAGGCCGCCGGATGGGTGTTGACCCGTGAGTGTGACCAACCCTGAACAGAATGGGTCTTCGTGGCCAACTCAGCAAGGGCCAATTAGCTCCCAAATCGGTTGTGTCACTCCAAGGTTTTCCCAGCAGGTAGCCAAGGACTGATTTTATCTAAATATTAATTTCATAAATAAAATCGATGAACGCCCTTTCAACCGGGGGACGAACCCGGTTGGGTTCCGTTGTTACAGCCTTGAGCCAAGTGCCAACAGGTGGCGTTTATATTGAATTAAATTGTATGGCGGAATTTAAATATTAGTAGTGTAGCTCGTATAGGGCAAGTTTTAATTTACTGGAATCCTTGAAGCGGGACTCGAACCCGGAACCTTACAATGTAAGATCAGGCAACCTAACCGCTAAGCCACCGAGCCGTGTTACAGTTAATTATTACATTACAATAAATTGTAATTACAATATATTGTAAAATATGTACCGCTGCATTCTCACTCGAAGTTACATGCCTTGAATAAACAATACAAACCTATCATAGTGAATATCCACATCCTGCAAAATGACATCCTTAGTATCGATAGTATCAGAATCATAGGCATTATTGCAATGATCGTCACCCTCATCTTGAAGTTGAATGTTGTAACCTAGAATTTAAAAAAAAAAAAACAAAGATGATCAAAAACTTCTCAGTGCAGATGTTTAAAATCAAAGACAGGAATGAGAAAATAATACTGTTAACCCTTTACAGCTTCATGTGACATTTCTGTAACAAACTACTAATCCCCCTAAAATCCCCTTAAATAAGGCACTAAATTCATTTAGTTCATTTGAATCTGTCTAGCGCTACTGTACCCTACCACTTAGTATCGAGTAAAAATCACAGATAGCGTAACTAAGCGACTTATGTGAGTTTAAATGTTGCGCGTTGATGAGAGTGATAAATTAGAACTAAGGCAGGTGTTGAATGACTGATAAAAAAATATAAAACGTGTATACAATTGTGTGGTTTTCGTAGAAACCTGTAGGTAAGAATATAATTTTATCCATTCAAAATTTCGAAGCAAAAGATGGCATATTAGGATGTTCTAACATTTACTGGAACTGACTATGGCAAATTCTTGGTTATTATACCGAAGAGTAAGGAAGGCAAAATATCTCAATGGCAAACAAATGTCAGCAGGATTTAGACTTGAGATAGGCGAGACCATATGCGAGCTTGGCCTGAAGCCTAACATCAAGAGTCGAAGGTCTTTAGAAGACAAAATTCAAGCCAAAAAACATAAGGACCCTGCGCAACATGTTCCTCCATTGGCAGTAAGGCAGGACCAGGTCGGTCATTGGCCGATTTGGGTTAAAAAAAGGATACGTTGCAAGATTCCCAAGTGCACTGGCGTTTCACAAACAATTTTCGAAAAATGCAGTGTAGCATTATGCTATAATAAACAAAATAATTGTTTCAAATTTTTCCATACAACATAAATGTTTTTTTTATAAGTTCAACTCAATATAAATAATAATAAATACAAACGGAGCTGCCATGGAATTCACCGACCGGAGTCGGGCCCATCATAATACTATTTTTTTACACTTCTGGGGGGTGAGCAGTGGATTCCGGACTTACGAACCGGCTGTGGTAGGTTTAGGACAGCTGTCTTGCCACATGTGAGCGTTCACCTTGCCACCCATTCACTCCCCCTTCGAAGCCATAGAATTTGAGATGCGCAAATCGCAGTTTTAGATAATTTTTCTAAGAAAGAGTTGATTATTTTTCTGGAAAGGCCAAGATCTTTAAAGAGGTGAAATAGAGATTTAGCTGGCAGGCCACGAGCGCCAACTTCCACCGCGTGAAGGTGAACAGTGAAGCCGTTCCGGGTTACGGCATTTGCGAGATCATGGTATTTATTTAATTTGTACTCGTGGTCTTTTGGGATATTTGATTCCCATGGAACAGTTAATTCTACGATAAGAGCCACCTTCCGAGATAGAGAGTAAAGAGTTATATCTGGACGGAGGATATCATATATCAGTAATGTTACATTCCCGTAAATGACAAATAAATGATTAATAATAAATATTTTTGAATTTCTGAGAAATACGTGTTTTTTTATTTGCCTAAACCTATCTCATTATCAACATTATTTTTTGTTTGAAGATCTTGGGCTACAAAGGGTTAAGTGATTTTCAGCAGAGTGCAATGAGTAAAAGGGATGGTGGGAGGCCCTTTATGCAATGCAGGTGGTTTTTGACTTTCCTGGCCCATGAACCGACTAGGAGTGAAAGTATTGTGAATACGCAAACATTTTTTTTTGGGAAGGAGATGGAATTATCTATTTTGAGCACCCCTGAGACGATTAAGACTTTCCTGAATGAAGTATGTCTGTACTCCTCCACAACAGCGACCTAATGCTTTATGCCGTTGAGCTGAATTTTGGTATGCAGACCACATTTGGTCACGGCAAGAGTTGAAACGATGGTGGTTGAAATCAGTCCACCAGTATTAGACTTTGTAATGCTATAAATTAAAAACTACTGTTTTTTTTTGTTTTTTTAAAATTATTTGAAATATTAATTCTTGCCAATAGTTGTGGAATACAACTTCATTCATATGGCTGCCATGGCTGGCCATACAGTAGCCCATTCGATCGTTCCAATTTTTGAGCACATTTTCAATGGTATGCGGCAAAATCTCGCCAATGGCAATGTGTATGTTGTCCTTTAGGTCATCAATTGTCAGCTCAGTGGTGGCCAAAATCATCAGCATCTCGGCTGATAATGCGATTTTCATTCAACGGTACACAAAAGGTTGATGGTAACATTGGCTGTGTAGCATGTAGCGCCGATTTGTTGAAACCAAATGTCACCCAAGTCATGCTCTTACAATTTTGGAAATAAAAAATCGTGTACGCATTTTTTGCAACATTCTGCAACATTGGACCCATTTTCAAAGTAAAATTTTAATATTTCCCAGCGTTCTTCAAGGAAACAAAATAAATGCTGCTTATTTTTTTTTTTGCATGTTTCGATAGCGGAGGAAAAGAATTTCCTGAAAGCCAAAATCCAATTTATAGGCCTAAACGTTGGGCTGCCAACTTTATAACCGGAAGTTATAACCCACCGTGTTTTGAAGAAAAACGGCAGAATCACCAAAACCAAAAAGAAAAAATGTTATGGACTCCACCTGTCTTTTATAGAAAAAGACGGAAACAAACTTTAAAAAAAAATATACCCAAAAAAAAAACTTTATACCAGATACACAAAAGAAAAAAAACAATCTCAGAGTGTGGGCTATTAATGGGCATTGGATTTGGCCCAACAGAAAATCCTTTTCCCTCAGATGCACAAAGCCAAAAAAAAAGCACGCTTGTATGTGAAAAATTCGTGTTTAATCTTTGTGTTCAGCTCCCGCCTTATCGGCGTGTCACATGTACGATCAAAAAATACGTCCTCTCCGTCATATGAAGGCAAATCCTTAGGGAGTCTTCTTGTGGGAAGAACCATCACATTCAGTGACGATAAAAGTCCCGTTATCAGCAATTAACAAAAACAGAGATGCCACAGCTGGGAGCAAGGGAAAAAAAATCCGTTAAAATTACGCCGACCCTACATGAAAACCAACTTAAAATTAAAGTAAATGTTCACCAGATTAATCACGAACACTTCACATTAAAAATTTACCGCCTCCCGTTAAAAACTGCTCATCCCGGCAGATTACGGAGGTTTCCAAGCCTCGCGACGAATTTCTGACAACTGTCTTTGCGACATCTTGAATCGTAAAAGATCGAGTTTGATGCGCTGGCCGCCTATAGTTGCGTTCAGATGGCCATTAACGCCTTTAAATGCAAAAAAACAAAGCCCCAACCTCGACCAATCACGTGAGAGTTCAGCGCATCACCAGCTGTCAATCTCGAACTTCTACCAAATTTCGCGAGTACCATTTTTGAAATGTCAAAATATGGGGAGCTAACGGGCCCTTGCTTAGTTGGCCATGAAGACCCATTCTGTTTAGGGTTGGTCACACTCATGGGTCAACACCCATCCGGCGGCCTCCACGCATGTAGTGTAAGCCTGGGTAGGACTCTGGCCTTAGGGCTAGTTTCCCCTAGGAATCAACCTTCTGGCGCTCCTGGACAGTCTACGTACCGTGTGTACTCTGATCGACTGTGC
The DNA here is from genome assembly GCA_944548615.1 of Micropterix aruncella. NCBI lineage: Eukaryota > Metazoa > Arthropoda > Insecta > Lepidoptera > Micropterigidae > Micropterix > Micropterix aruncella. Next base: position 10,373,411 of record OX155979.1, on the reverse strand, counting down.
ACTCTGACTAACAGTCGGTGGAGTCTGGAAGCAGTACTGTTTCCTATAATAGAGCAGGGGTGGTCGCGGACCTTACGGCGCCTGCTCTTGACACGACCATCGGCTATCCAATCCTGGGTGAACAGCCGGGCAAAGGATGCCGAGGTCCGCGATAGATTCGGTATACACCGTTTCACCGCTTCGTAAAGGAGAGGACCGCGCAAGCGACCTCGAACTCGGAACCAATCGAGAGACTAGAGTAATCTGGTCGCATCGGAAGTAAGGACGTGAGTGTAAGCCCGCTGGGTAACACTCCTGGATATCTCGCGGTTAAGGCGTTGGCCTCTTACGGGCATGTGGCGGAGCTTGACGGTGGACTGTTTTTGTCCAAGTCTTCTGCGCTCACTTCAGGGATACAGAACGATTAATCGTTAAAACTTCCTGAGGTGACGGGCTCGCCCGCTGTAGTTGGCAACTCTAGTTGTCAAAATATGGGAGGAATGCACGAAAACCGCGAAAAACCACCAGGAAACATTAAAAAACACCGGGAAACCATGAAAAACAGGTTCGGCGAACATAACCGGCACACCGGTGCGAAAACAAAACAACAAAATATGTGGTTTTTGTTACACATGAAATTATAGTACAAATACTATAATTATAGTACGAATTCCAACCCTGATCGGTGCGCTCATTCACATTACGACAATCCGGGTGTTTAGACGGCGCTCCGCAGTAACAAACTGTCCGTTTAAAAACCCGGAGCTTGTTTTTTTTCCGGATTCGTCTAAATGTGAACAGCTCCATATAAATGATTTTGCCACTAACACTTCCGTCTGTTTTGACAGACCGTCGAAACAAGCAGAACGTCATAGTGGGAACGGGCTCGTAAGGTTACCTGTAAGATATTTCTTAAACGTCAAATCAAATAAAGCATTTTATTATTATTATTATTATAAGGGTGAATCAAATATAAACAGTATTTTTTTTTTACACATTTATTGATTAATAATATACCCAAGCGAAAACTTTCATTCTTCTTTACATATCCTCCTGCAAGCTCCAAACAGTTTTGCTAACGATTTATTATTATTATTATTATTATTATTTATTCCATAGCCGGCGATTGGGGAGGGGGTCGCCCTCGCAGCCAATACGCTGCTGTCGGTGCCGCTGGATCTCGTACTCCATTCACGATTCGCTTCCATTCTTGACGATTTTTTGCCACGTCTCGAGCATCCCTAGCCGACAATCGTTGATTTTTAAGGTCGCCTTTGATGGTATTTAGCCAGGTTTTCTTCGGTGCCGATCGCTGAATTCTCCATTCTATCGGACGGTCTCGCCAAAGAAGTTTACGTGGCAAGCGATTGTCGTTCATTCGGCAAACATGGCCGAACCATCGTAGTCGACGTTTTTGTACTTCTTCTTCGATCGTTGTTACTAGATCGCATCTTTCTCTAATGGTCTCGTTTCGAATTCGGTCGCGGAGTGAGACACCGAGAATCTGCCTCAAGCATCGCATTTGGAAGACTTCGAACTTTTTGAGGTCCGATTGTAGTAACGTCCACGTTTCCGATCCATAAAGAAGAATGGGAAGAACCAACGTTCGGTATAGTCGTACTTTGGTTTTGATGGTAATATTCATTCGCTTCCATATGCACCACTTGAGCGAGGCGAATGTTGCTGTTGCCTGACCGATCCGGCTATGGACATCGGCCGTCGAAGCCACTTTCTTTTCCGTAACCAACGATCCTAAATACTTGAATTGTGGGACCTGTTCGATTTGGGTTCCATCGAGGTAAACGCTGGCCTTCGAACCGTCCGTAGTGAGCACTTTGGTCTTATCCGCATTGATTTTCAATCCATATGATTGAGCAATTCCGGATATGTCGTATAAAATGTCCGTTGCTTCGGCATCAGTGTCGGCGAAAACGGCGCTAACGATTTGGAAGCTGCAGTATTCCTCTCTCATAGAAAGATTAAGGTTGAGTTGTGAGCCAATTGCGCACTTGCACCTCAACATCTTCGTTGCTTGCGAATCGTTTTCCTCCTAAGTGATTCCTTCAAGGGTGTGTACAAAAAAATGACACAAGGGACTATTTTTTGTTTTATAAAATAGTCATAGTTTGGACTGTAAGGAAGGTATTCGAGGGATTTCCACCTGATTTACAGTAAAGAAATCGATTTCCTGAAAGTCTCGGATGCATAGCCCTGCGTACAGATATAACTCTTTACTCTCTATCTCGGAATATGGCCCTTATCGTAGAATTAACTGTTCCATGGGAATCCCAAAAGACCACGAGTACAAATTAAATAAATACCATGATCTCGCAAATGCCGTCACCCGGAACGGCTTCATTGTTCACTTTCACACGGTGGAAGTTGGCGTTCGTGGTCGGCCTGCTAAATCTCTGTTTCACCTTTTTAAAGATCTCGGTCTCTCTAGAAAAATATTCAACTCCTTAGAAAAATTATCTAAAACTGCGATTTCCGCATCTCAAATTCTATGGCTTCGAAGGGGGAGTGAATGGGTGGTAGGTTGAACGCTCACATCTGGCAAGACAGCTGTCCTAAACCTACTACAGCCAGTCGTTAGTCCGGAATCCACTGATCCCCCACAGAAGTGTAATAATACTATATGATGGGACCGACTTCGGTCGGTGAATTCCATGGCAGCTCCTGAAGCCAAGACAATCAGTGATACAGGATTAAACACTCCTATAGCTGTTACCCTCTTCTTATGACATTTCTTGAACAGTTAACCGACAATCTCGTTCAATAAGCTCTTTAACGGCTCGGATGTTGTCATCTGTAAGGCTTGTCCTTGGGCGTCGATCGTGACCTTCGTTTTCGACCTATTCTCACCCACCCTTAAATTCTCTGGCCCACGTATACACACGTTTCTTAGTTAGCGTACTCTCCCCAAACTGCGCTTTCAATCTACTAAAAATTTCCGATTGTTTAACGCCCTCATTAGTTAAAAATAAAATATATTGCGTTGTGCTACAGACGAATGTAACTCCTGCTTTGTCATTTACATTTACATTTTTACATTTTCGTCGTGTCCAATTGACGGCTAAAGACCGCTCATGAACGTGTCAAAATAATTGGGTTAGGTAGTAAGTCTCGTTTCTACTCTTTACTGAACATACATAGGTAGTCAAGAATTTAACTACTCGATTGTCAAACTATAAATATGACTAATCAAAATAGGGCCTAATATTTGAAGTAGTTAGTAATTCGAAAAGATACGTAGTGAAATTATTCATCGTAATATTCAAATTGTCAGTAAAATGTTAAATAATCAAATTAAGGCTACACCATGCATTTTAAACTGAAAGTACAAATATAAGACCATATAAAATAATCAGACAATAGGGCTCTACTTTTTTAAGTAATTTAAATGGGCACAATATTTGAAAAATCATGGCCCTCAAATTTGGCCAGATTATAGATAGAGTGGCCTATTAGAATCTCCTTGATGTTTTTTTTTACATTTTAAATCCTCCAGCTTTTTAAAATTTGTAGGGAGTAGATTATAGAATTTGATGCTAAGGTACAAGTAGCTTTTCTGTACTTTTGACAGTCGTATTCGGGGTATGCATAAAAGGGAACTACCGCGGGTATGATGCGAGTGAATGTCTGCATTAATTGCAGTTTCTGCGAGGTGCTGTCTAGCATACAAACACTGGTATATGAACGCCGAATACATAGTCATTATCCTTGCCTTACTGAAATATTCTTTGCATGAGGTCCTAGTCGTTACCTGATACATGCTGCGCAGTGCTATCTTTTGCAAAAGAAAGATTCTTTTACTGGTTGCGGCATTTTCCCAAAATGTATACTGATTTGGCTGTTGCAAAACCACAAAGACTTCTGATTTTTTAAATAGAGTATATCGAGCTACATAGCTTACTAGATAATTGTTGGATGTGCGCATTCCATTGTAATTTACTGTCAATTCTTAACCCTAAAAAATATATATATTGTGATGTTGATTTAAAAACAGTCAAGTAATTCATTTAAATAGTCAACATTGGCAGGTCTTAAGCGAAAAGAAATTATTTTTGCACTCACAAACCAAGCCGTTCCCCCACTACACACAAACCAAGCATCAACTGCACTCTGCATCATCTAGCTAAGAACTGCATAGTAAGCAGAATAAACAAAATTACCGTTCATATTGATTTGATCCACCCTCGTATTATTATGAAATTACCAAAAAACTTACCATTCGATCTAATCGCCATCAAATCTTCTTTGATTTTTCCAGGTTTACTCTCCAATATATACAAATGTTTCTTCTTTGTTGTTAAATCCGAGTTATATTCACTTATAATCTCTTTTATAATATCCATATGCGACTGGTCTTCCTGTTCTTCTACTTGCTTAAGATTGTCAGTTTCAGTATTCTTGCATTTTTTTGTAATTCGAACTGTAGCTGTACTATAGACTATAACACTCTGAAAATATAGACAAGAAATTGACTTATAGTAGTTTTTATATGGAGAAAGCTTCGAAAAATATGGCCTTTTCACACAAATATATCTAACTGATAAGGAAGGCTTTCCAACATCTGTCAATAGAGGTGTTTATAAAGATCTAAAAGGCTTATGTGAGATATATGAAGGTCATCCAGAAAGTAAGGTTACAAGGGCTCCTGAGAACGAGGGATTTTGTTAATTTTGAAGTTAGTGCACCTGGCATGTAGTGAGAGTGCTAACGATCAGTTTGGTTGATCCCGCGTATTTGTCGGCCATTTTGTTCAATCACAGTAAATTATTCCGATAGAGGTAGACGTGCGCTCCTGCATTAAAATATGAATTTGAAGTGAATGTAGATGCACAAGATTTTGCTTTAGCATTCCTCCACGTCATCATGTGTCACCATTCCTTGCGAAAGCTTCCATGTTGAATATGAGTAAAAGAAGGCAGCTCCATCTTGCGACCCTAGCACTCAAGGTAGTACGCAATAAACAGCCGCGATATCTTTACTCGATTATGACGTGGTCCCGTAACCGGCATGTCCATTCTACACGGGCACGTGAACAACTTGCCATAATACCCAAGCACAAAACTACACATTTCCAGTGCAGCTTTTCGTATTATTCTGCGGTTGTATGGAATCGGTTGGGAATGGCTTTGCGATCGAAATCGATTGCAGTATTTAAGGACCACTTTAAAAGTTTATTATTAACCCTTCAGGCCTCGGCCCCTCAGCCGATTGACAAGTTGCTGTCCCAAAAAATTTTAGTAAAAATTAGTAAAAAAAATTAATTACGACACTGTCTCACCAAAACATTAATTACTGCCAAACAACCACTGTACCCATAATTAAAATGAAATATATTAACACAATAAAACATAATAAAATAAAACAAATTAAATTAAATTAAAATTAAAAAGGGGCCGTCACGCTGAATCGTTTTGTGGCTGATATCGGCCAATCGGGGCCTGAGGGGTTAAAGGAAGATATTTAGATGTCATAATTTGATTTTATTTTAAAATAACTATTTGCTAATTGGATTATTACTATTGTCTTCGTTTATTTATTAATTTGTAACGTGATTATTTGATGTTAAATATTTTGATTATTTTTGATTTATTATATGTAGATTTTTAAATTTATGTAATTACGTTATTTTCTTTTAATATCATTTGATGTTAAATATTTTGATTTTGATTATTTCGATTTGTGTATTTATTTGATTATGATTATTTGGATTTTTTATTTTAAGATTTATTTGATTTGGTTATTTTATTTTAAAATCATATATGTACCAATAATTAATAGGTGTGTCCTGAAAACCAGGATAAGAGATATCCTGAGGATACCCCTAATTTGCAGCGTTTGTAGCTTTATTTCATAGTCTTTGTCTATTTACAGTTTTAATTTTTAATCCGTGTGTTCTTGTTTTTTTGTATATGTTTTTTACAACAACAGCTGCAAATAAATAAATAAATAAAATAAATGTGAATGTAGCATATTTAAAATGTGATTATTTCTTTAACCCCTCACGTTGCGAGGTAAAAACTCACCTGTCACTTTTGCGGGCGACATATTCGCGCAAAAAATCGACGCGAGTCAACGGCCTTGAGAAAAACGATCATAACTTATAAACCACTAAACGGAATAAAAAAAGATAAAGAGAAAAATGATCGCATTGAAATTTGACATATAAAACATTATAACCTTATCTCGTAAAACAATTAAGATAATAATGAATAAATATTACAAAATTGGCAAACTGAAAAAAACTCGCCTATAAAATCATTTCGATTTTTTTGTAAATACAGTTTTTTTAAATATCAAAAATTGTAAATACAGTTATGTTCTTTATTAAATGCTTTACCAAAACGATATTTTTTTTTTACTTATTTGCATACAAAAATACGGAAAAAATATTTATTTATTCAGCCAAGAAAAATTTTATTTATTTTCGTAAAAAAAAATTTTTTTAATTTTTAATTTGTGACTACTTATGGTATTTTTTTATATGAAATTCTTTCAAAATAACTTTATTACATCACTTCTTCTTAGAAATCACACCAGAACTTTGACCTTTGTCTGATATTATAGAAAAATCTAAAGTTTTGAGAGTTTCCGGGTCCGAACCTAATAATAAACTTTGAATGCCCATAATATAAAATTCGTTAGATTTTTTCAATTATATTGTCTTATCATAGACTTATTATATGTCTAATAACTAATTACTATACTCCAAAGAGTCACATTTCATCGAAAAACTATGGAAAATCGCACTTTTTTCTCTCATAGTAATTATCAAAACAAGTTTCATTTTCGCGAGCCATATTAGAAAAACAACATATAATGTTCAAAATACGCCTAATTATGTGATAACTTAGGATGTAAATGAAGCAATACCTATTTTATTAGTAAATTAAAGCGACATTACGTCATGTTTCGCGATATATAGGGATATTTCACAAACATTACAAAATAAAAACGGCCATTTTTTCACATTGTTGGCCATTGTTGACAAAGTGTTTTCTTCGAAAATTCGTGAAAAACAGCAAATTGATTGTCTAAATTGAATAATCCTAATGGCTAAACTACTTAAAAAGGGAAATTACTTACTTTTATCCGGTATACACTGCACTTATATCCACAAAACAATTCACAAAACAAACACTTCGCGGAACCTATACGCCGCCGCGGGGGGGCCGATCGACACTGCTGTTTTGACGTCTAATGCTGAGTTTTTAATTCGGCGGTCGATGTTATCGTCGTTGGCCGGCGAATGAAAGATTATTTGGCCATGTCGTCCCGCGGTCAGAAAGCATTAAAGTACAACGATTCGAATCGTAAATTGCATTTTTCGCAGCGGCGAGCGCGATATCCCGTATGGGATGTTTCGGATTTGAGGCGGCCGCCATACATATCCCGCAAGGGATGTTAAGTGCCTAGCGGGTTAAGATGTGAATGTAGCCAACCCTGGGAGCCAACCCTGGGTGCAGCAGCCATGTCATGATAAAACTTAGAACGGGCTATCATAACTGAATAAGTATAGATAAGGACATACTAACATGTTTTCGCTTGTTTAAATTATCGCTGATTCCTTTCTCGCTCCCGATGACCATTACATCCGGCGTAGCGTCCATCTTTAGCAGCATCCCATGATGGGTAAACTTAAAACATTCCTCAGGAAAATGGCGGGAGCACAAAGCTGACCAAACGTTTATTTCCTTCTCCAAAAGGCCGATCGCATTCAGCCATTCCAATTTTCTAAGATTATCTCGTGGAAAATTGTAGAATCTGCAAAAACACGAAAAATTGACACCATTTTAAAACAGAAATTAAAATTTGGACGTTTTAGAATGGAGTTTATTTTTTTCAAAATAGATACGAACCACAGTGGTATAGAATAGAGCGTGGGAGTGTGAAGGTGTACTGTGAGTGAATGCGTACGCGGAATAGAAAGAGATAGCTGCATATGAGACTCCCTCTATCCTTGTCTAGTTGCCCATGCGCATTTAGAATAGAGGACGGGTGTGTGAAGGTGGACTGTTAGTAAATGCGTTCACCGAATAGAAAGAGATAGCTGTATATGAGACCCTCCTCTATCCTTGTCTAGTTGCGCATGCGTTTATCCATAGCATAGCAGACTTATGGCGTCGAATCGTTGCCATAGTGATATATTTAAGTGTGTCCCGAACATTGCGCGACTAAACAAGGATAGAGGGAGTACCATATGCCGCTGTCTTTTTCTATTCGGCTGACGCATTCTCAGGCTGGTCACGCAGTCTAGTACTTAACCCAGGCGCGCACTTGCGGCCTGGGCGCGGCGGCCAACGAGATACTACGTAATGTATGGAAACGCCGTCGGGCGCGCGCACTTGGGCCGCAGGCCGCAAGTGCGCGCCCCAGCTTATAAGACTATGATACAAACCCTAGTATTCCGAAATTAGAATCGCCTGAACAGCCTCTCACACAACACTCCATGTTTTAAAATCAGACTAATATGGCACTCATGACCAAATAGTAGTAAATTTAACAAATAAAAGCATCAAATAAACAAAAGCATTTAACATTTGTTTACGATTTTACAATAATCTGACAGCTGCATGCCCTGCATGTCTTCATACAAAAAAATCAACCAATAGCAGCCAAAAAAATCAACCAATAGCAGAAAGTCTCTCCGAATCAACGTTTCATCTTTGTTTTTGGTCGCTCTATGTTCTATGGAGGCCTTCATTCCACCAATAGAGGCCGATCGAAGGTACAAAAACCGACATTTTAATAGCGTTTTTATTTAGGTCAACATAATTCTTTTATAATGTTTTGGTAAGTAAATAATGTTAGCATTAGTATCATTAGGTACTTATTAAAAACAAATTACCGGAACGAAAACGAAAAATGCAATTGGTTACAAAATAAATACATAACCTAGTTAATATATTATATTTGAGAAACAAACCGGTCAAGAACGTTTTATATTTTGGTCTATTTTAATACTAATCGATATTATATAAATATATCGATTAGTATTGAAAAATGTACAAAATATTAAAATCCGTGGAGGATATTTCGCGCTGCTAATTATGCGTTTGGAAGCCAATCATTTTCACAAGCGAAAATGGTATATTTATGAAAAAATCCCGATAAATTTAGATTTAACATTAAAAATCCATGACTTTCTCTGGAGATGTTGCTAGCCTGCCGCACAAAATTTGCTAGGTACATAGATACTAGAAAACTCGCTAAAAGTGGCTAGTGTTAAATAATAATAACTAAAGTGGCTAGTATTAAATAATAATAATAACACATAATTGTATAAATCCTATTTATTGCGTTTTGTAGGTATAAAGCTACCTAACCTCATAAGGGAAAATATTATGTATCTAAATCAGAGGTTCCCAAAGTTTTTTTTCTCGTAGACCACTTTAAAGATTTTGCTGGTTTGGTGGACCATCTGCTGCTACATTTCTACCGTATTCCTATACATATTTACCATTTTTTCACGCCAACGTAGACCCCCGTCGAGTCTCCTGTGGACCCCTGGGGGTCCACCTGGACCACTTTGGGAGTCACTGATCTAAATGAACAAATAGACAAACTATTGTGGGATATATTTTCTAATTTCCGCTTAACATTTATGATATCCCCTTAGTTTGTTCTCTTATTTTCAAAATGTATTGGATGTATTTTCAAAATGTATTGTTGCAAGAAATCGTTTTTTATCTGGATCCTGCTTCGCGGGCTAATAACATTGCTTTATCTTGTCTATAATGTTGCGTTGTCTTACCGCATCTATTAGGTGGCAGCAATTGCATTACATATATTTTTACTATTTATTTATTTATTTTACATTTAATAATTATATTTAATACTTAACCATGTTTGATTGATTTGACCATATTCGATGATTTGAATTATGTATTATTCTGATGGTAGCTTTCAGGATTCTGATGGTAACTTTCAGAATCTGATGGCAGACATATATCTACTTTTTCTTTTTCTTTTTCTTACTCCAACGAGGTGGATGGAGACAGAAGCCAATCCATCCACCACCCGAGCAGTTATAACGACTATAGTCGTCTTTTCTGCCCGAGCTTAATAGTATATCCAAAGATCAGAGGCTTCTACCCCATCCAATCCCCCAAGGAGTCATTTATTTATTCGTTTCATAATTACATTTTTTTCTTTTTTTTCCATTTTACATTTACATACACATACATGTATTTACATTACATTTCATTACATAGTTACAATACGTATTATATAAAATATATATATTTTTTAATATACAATAATAAAAAGTAAAGAAAAAAATATATTCATATTTCGGCAGGTGGTAGGGCATAGGCTATAAATTAAGCAGCATTCGCAAACAGCAGCAAGAAGGGAGTGGGGACAGAACGAGCTTGGTACGGTGGCACAGACACACCCGGTAGGGAGAGAAATAATACAAACAAAGTTTAATTTAAAGCTGCACCGGCGTTTAAAACCGGCACAGCGCGGAGGGCAGCATGTATTTCACGGAGACGGCAAGTCACTCGCACCTAGAGGGGGAGTGCCCTGACGTCTCAGTTCTTCTAGCCGCGACGCCCAGTGCGCCACGAAGATACGAAATGCCGCAAAGCACTCCTTGCTACTGACTAGGTCAGTATACCAAATGGGATATCCACTTATGTGGTCAGACATCGCGTCCAGCAGTTCTTCCCTGGCGTACGACAGTAAAGAGCACTACCATAGTATATGCTCTGCAGTCTGATGACCACCACCACACACACACTAAGGATCATCGGCGAGCCCTATGTCAAAAAGTTTGGCCCTGAAGTCACCGTGGCCCCCGACCATTTGTGTAGTGTGGTAGTAAAACCGCAAGGTAACCGCCACATATATCTACTCACGAAACCGCCTCATATATCTACTCACAAAATTAGGTGCTTACATATTTATTACCATACTTAAGTTAAAACTTTGGAATATATTGATTAATTAGTCATTTTAGTGTTTCGCCCGTGTCAAATGTGGGATTCGGTTATGATGATATTTTTATTTAGCATTTCAATGTCACTTGGGTCCTTCTCTGAAATCATCATTGAAATTTTCCTTAGTAATTTGATTAGATTCTGTTATTAGTACAATATTTGATTGGTATTGACCTAATTTTTAATCCTTATATTTCAAAATTCATACAGGAAACATCATTTGATCTCATGAACACATGTAACTTCAATTTCGGTATTTTATATAACATAGCAGCGCTCAAAGCAAATAAAATGTTAAAATGAAATTTGTTTCATTGCCCATTAAGTTAATTCGGCAGAAACTGAAATATCTCTGTTTTGATTACGATAACGTTAATGTAATTTTGGTAGGCTTCTAATTTCGCAGCTGTCAAATGTTTCAAAGTGGGGCAAACGTATTATCGGACGCGTCGCTTAGACGCGGCTTATGGACGCGACTGATAATTAATAATTATACTTATCAGAATTAATAATTATACTTATTTTTACAGTTTCCATCATTATACCTATCTACACTTAATTGTACATCTATATCTGTCATCGATTTATCATAGCTTCCAGAATTACATGGAGTTCTGTGGGAAGTTAGGACACGGAAAGTTTATAAACATTATAACACCACTAGTTTATTTTATATGTTGGTTATCAACGCGGTTTCTTATTTTTTAGGGTAGCTGTTTTTTATATATGCAATATACTATTATTATTATTATTATTATTATACATTATTATTTAGTATTACTTGTTTATAGTTCTAATATTATTTTGGTGTAGTGAGAATTTCATTTTAACTTGATTTGATTCAAATTTTTATTTTTTATTTTGGAAGTTATGTAGTTTATAATTATTTGTATTGGTGTTCTCCTTAGAACAGGCTCTGCCTAGTTAGGAGCAACACAAGCTATGTTAAGTGCTAACGGTGTATTTTTTTTTGTGGACCAATAAAATAAATAAAAATTAAAATATCATGACTTTGTTAATAATAATTTGATATGTTATATAAGAAGTTAAAGGAGTGACTTTTTATAAACTTCAACAAACGTTTGCATATACAACAGCAACAATTAAAAGGGGGCGTTACCAGCTCAAAACTGTAAGTATTAAAATTATCATCAATAAAATCTTAGAATATAGTGAATTTTAAATAATTACTAATTTTGAATTTTAGGTCAGTGTGCTGGTAGAAGATTAGACAGTGACGAATCTGTTGTTCCTTTTTTTTGAAGATCTCACCAACATAATTGATGCGGAATTTTTCAAGAAAAAAGTTAAGCAGAAGGTCTGGACAACGTGGTAGCCTAGTCAAAGCATTATGCCTCTGAAGGTGGCTATTGAACATTTGTGGACGCTAAAGTATTTCAAATTAAATGGTGTTTAAAAAATACATTTGTTTTTATAATATTAATTGGGTACGGTGAAAAGCCTACGTACGCATTGCCTTACGTACGGATAAATAAAAAAAACGAGTCCGATGTCAGACAAGAAACTGTCATGTATTGTTTGAATTCAAAAACTTGCCATAATTAAAAAATGAAGTATAAGAACTTCGACCGATGTACTATAAATTAACGTCTGACTAGTTCCCTAATTAGTCTATCTGTGGACAGCTGGTTCACCATTGCCATATAAGTAACTAGACCTCGTGACCAGCCTAAGAATGCATCAGCCGAATAGAGACAGCAGCATATACACTTGGGAGCAACTAAATCGACTCACCCCCTCAGTGCGGAAAAAAACAATTTTTTTTAGAAATGGCTAAGTAGATCCATACAATTATATATTTTTTAAAACCCTTGTTTTGTCAGCTGTCCGTTAATATCATAATCATGAAAATCCGTTTAGGTTTTTTTTTTTAATTAAATAATATTTAAAAAAGGGAGTCAAATGGATGTTCAGGAGTAGCAAACTGGAGATACTTAAAATTAAATTAAAACGGAATATGCAAACCTAAGAAGGAACGTTAAATAAATTAATATTTAGTGTTACCCCCCCTTGCCCAGATGACAGCTCGCATGCGGTTCCTCAACGTCCTGATCAGATTTTTGGTCGTCTTGAGGAATACCATCCCATTCCTCTAACAACGCTGTATTGAGCTCGTAGATATTAGAAGTTGCCGGATTTCTTGCTCGGACTCTTCGTTTCAGCTCGTTTCACAAATTCTCGATGGGATTCATGTCTGGACTGAGAGCTGGCCAGTCCATCGTCTTCAAACCAACTTCATCTAAGAATCGCCGAGTGATTCACGCTGTGTGACACCGTGCATTATCATGTATTAAACAGAGTTTTTTCCAATAAATCGTTCATACGGTATGACATGATCCAAGAGAATAATTTGATATAGCGTTTAGCATTCAGGCCTTCTCTCCCACCTCCCCCTGGCGCGAATACGAGGTTGGACCTTCCTTCTAAAGAAATGCCAGCCCACACCATGCAGGAAACGCCGCTGTAGGAGACTGTTTGAGCGAAGCAGCACTGCGAAATCACTCACCTGGACGCCTGGAGACCCAGCCTATTCTGTGACTGCCATACAGGCACATTCTGCTTTCTTCAGTAAATAAAACTGACCGCCATTGCTATATGCTCCAACTGACGTCCTCTCGAGAAAATTAAAGGCGCGCTTGCTGGTGGCGTGTGGTCAATTTAAGGCCTGTGACAGGTCTTTTTGGAATGAGGTTGGATTTTTTCAAGCGTCTTCTGATCGTTCACTGACTGACAGCTACCCCTTGAACTTGTCTCAACTCCTGCTGTACATTAACGCCAGCGAGGTCGCGATTCTGCAGTAACGTCGAAGCGATGTAACGGTCGTCTCTCTCAGAAGCGCACCGGAACCGGATGCTATTTGGTCTCCGATTGATGGTACCAGTTTGTTCAAACCTCCTTTTTACTCTTGAGACGGCAGACTGACTAAATTCCACTTGACGAGCAACTGTACGTTGACTAAGGTCCTGCTGCAATAAAGCAATGACCTGAGCGGTCTTTTTTGGTGTAGTATCCATACTTTTACGATAATAATGAGTTTGGCTTACGGAGATTGTTTTGCGTCAACTACTGATAAGTGACTGCTAAAAATAAACCTGTTCCGGGGGGATTTATGAGTGATTAAGACACGGAAACTTTTTGCGACAAATAGCGTACTTTCCAATACATCTGTTCGGTTATTATTATTTTAAAAAGTTCTGAACCGATTTTTATACAAAAGGTGTCATTAGAAAGCTAAATAATTATGTTTTCATAAAAGTATATATTTGGTGTACATCTGGTTAGTCATTTTAGAAAAAAACTGGTTTTTATCCGAACTGAGGGGGTGAGTCGATGTAGTTGCTCGCAAGTGTAGTAGGTACCCTCTCCCACCTTGTCTAGTCGCGCTATACTGCTTTAGCTAATATATTTACTGTGCTTGTTGGGTTAACGGGCTAACGGGGGCTAACGGGCCCATGATGAGGTGGCCACGATGACCCATGTGTTCAGGGTCGGTCACACTCACGGGTCAACACCCATCCGACGGCCTCCCCGCATGGGGTGCGAATCCTGGGTAGGACACTGGGTCAACCAGTCTCACCTGGGAATCAAACCTCTGGCGCCCCTGGACGGTCTGCACTTCGTGCGGCGCAAGCCAATCGATTGTGCTCTCCGACTAACAGTCGGGGGAGTCTGGGAACTGTATTGTTTCCTACAGAGCGGGGGTGGTTGTCTACCTTACGGCGACTGCTCTTGAAATGACCATTGGCCATCCGATCCCGGTTCAGAGTCGGGCAAAGGACGCCTTGGTCCGCGATAGATTCGGTTCACTCCGTTTCACCGCTTCGTAAGGGAGAGGACCGCGCAAGCGACCTCGAACTCGGAACCAATCGAGAGACCGGAGAAATCTCGTCACAATTGGAAGTGAGGGCGCGAGTATCCCGAGCCCGCCGGGTTTATTTCTGGCTAACTCGTGGTAAGGCGTTGGACTCTCATGGGTTGTGACGTAGCTGGACGTAGAATTGTACTGTCCAAAGTCTTCTACGTTCACTGCAGGGCGACAGAACGACTAATCGTTAAAACGTCCTGTGGTGACGGGCTCGCCCGTTGTAGTCGACACCGCAAGATGTGCTTGTTGGGTGACATCGCGTCGCGCAGAAACTGCATGTAAACAGTATGACAGTTCTCGGCGCGAGAAGTGACGCCTATAACTGACTCAATTTAAATCTACACTGTACGCATGTTTGGGATTATGTCTTTCATACACGGTTTGGTTTGTTCCAAATGGTACTTCGGCTACTCGCTACACGCTCTTACCCTTATACCGACAAGTGCGGTTTACTTTATTTAGTGACTTCGAAATTTCTATTTTTATTTTCGACAGTGTTGGAGAAAGCTTTTACGTAAAAGGGTTTCTTGGTCCTGCTCTGTGGCCCTTGCGGCATTGATGGCGTCAAAATTAAGTGATCTAAGTGGACATTTGCAAACGGTGGGACTCTTTATTGATTTGACACTTGTGTGTGTGGAAAGTGACAACGTTTTTACTCGCAGTGACTATTTTTCTTTTCTTTCATGCGCTGTCGCGTTGGGTGAAATAGCACTTGGAAAGAAATATACCGTCCCTAAAGCACATGTAGGCTACTGAAGTTAAATACAGTGAATTATTTTGAAACTTGAGAAAAACAGTGTGAGCAATGCGACCACGACTTGTCGTCACTCAAATTTCGCAAATTTGAAAAATGGCAAACAGTGACCCAGGAGGGGGTGGTGACCCCTTTAGGAGGTCTCGCATTCTACGGTCCCCGCCGCCGGCCCCCCGCCCCTAACCTCCGCATCACCCCAGGCTGCGGTGGCGGCAGTCGGCGCCAGTTCGACGATTCCAGGGCGTGGCGCAGGTACTTTCCCGCCTCTTCCGGTGCTACCATGGGCGAGGGGGTCGGCCAGGGGTGATGGCGAGAGATCGCCCTTCCCTACCCCCCTCACTGCGACCTCGGCGGGGCTTGATGAGGGTGGGGTGGCGTTATCGCCGCCGCGTGTCTTCGCTGCTTCTGCGTCCAACGGGGCGGGGCGCCTCCGTCAGCTCGCTCTGCTGCCTCAGCAATAAGGCGGGAAAAGAAGAAGACGCCGCCGAAGGCTAAGCGAAGAAATGACAATTCATCCGACGAGGAATTGGAGATCGGCACGGACACCGCGGGCGAGGGGGCGAAATCAGTCGCCTCTAAAACTGAAATAGGCCATGCGCCGAGCTGCTGCTTCCCCCCCGGTCCTGCTCCTGCGCCTGCTGTCGTCCCACCTGCGGCTCCCCCTGCTGCTGATGCTGCTGCTGCCGTCACGACTAGCGCCGCCGGATCTGCGTCCTCGTTGGTGGCGGGTGTGGAGGCGGCGTTGGCGCAAATCGAGGCGGTAATTACGGAAGGGACGTCGCAGCTAAATATAGACCAAAAGCAGCGCATCAATAAGAAGTCCATGATCATCCTCGGCCTCGTGTCGAGGATGGCCTGCGAGCTGGCGGCTGCCCGTGGGCGCATCGGTCTGGCTGAGGAGGTGATGGGCGGTGTGAGGTCGAAGGAGGCCTCTGTCCGGGACCTGGCCACTAGGCCAGCCCCGATGGTGGCGGCAACAAGCACCCCTCGTACGGGGATCTAGCACTGCGTGGGGTGCCTACCACTGATACCTCCTCGTCTAACATGATCTCCTGATACTTTTTTTTTATATAGTGTGGAGGCTAAGTCCTTGAAAACCATCGTATTCAGTGATGTTTCCCGAGTAGGAAAAATGACGTTGTCACTTTCTCTATCCGTGGAGTGAGGAGCTATGACGTCACAGAGATGGCGTATCATAGTATCAGGTTTTGTCGATTTACTCCTTAACTAATTAACCGAGTTAGACAAGTGATATGTCATACGATAGGTATTTGAATGCTTATCAAAAAGTATTTAGCAGTCTTAAGTATAGCTCTAGCATTTAATAAAATATTTACTAAAAAGTAAATATTTACACGTAATAACTTTTTTTGTAATTTAAATAAAGCAATAAAATGGCAGTTACATGACAAATATTCAAAGACAAAAAATATTGCTACATTTTTTAATTCTATTATCCACTTGGAATTTTTGAAATTGCTTGGTAAAATAACTACCTGCGACCATTTTGGCGCGAACGCGGCGCGGACGCGGGGACCGCCTCGTTCGCACGACACGGCCGCGGGCTGGCCGACCGAACAGTAGATAGATACTTACAGTCTCTTGCAAATCGAGTTACAGACTATTGATAATACAATACCACCAAATATGATTAAAACCATATTTTAGAAGCTGAAACAAATAATCTCTATATTGTAGTGATTTAACTTGGCTGTTTGTCATTCTAAAAGACACCGGTTTTCACAAAACATATCCTAGCTTTTGAGCTCCTATATATACCGATATGAGCTTTTTATGAAATATAAAGAAATTGTATTATAGAATGGAGTAATTTTTTATCAAAAGTCCCAAATTACTACGCGAAATTTTACAAGTCCTAAACACTGCGCGACTTTGCTTTCCGACACAGCACAATTTCACTTAATTTTTTAATTCACTTTACCCACGATTCTCCAAGTCCATTTCACGCAGCAGTTCACGCATCGTCAGCGTCAGCGTCTCATTTTCCTGCACCCCCTCGATGACGAGGGGACGCATTTGAGGGTCGGATCGGGGCGGCGGAGCAGTCGTTGCTTCAGATTCAGTAGCAGTAGGCTGGGCGCAGGGAGGCGGATAATCGCGATCGCGGCGACCTCCATTTCCTCTTGGTTTTCGGGCTTCGTTGGCCGTTTCGACCGCCGCCGATTCGTTTTTCTCTCCACAGCTATTTGATGCGGGGTGGTCGGCGGCGACGGCCTTTGCCTCCACGAAAGAGGTGCCTCTCGGCTCTGCACCGGTTTTGGCGCAAGCCGCTGAGGCGGTGGAGCATTGGTAATCTGGGGCCTTGGCGGCGCTGGTTTTCTCGGCGCCAGGCGTGGAGGTGGCGGAGCAGTATACACTTGCGGCCGATGGCAATTGTGGCTGCCGTGACGGAATTTCTGGCAGCGGTGGCATTGTTTGGGGCCCTTCCTTCCCCTCTAATCGTCGACGGTGACCTTCAGATAGTGCAGGTGCGGTATCTGGAAGACCTCACGCCAACGGTCTGTCTTCCGGAGGATGACGAAGAACAGCGCTCGCTGCCCTGCGTGTATCTTCCGGGCGTACGTGGCTTCGAGGCCGCGTTCGGCAAGTCCGTCGATTATTTGGTCGGTTGTCGTGATATCCGTTAGGCCACGAAAGTCGATTTTCGCGTCCGCCTCCTTCGGTGGTGTGAAGGTGTGCCACGAGACAAAGTCACCCAGCGAATGCAGGTAGTCTTGGACAACCCGGTATTCGTCGGCATCGGCTGGACGGAAACGGAACCCGCCTTTTCCAAGGGGCTTTACATTAGCGGCGCGCCCCAACTTCTCGCGGAGAACCCTCAGGTGAAAGGGCCAGCAGCGCAGATTCTCGACGACGATCGGCTGAATGCGCGGCGCCTGATTCTGGAGTTGTTGCGCGGGAGGCGGTTGTGCAGGCGACAGCGGCGACGGGTTCTTCTTAGCCGCTTATGCGGCGTAGGTGGGCACGTCTTGGTCGTCCGGAGGTGCCGGCGAGACGAGCAATTCGCCAGCAAAGCCGAATGAGTCGGGCTCGGCGGCGCTGTGGTTTTCTCTGCATCTCTTCCGGAGACGCGAAATCTCTCCCACGTTTCCTCGGCGTCGCGGGCGGGCTTATTGGCATATCCCTACAAAATTTTGAGTCTCTGCTGTTGACCGTTGAGGAGTCCCCTCATCGGGAGACAACCCAGGTTACATCAGCCATGTCATAGTGAAACTTGAAAGGGCCTATCATAATTGAATGCGTATACAAAATTTTGAGTCCCTGCTGTTGATGTTGAGGAGTTCCCTTATCGAGAGCCAACCCAGGGTACATCAGCCATGTCATGGTGGAATTTGGAAGGGGCTATCATAATAGAATGCGTAGACAAAATTTTGGGTCTCTGCTGTTGACCGTTCAGGAGTCCCCTCATCGGGAGCCAACCCAGGGTACATCAGCCATGTCATCGTAGAATTTGGAAGGAGCTATCATAATTGAACGCGTATACAAAATTTTGAGTCTCTGCTGTTGAAATTTGAGGAGTCCCCTCATCGGGAGGCAACCCAGGGTACATCAGCGATGTCATCGTGAAACTTGGAAGAGGATATCATAATTGAATGCGTATACAAAATTTTGAGTCTCTGCTGTTGACCGTTGAGGAGTTCCCTTATCGAGAGCCAACCCAGAGTACATCAGCCATGTCATGGTGGAATTTGGAAGGAGCTATCATAATTGAATGCGTATACAAAATTTTGGGACTCTGCTGTTGACCGTTGATGAGTTCCCTCATCGGGAGCCAATCCAGGTACTTCAGCCATGTTATGGGGGAATTTGGAAGGAGCTATCATAATTGACATCCATACATATACTGCTCTCAAGAATTGTATATTGCAGTATAGATAAGCAACAACAATTAATCATTCTTACATTTGGTGACACCATTGAATTACACTATAAAATCAATGGTGGCACCCACAACTGACATCCCACCGACAAGTGCTTAGATTATTATTGAAGTGTGCGTCTGCGTGAGTGCTTTCGTTTCGATCGTTTGTACGTAGCTTCCATACTGCTTTCATATTTCTACTGTGCTGTGGGTTCACCGACTGTCAACAAAAATAATCAAGTAGTGATGTGCAGCGCACTTTATTGGTAACCGATAAAGACAGTGTCATACTAGAATAGACCACGTGACCAGCCTGAGAAATCGATAGCGCAGTGTTTGTCAACCAGTAGTTCACGACCCTCTGGGAGGTATCGAATAGACTCCCGCGGATCTAAAAATAAAAATCTAAAAAAGATCTAAAAAAAAAAAAATTACAAAATCTTTGTTATAATATATTATGCAAGCATTTACAGCTTCGGAAGATAAAGATATTTATTATGTGTTTTTTTGCTTTTATTTTACAAAACTTTATGTTGATCTAAGACGGAAACAGATAACTACAGCTTCTAAAGTGAAAAACAGTTTAAATTAATGTGGTTTTCGCCATTGCTTTTACAAAAAAATTGTAAAAACTTCAGTCTATCCTAGACAACGGTGGCTGCAACGTCACCGAAACGCCGGGTGCTACAAATTTCACGCGATAAATTCGTTTTCTATCCTATTTATAATGTCAAACAACCGCGATAGTCTTCGATTTTATAGGTGTTTTTATTTCCATTTTTTTATAATGATTACTGAAGAGGTTACGCTTTATGATTATTTGCTTTAGAAAAAGCATCGCTTTATATAGTCTGCCAATTTACTATTTTCAGTTTTAAAGCTATCCAATGGAATATTGATTGATATGAAATATTGATCGATATTGATCTGGAATATTGTTCAAAATATTGCCCAAAAGAAATGAAAACTTGAGGGCCAAAGGTTAAAAAATAATATTCTCAAAGCATTGTTTATTTTCTTTTTTTTTACGTCAGTTTGTACTACAGTAGCCGAATATTATATAATGACTTAAGTTATCTTAAGTAACGTGTGTATCGTTCTTGATTCGCTTTGGTTCATTTTCTGAGTATGTCAAAGTTTCCTTGATAGAATCCTTCATCCTTTAGTGGAGGTAGTCTTGTACCACTGTTGCTAAATCGAATCATTTCAAGTTGGAGGCTTTTCTTTTCTGAAGACCCGTCGTCAGCGCCTTCTTCCTGTAACAAAAAGTGTGAATGTGCTTAACCCTTCGGCTACGTAACGACTAAATTTGGTTGCACATCAGAACACCGTTGACTATGTAACAACCAATATTGGCGGCTTGCTCTTGGAGAGTGCAGTAATATTATTTTCTAATTCATACGCATCCTAAAATCCATACCAAAAATCTCATTATTACCATATATACATAGACGGCTCCTAGAATAATTTAGAACTTCATTTCGCGGATATTTCTGGTAAAATTCCATTGTCAAACATCATTTTTTTTCTTTTCGAGAAATCATCAAAATTTTTATTGGTATTTATGAGCTAGTATCTAAATAGTTTTGTATGAAAATAAGCAAAACGAAATATTACATTTGATAGAGAATCTAATAAAGGTCACGATAGGATTTACAATTTCTAAATAGGGTTCCGTATTTTTCCCTAAGATAAGTACAAGTTAGAAAAGCCGAGTTTTTTTCACTTTTTCAACTTTCTCATATTTATTCATAATTATCTAAGTGTTTTACAAAATGAGATTTCAATATTCTATATACGAAATTTCAATGCAATCATTGCACAGTTATTCTTTTTATAATTGCTATAGTAGTTCCATAGTTATAGTACTTTTTGTCGAGCGTGGTGATATTGCAACAAATTCCAATAAATTGCCGCGGTTTGCCATGAAATAATGCCGCTACTCGAAGGGTTAAATTTTTTTTTTAAATAAATAAGATTAATAGTAAAAAGCATTTTTAAAAACATGCTTTTATATAAATGCTCTGAAAAGAAGAGATAACGGGCTACCATAATTGAATGCGTATACAAAATTTTGTATCTGTGCTGTTGACCGTTGAGGAGTCCAGCGTGGAGCCAAAACTGGGTGCAGCAGCCATGTCATGGTGAAATTTAGAACGGGCTATCATAATTGAATGCGTGTACGAAATTGTGTGTCTGTGCTGTTGACAGTGGAAGAGTAGCCTCGTTGGCAGCCGATTCTGGGTGTAGAACCTGGTCATGCTTACCATAAAAATGCATTATCATCGGAACTGAGCCAACATGTAAAATTTCAACTTCATAGGATAAGAGGAAGTGGTTCTAATTCAGTTGGTAAGATTTGAAATAAACAAACTGACAAACATTGCAAGGTAAGTAAAAGCTTGTAAAAAGGCGATACATTGTCTTTTGTCGTCGCGAGTGAGACATCGCAGCCGAAGAGCACTTAAGAGGTGTTAACTATTACGGACGATCCCGTCACCACAGGAAGTTTTAACGATTAGTCGTTCTATCTGCCTGGAGTGAGCGCAGAAGACTTACAAAACAGTCCACCATCTAGCTCCGCCACAAACCCGTAAGAGGCCAACGCCTTAACCGCGAGATAGCCAGGAGTGTTACACAGCGGGCTTACACTCACGCCCTTACTTCCAATTGCGACCAGATTACTCCAGTCTCTCGATTGGTTACGAGTTGGAGGTCGCTCGCGCGGTCCTCTCCCTTACGAAGCGGTGAAACGGTGTAAACCGAATCTATCGCGGACCACGGCATCCTTTGCCTGGCTGTTCACCCAGGATCGGGTAGCCGATGGTCGTTTCGAGAGCAGTCGCCGTAAGGTCCGCAACCACCCCCGCTCTATAGGAAACAGTACTGCTTCCAGACTCCCCCGACTGTTAGTCAGAATGCGCAATCGATTGGCTTATGCCGCACGGTGCGCAGAAGGTTGATGCCCAGGGTAAACTAACCATAAGGCCAGGCTCGCACTTCATGCGTGGAGGCCGTCGGATAGGTGTTGACCCGTGAGTGTGACCAACCCTGAACAGAATGGGTCTTCGTGGCCAACTCAGCAAGGGCCCATTAACTCCCTATTGAGTGGACAATAAAGTTGTCGAGAAGTTCGCGGAACTATTTAAGAGTCCTCGCGGAAACCCTTGGTTCCGCGGAACACAGTTTAGGAACCGCTGATCTAGACCCTAATTTCGGCCTCTATCTTATTGTTTTATGTCATGCAATTCTTGAGATCAGATTTTAGGTAACGATTCACTCCTGAGTTTAGAAAACTCCCTGATCGAAAACTCCCTGACAGAGTTGCATTTTATCATAAATATTTACATATATTAATAATAATAATTACCTTTCCAGGATCTGAGGTGCCCGACTCCTTATTTCGACTCTGAAACAAAAAAATAATACAATTAGACAATAAATCACTGCTAAAGAAATGCATGTATAAATAAGGTATAATAACGGAGATATCTACTGTACACATAAAATTAAAGGTAAATAGTGTTAACATACAATAAGTCATAGTTTTATTATTATATTTTGTATTTGCTATGTATATGTATATAAAATAAAATAAATCTATACTAATATTATAAAGAGGTAAAGTTTGTGACGTTGAGGAAGTAATCTCTGGATCTACTAAACCGATTGTGAAAATTCTTTTACCAATAGAAAACCACGTTATTTGTGAGTGTCATAGGCTATATATTAATCCGAAAAATGATAAGACTTTTTCGTGGTAGTCGGATTTGCAAAGTAAGTCGGAGAATAAGCGGTCGAACGAAAACGTTTCATTACGCTGTCTTAACCCTTGGAGTAAATGGGTATTTTCATAGATGCATCTGTGTCTTTTGCAGGATTTTCGGCGACATCGACTTAAAGTACTATAACTACGAAACTACTACACCAATCATAAAAAGAACAACTGCACAATGATTGCATTGAAATTTCGAATATAGAATATTGAAATATCATTTTGTAAAACAATTAGATAATTATGAATAAATATGAATATGAGAACGTCAAAGAAGTGAAAAAAACGCGGAACCAGATCTGGTCGTATCATACTCAACGGATAATTGTTTCAGAACCAGATTTGGTCGTATCATACTCAACGGGTTAACGATGAAAGATATATGATTAAGTTGTAGAGCTTGATAATGCCCACAAAAATGTCAGCGACAGCATATGTCTAACTTTTATATTTCACTTCTGCGTGTGATAGTTTATATTGGATTTTATATCCAATATTGGATCGCTCACATTCCGCCGTGGGTAGGTTGCATCCACTGATGGACGGGTCACATCAGTCGGGCTAAGTCACAAAAAGTAGTATTTTATATTTTAAAAAATAATTTAAATCGTTAGGTCATGTTTATTGGTCATTTTGGGCTCGATTGCGTTTCTTCGTGAACTAAAATCGGAAATTAGTCCGTGTGAACGAGACAGGGCAATACGCTAGAGCGAAGTGTGAGATGACGGTTGTCACTTTTTCGCATTAAAACTGCCCGCCAAGGTCAAATCTTACACCGCACGAAATATGCTCGAATTTATTCGGACGAGTATAAGTTCGGCAGGTAGTATTTATCGACGATCGTTCGTTTCATATACCGCTCTAACTTCATGCTCTGTCTCGTTCGCTTGGACTAATTTTAGTTTTAGTTCACAAAGAAACGCAATCGGGCCCATTATCAACAATTATGAATTATTATCAAAATAAGTAAATGTATCGTCTCAAGTGTTTAAATTTAAAACAAAAGACTTTTCCCTTTTATTGCATATAATTTCCCTTTTACTGCATAAATGGTTAAAGAGATAAGACACTCACAAATAAGACACTCACAAGAAGACACTCACAAATAACGGTATTATGGTCAAATTGGCATGCAAATACATACATACATATGCAGTAAAAATATAACCCTCCTTTTGGCAGTCATGAAATAAATCATAGCACTCAGTACTAACCGAACCACACTCATAATTTCATCACAAGTATAAATGTTTACCGCCCAACGAAGTGGACACGGGTAAGCTAGTATCTTATATAAAAGTCTTGATCTTTGCATGGCTGCCGAGAAACTACATGACGGGTGGCATGAGAAAATCACCACTGCGGCCTGCCCCCAATCGATCTATTTGTAAAGTAGGATGCTGCCAGGTCTGCAATACCATTGGTAAATAAAACACAAACGGAGCTGCCATGGAATTCACCGACCGAAGTCGGGCCCATCATATAGTATTATTACACTTCTGGGGGGTGAGCAGTGGATTTCGGACTAACGACCGGCCGAGGTAGGTTTAGGACAGCTGTCTTGCCACATGTGAGCGTTCACCTTACCACCCATTCACTCCCCCTTCGAAGCCATAGAATTTGAGATGCAGAGATCGCGGTTTTAGATAATTTTTCTAGAAAGGAGTTGATTATTTTCCTGTAGAGACCAAGATCTTTAAAAAGGTGAAACAAAGATTTAGCTGGCAGGCCACGAGCGCCAAATTACACCGCGTGAAGGTGAACAGTGAAGCCGTTCCGGGTGACGGCATTTGCGAGATCATGGTATTTAATTAATTTGTACTCGTGGTCTTTAGGGATATTTGATTCCCATGGAACAGTTATTTCTACGATGAGGGCCATTTTCCGAGGTAGAGAGTAAAGAGTTATATCTGGACGCAGGGCTGTGCATCCGAGACTTTCAGGGAATTTATACTGCTTAGAGACCGAATCGACCTCCATAATCCAATCTGAAGCTTTCTCGATTATTGACAAAGGTTTCGCAGTGAGATGTTTTTTGCCGATTAATACGATTTTGGGAACTACGTAAAATAGGCATTTGTGGCGGCGATGACCTCCTCACACATAAAGTGCTTGCCCTTCATGCCCTCATGTCTTCATGTTTAGGAACAAAAAGAAGTCACATGAGACCAGTTCTGGAGAGTATGGGGGATGCGGCACCACCACCCAATTCAACCAATTTGGCGGTGGTCATTCAGTAAATAAAAAATAAAATACAAACGGAGCTGCCCAAGATTGTGTTTGGACCTGAAGAGAATCGAGGGGTCAGCTGGTTTGGCTAAGGACAATCAGGATTTTAAACTAGCTGTCACCTTTGCATCCAGACGAGACATCTTGGGTTGTCGACTACAGCGGGCGAGCCCGTCACCACAGGAAGTTTTAACGATTAGTCTTAGACTTACCACCCATTCACTACCCCTACGAAGCCATAGAATTTGAGATGCGCAAATCGCGGTTTTCGATAATTTTTCTAAGATCTTTAAAACGGAGAAACAGAGATTTAGCTGGCAGGCCACGAGCGCCTACTTCCACCGCGTGAAGGTGAACAGTGAAGCCGTTCCGGGTGACGGCATTTGCAAGATCTTGTTATTTACGAGGGCAATTCAGAAACTAACCTCCGATTGGTCACAGTGCGGGTAGTGGGGGGAGTAGCGCGCCATCTGTGCATTCACGCGCTCAGCAGGTCAGTCGGCATCAAGCCGTAGTCGAGTGAACATCGTACCTGCGCTAGTTTAGTTTTTGTGGCAGTTTGAAATGTGTGCTGCAATAGAAAATCCCGCCAAATGTGAAGTGCGTGCTGTTATACGGTTTTTTACAGCCAAAGGATACTCTGCAGCAGCTATTCATCGTGAGCTTTGTGCCGTGTACGGACCAAAAGTTATGAGTGAAGGAGTTGTCCGTGAATGGGTACGTTTATTTAAAAGTGGACGAGAAAACGTTCATGATGAAGAGAGGAGTGGTAGACCATCCTTGGTGACTGACGAACTCGTTCAGACAGTTGATGCAAAAGTTCGTGAAAAGCGACGTTTCACAATGGCGGAGTTGTCTACTGATTTTCCACAGATTTCTAAGACTCTTTTGTACGAGATAGTGACAGCAAGATTGGGTTACCGTAAGTTCTGTGCACGATGGGTGCCCAAAATTCTTACCGACCACCACAAAACTCAAAGAATGGCCTCTGCATTAGACTTTCTGTCACGTTATGCGGACGAAGGAGAACCATTGTTAAACAGTGGACGACCATTAATCAAGACGTGTACTGTGAAACACTAAAAACATTACGACAGGCTATACAGAACAAACGCCGTGGTATGCTGACTTCCGGTATCGTTTTTTTGCACGATAACGCCTGTCCTCACTCTGCTCGCAGAACAACAGCCCTTCTTGAGTCCTTCAAGTGGGACGTTTTCAACCATCCACCTTACAGCCCAGATCTGGCGCCAAGCGATTATCACCTCTTCATGCATATGAAGAAATGGCTCGGGTCCCAGCGGTTTGATGACGACGAAGAGCTCAAAGATGCGGTCACAGGCTGGCTCAAGGCACAAGCGGGTGATTTTTATGCAGAAGGAATTTCAAAGCTTGTGAAGAGATACGATAAGTGCCTCAATCGTTATGGAGACTATGTCGAAAAATAGTGCAAAGATGTAGTTGTAAGATGTATATATTAAAATATTTTTACTTAACTTGGTGTATTTTTTTCAATCAACCGGAGGTTAGTTTCTGAATTGCCCTCGTATTTAATTTGTACTCGTGGTCTTTTGGGATATTTGATTCCCATGGAACAGTTAATTCTACGATAAGGACCATCTTCCGAGATAGAGAGTAAAGAGTTATATCTGGACGCAGGGCTGTGAATCCGAGACTTTCAGGGAATTTATACTGCTTAGAGACCGAATCGACCTCCAGAATCCAATGTTTTTTGCCTTTAGAGCCATCACGCACAAACTGTATTTGGGATTTGGAGGGTACTGTCAAACCCATGGCTTGTTGGCACGAGCCACTGAGAGGCTAATTACCTCGCGAATAACAGCTTGCATTAATGCTTCAATGCTTCTACTAAGCGTCCGTCTATGGTTGGTGAATTTCAAGGCGGCTCCGTTTGTATTTATAATATAGCTCATACGAACCTTCTGGCGTTTGGCTCTCTTTGGTAATATCTTGAGGTGAACTCCTTTGATGTGTTGTGTCAAGGAGCAATTGGAGGCAAAACCGTTTCCACAAACGTCGCATACGAATGGCTTCTCAGCGGTGTGCGACCGAATATGGATTTGCAGCGTGCCCTTAGACTGCAACAAAAGAAAACAAATTCAATGCTATAAAAAGGAAGATTATCGCGGTTGTTTGACATTATAAATAGGATAGAAAACGAATTTACTGCGTGAAATTTGTAGCACCCGACGTTTCTGTGACGTTGCAGCTGCCGTTGTCCAGGGTAGACTGAAGAGCTGTCAATCCGTTGTTTTGCGGGTAGGCCGCATACCGCTGCCGCCACTGCGTAGGTTATAACGGTGGTGGGGAGCCGGGCGAGCGCGCGAATTTTGAAAATGCGTCTTGCACATAACACTCACTGTATCCTGTCTAATGTCCTTGCGTTCGGCGTTCGGCGGCGGGAACATTTTAAGAAGAGGGTTCCACATAGACGAGAGTTTGTAACCGTCCTCTCTATTGAAGTTCGGGGTTTTTCTTATTTCAATGGCTTCCCGGATCATGCGAGGAAAGTAGAATTGTTCCTTGGATAGCACAATGGGATTTTGAAACTGCATCCAGTGGTTAGTTCCGCTATCCAATATATGTTCGCAGATCGCCGATTTTTCTCGCTGAATGTTTTTAACAGCTTTGATGTGTTCTGTCAGTCGCGATGTCTTCTGTCAGCTTTAATGTGTTCTGTGTGCAAGATGGATTTTCAAATTTCGCGCGCTCCGAGCCCGGCCCCCCACCACCGTTATAACCTACGCAGTGGCGGCAGCGGTATGCGGCCGACCCGTAAAACAATGGATTGACAGCTCTTTAGTCTACCCTGGACAACGGCGGCTGCAACATCTCCGAAACGGGTGCTATAAATTTCATGCGGTAAATTCGTTTTCTATGCTATTTATAAAATTCAATGCTGTATATGCTAATATTAAAATATTCGTTGTGTCACCCCAAGACTTTCCCGGCAAGTAAGCCCCCACCAAACCGTCAACCCCCCCTTCCGCGCCAACCCGACCGCCCCCCGTGTGCCAATTCATAGTATATTTGTAGTATTTTCCTTGGTATTAAAACAATAGCTTCACTTCAATATTAACAAATGTTCAGTGATGGCATACACAAGATCGCCTGCTCATCTGATGTATGATTACTCCATCGCTGGATGTGCGCTTTCCAGAATGACTGAAGTCAAGGACTTGGGAGTTTTTTTCGACCCCCAGTTACACTTTAAGGAACACATTAGGAAACTATCTACAACTTCTTTCAAGCTTCTAGGGTTTGTGATACGTCAATCCAAACACTTCAATAATTGAGAAAGCTACAGATTGGATTCTGGAGGTTGATTCGGTCTCTAAGCAGTATAAATTCCCTGAAAGTCTCGGATGCACAGCCCTCCGTCCAGATATAACTCTTTACTCTCTATCTCGGAAAGTGGCTCTTATTGTAGAATTAACTGTTCCATGGGAATCAAATATCCCAAAAGACCACGAGTACAAATTAAATAAATACCATGATCTTGCAAATGCCGTAACCCGGAACGGCTTCACTGTTCACCTTCACGCGGTGGAAGTTGGCGCTCGTGGCCTGCTAGCTAAATCTCTATTTCACCTCTTTAAAGATCTTGGCCTTTCCAGAAAAATAAACAACTCTTTCTTAGAAAAATTATCTAAAACTGCGATTTGCGCATCTCAAATTCTATGGCTTCGAAGGGGGAGTGAATGGGTGGTAAGGTGAACGCTCACATGTCGCAAGACAGCTGTCCTAAACCTACCACAGCCGGTTCGTAAGTCCGGAATCCACTGCTCACCCCCCAGAAGTGTAAAAAAAAATAGTATTATGATGGGCCCGACTCCGGTCGGTGAATTCCATGGCAGCTCCGTTTGTATTTATTATTCGGGTTATGCGCACGTTGTACAACTCGATTGTCAGAAGTCGTATGGAAATGAATGCAGCTATTTGGAATCCGCATGAAGATACTTATACCCTCATGCTGGAAAAGGTACAGAAGTGTTTTTTGAGATTTTTGTACTTCAAGCAGTACGGATATTATCCATTTTTGTATCCGAATGCATTTATCACAGGCATGGTTGGTAATAATTCTCTCTGTCTCAGAAGAGAAATGTTGATTATGTCCTATGTTTTGAATCTAATTCGTGGTAAAACTGATAATCCTAGCTTACTAGCCAAGGTGAGTCTTTTCGTACCAAATAATTATCTTCGTGCTCGATCGCACCATCTTTCATGGAGCCATTCTCGCACACTAACCTTACGAGGTGGAACTTGTTGGTGCGTGCTTTGCGGCGCTTAAATGAAATTCACTCGATGGCACCAGATTTTGATATTTTTACCATCAACTCTGACTCGTTTAAATTGCAGGCTATTAACCCTTGGAGTAAATGGGTATTTTCATGGATGCATCTGTCTCTTTTGCAGGATTTTCGGCGACATCGACCTTAAAGTACTATAACTTCGAAACTACTACACCAATCATAAAAAGAACAACTGCACAATGATTGCATTGAAATTTCGAATATAGAATATTGAAATATCATTTTGTAAAACAATTAGATAATTATGAATAAATATGAGAACGTCAAAGAAGTGAAAAAAACGCGGAACCAGATCTGGTCGTATCATACTCAACGGATAATTGTTTCAGAACCAGATTTGGTCGTATCATACTCAAGGGGTTAATTATTCATTCTTATATGATAGCTAGTATTATAAGTGTTATTCTATTTGTATAATTACGAAGATATTTTTATTAATTTTACTTTACAATGCCTTAGTTTTACTGTAATGTTGATTAGTAATAAGCGAATAAACAAATAAATAAATAAATAAATAATAATAATAATAATAAACTCTTTATTTGCACTTTAGTATACAAAAAAGTGAACTTATTGCCAAATGGCAATGTCTTACAACTAACCTAAACATAGTGGTACATGCGCGCATTGTGAAAATAAAGATTATTACATAACATACAGACAAGTGGAAGAATTTAAAAGTAATAATGCCCGAGGAGAGGAAATTGGGAGAGGAAGACGAGAGAAAGGGAAGAACTGGTCGCTTCTCAGAAAGGTAGTAATCCTTAAGGCGAGTCTTAAACGATGGTAAAGAAGGCGAGTTTCGTATATTTGCTGGGAGATCATTCCAGAGTCTTGCACCATGGACACAGAAAGAATAGGAATAGAAATCGATATTATGACTCGGAATTTTTAGTAAACTGTCAGAGGCTGACCGAAGTCCGAGACCGTGGGAACTTAGTGGTTCAAAAAGCTCGTGGAGATAGGATGGTGTTAATTGGGAGAGTACACGATATAGGAGAGCAAGTATATGAACATTTCTTCTTTGGCGTACTGGCAACCACTTTAACTGTGAGTTAAATAAATATATAATATTTTCCAAAAAAAAAATCGGTTGTCTGTAAAGTCGGTTTACTGACGATAGTTGAACGTGACAACGTCATAAGAAAATACTGATGGAATGGTTGCATTTGAAGCAGTTTCATTTAAGATTCTGATATTGTTTATTACAAACACCCAAAAAAATATGCTTTTATACTCACCGATTTGACTACAACATGTAAATGTATTATTGTATAGCAGTATAATTGTTTATTGTTTAAAGTTTATTGTTTTTTTTAATTTGCAAGTTTGAAATCTCAAACTGTTAAATAACGGTTTGAGAAGCATTTGAGCACGCTGTGCCATCTAGCGATAGGTAATACGTCTTAAATAAACAATATCAGCGACATTTTACCAACCGCTAGATAGCGCATCGTAATGATAGCTTTTCATACTTTTTTATTTTTTAAAAATAAAAGTTGCTTACTTTGTTGCACTTTGTTGTACCCACAAGAAAATTGTCCGTTCAGTAATAACATTCCGTATATCAAGAATACATATAGAATTATGTCAAGAATTTAAATCAATCTAGTGATTTTCATTCGTACTATTTTAGACTGAGGTTAGTAAATAATTCTTGTCACAACCGGTAGATGGCAGCATTTATATCGAATAATAAATATAATAAATGGAACGCCTCAGAGCGAGGTAACGCCGCTTGAGTCATGTTTTTTCGTGCGTGCAGCAGGCTCCATCGATTTATAAGACGTCACGTCAAAAAGGATGTAGTATTTTCTTAAATATAGTGGACTTTAAATATTATTTGTGTAGCTTGTATACATATGATATATTCCAACCAAAACTACAAAGTGATTTCGGTCCGACAAGGCATCTGGGCATCTGTATACCGAATTTTAAATCTCTAACTGCAATATTTCGAGTTTGAAGTATGATTAGCGCGCCCTCTGGTGGACCGATTTCAACTACAATCTTTACAACTTTTGCCATGGCCGAATGATGCCTGCATGCCAAAATTCAGCTCAATCGGATGAAGCGTTTATCATGGACAAATACACACACACAGCCACACACAAGTAGAGTTGTCAACCACAACGGGCGAACCAGTCACCCCAGGAAGTTTTAACAAAATAGTCATTCTATCTCCCGTGAAGTGAGCGCAGAAGACTTAGGACAAAACAATCCACAACTTGGGTTGTCGACTACAGCGGGCGAGCCCGTCACCTCAGGAAGTTTTAACGATTAGTCGTTCTATCTACCTGGAGTGAGCGCAGAAGACAAAAGAGGACAAAACGGTCCACCATCTAGCTACGCCACAAGCCCGTAAGAGGCCAACGCCTTAACCGCGAGATAGCCAGTAATGTTACCTGGCGGGCCGACACTCACACCCTCACATCCAATTGTGACCAGATTACGCCGGTCTCTTGATTGGTTACGAGTTCGAGGTCGCTTGCGCGGTCCTCTCCCTTACGAAGCGGTGAAACGGTGTTTACCGAATCTATCGCGGACCACAGCGTCCTTTGCCCGGCTGTTCACCCAGGATCGGATGGCCGATTTCAAGAGCAGTCGCCGTAAGGTCTGCAACCACCCCCGCTCTATAGGAAACAGTACTGTTTCCAGACTCCCCCGACTGTTAGTCAGAGTGCACAGTCGATTGGCTTACGCCGCACGGTGCGCAAACCGTCAAGGAGCGCCAGAAGGTTGATTCCTAGGGGAAACTGACCATAAGGCCAGAGTCCTACCCAGACTCGCACTTCATGCGTGGAGGCCTTCGGATAGGTGTTGACCCAGGAGTGTGACCCCTGAACAGAATGGGTCTTCGTGGCCAACTCAGCAAGGGCCCATTACCTCCCAAAACACAATCCACATATTGAGATGTCAACCACAACGGGCGAACCCGTCACCGCAGGACGTTTTAACGATTCATCGTTCTATCGACCGTGCAGTGAGCGTAGAAGACTTTGGACATAACAAATCCGACGTCTAGCTACGCCACAACCCGTTAGAGTCCAACGCCTTACCGCGAGTAGCCAGGTATGTTACCTGGCGGGCGGCACTCGCGCCCTAACTACCAATTGTGACCAGATTTCTCCGGTCTCTCGATTGGTTCCGAGTTCGAGGTCGCTTGCGCGGTCCTCTCCCTTACGAAGCGGTGAAACGGAGTGTACCGAATCTATCGCGGACCAAGGCGTCCTTTGCCCGACTCTGAACCGGGATCGGATGGCCAATGGTCATTTCAAGAGCAGTCGCCGTAAGGTAGACAACTACCCCCGCTCTAAAGGAAACAATACAGTTCCCAGACTCCCCCGATTGTTAGTCGGAGAGCACAATCGATTGGCTTGCGCCGCTCGGTGCGCAGACCGTCCAGGAGCGCCAGAGGATTGATTCCCAGGGGAGACTGGTTGACCCAGTGTCCTACCCAGGCTCCGCACCCCATGCGTGGAGGCCATCGGATGGGTGTTGACCCGTGAGTGTGACCGACCCTGAACACATGGGTCATCGTGGCCACCTCATCATGGGCCCGTGTTCCACAGTCAAGCTCCGCCACATGCCCGTAAGAGGCCAACGCCTTATCCGCGAGATAGCCAGGAATGTTACCCAGCAGGCCTACACTCACGCCCTTACTTCCATTTGCGACCAGATTACTCTGAACTTCTAGACCGTTCAACCGATTACCATGTAAATTGGTATACATAGACATTTGAGCAGGCTTAATATTTACACGCCATTAACTGCATGGTAACTCGCCACCAGATAACGCTGCAGCCAACTTGTATACCATTCAACCAATCGGCGCTAGAAATGGTAGACATAGGTATGTGAGGGACCCTCACTAGACTCCAAGTTATTCGGTGGGAGGTGGTGGTGTCAACTTGTGGGTTATCTCCGTATTAAAAGTCGATTTTGAGTATATCAAAAGGTGTTTATTGAAAGTTAGATATTGCCAGTTTGTAACGCTTCTCGAATAGGTTATGTTGACGCGAATGTATTGGCTATCTGCCTGAAGCTACGAGGGTGTATGGATGAGGATTGTACTTGTGCTCCTAGTATCTCGTACTGGGCACGGCTCAAGTCTGTGGGAATGCAGACTGATGCGTCTCGATAAGGAAAGGAAGGAAAAGGTAACCAAGAAGCCAGGGTACCGAGGTACGCCGTCGCTGTCTTGGGGGAGGTGATCACTTGAGGAATGATACTTTGGTTGCTTTTTCGCCGGTTTATATAGGCCGATATTTGATGCAATCCAAAATATTCCGAGTAAAAGTATTGTTTCATCGTGCTGATTCATCGCTACACGAGGTAGAATAATAGCTGAATTGGTGTCGGTGCATTTCACTGGAAATCAATGCATTTGTTGATTGCATATGACGGTACTTAAGGGCCGTTACAGGTATTTGAGCCGGAGAAAACGAGACTGCATTGGTAAAGAAAGCAAACTCTCTATTGTTCCTCATTCAGAAAGCTTTTCACCATATCACAGAGGAACTGATGCTGAAAATCTATAAGTCATCTGTAAGATTTGGAACACGCCTATCAGATCTGAAATCTAATCCTATCAGATCTGAGATCAAGGACGGTACACTTACCGCCATGACAAAGTTCTCGCTGTTATTCGCGAGGTAATTAGTCTCTCAGTGGCTCGTGCCAACAAGGGTTTGACAGTATCCTCCAAACCCCCAATACAGTTTGTGCGGGATGGCTCTAAAGGCAAAAAACATTTCACTACAAAACCTTTCTTAATAATCGAGAAAGCTACAGATTGGATTCTGGAGGTTGATTCGGTCTCTAAGCAGTATAAATTCCCTGAAAGTCTCGGATGCACAGCCCTCCGTCCAGATATAACTCTTTACTCTCTATCTCGGAAGGTGGCTCTTATTGTAGAATTAACTGTTCCATGGGAATCAAATATCCCAAAAGACCACGAGTACAAATTAAATAAATACCATGATCTTGCAAATGCCGTAACCCGGAACGGCTTCACTGTTCACCTTCACGCGGTGGAAGTTGGCGCTCGTGGCCTGCCAGCTGAATCTCTATTTCACCTCTTTAAAGATCTTGGCCTTTCCAGAAAAATAATCAACTCTTTCTTAGAAAAATTATCTAAAACTGCGATTTGCGCATCTCAAATTCTATGGCTTCGAAGGGGGAGTGAATGGGTGGTAAGGTGAACGCTCACATGTGGCAAGACAGCTGTCCTAAACCTACCACAGCCGGTTCGTAAGTCCGGAATCCACTGCTCACCCCCCAGAAGTGTATAAAAAAAAAATAGTATTATGATGGGCCCGACTCCGGTCGGTGAATTCCATGGCAGCTCCGTTTGTATTTATTATTTAGGAAGGATATCGATCTGCTAGAGAAGGTCCAGTGAAGAGCGACTAAATTGCCTTTTAACTTGGAAGCATCCAACATACGAGAAGATTTTCGGCTCTCGGTTTGACCACTCTGGAGCAACGCAGGGCAAGGGGTGACTTAATCGAGACATATAAGATCCTGACTGCATCGTATGATGTTCCTGGGTTGCAGACTATCTACACCATGAGCACTAACACACATCTGCGTGGGCATCGTCTGAAACTCCAGCGTGAATCATTCCATTCAAATCCCAAGAAACATTTCCTCAGCAGTAGAGTGGTAAACGAATGGAATGCTCTCACGAGTGAAGTGATCAGTGCCAGAAGTGTCAATGACTTATTCCACAAAAATATAATAAACTGGACTTATTCCACAAAAATGTAATGCAAGCACGGACGCAGGCGCATCAGATTAAGCTGCCTGCCTGTTAAATATATAATAATAATAATAATATTTTCGTGCTATCCTCGTTATTGTAACTTGTCACTCGATGGCGCTGTAGCAGGTCAACTTCTATACGGTTCAACCGATCGCCATGACAATTTTATAAATTCGAAAGTGGAAGGAACGGCAATTAACCTAGGCTACCTGGGGGAGAAGGGGGGGTGAGAGAAGGAGTGGAAGGGGAAAGAAAACGGGTACCCGAGCATCGTTGGGTAACATTCCACTAATCTATAGTAATATTATAAAGAGGTAAAGTTTGTGAAGTTGTAGGAAGTAATCTCTGGATCTACTGAACCGACTTTGAAAATTCTTTTACCAATAGAAAACCAGGTTATTTGTGAGTGTCATAGGCTATATATTAATCCGAAAAATGAGAAGACTTTTTCGTGGTAGTCGGATATGCAAAGTAAGTCAGAGAATAAACGGTAGAATGAAAACATTTCTTACGAACGCTGCTTTAACGATGAGAGATATATGGTTGAGTTCTAGAGAAAAGTTGTAGAGCTTGATAATGCCTACAAAAAAGTCAGTGACAGCATATGTCTAACTTTTATATTTAAGTCACAAAAAGTAGTATTTTATATTAAAAAAATAATTTATGGTCATTAGGTCATATTTATTGGTCATATTATCAACAATTATGAATTCTTATCAAAATAAGTAAATTTATCGTATCAAGTGTTTAAATTTAAAACAAAAGACTTTTCCCTTTTACTGTTTATAATTTCCCTTTTACTGCATAAATAGTTATAAAGATAATACGCTCACAAATAAGACACTCACAAGAAGACACTCACAAATAACGGTAATATAGTCAAATTGGCATGCAAATACATACATATGCAGTAAAAATATAACCCTTCTTTTGGCAGTCAGGAAATAAATCATAGCACTCAGTACTAACCGAACCACACTCATAATTACATCACAGGTAAAAACTTTACCGCCCAACGAAGTGGGCACAGGTCAGCTAGTACCATATATAATCATTAAATTTCTCCAATCATATTACAATGGCTTAACCAGCAGCGTTCGAATCCATAACGATTTGTCTGAGGAATTCCCGATTCAAACTGGTGTTCGACAAGGAGATGTCGCATTGCCGCTACTTTTTAACGTGGTAATCAACGCGATTATGCGGAGAGCATTCGACGGTCGACGCGGAGTTAGATATGACGAATCAAACTTCATAACCGATTTGATGCTCGCCGATCATAGCGCCGTTTTCGCCGACGCTGATGCCGAAGCAACGGACATTTCATACAACATATCCGGAATTGCTCAATCATATGGATTGAAAATCAATGCGGATAAGACCAAAGTGCTCACTACGGACGGTTCGAAGGCCAGCGTTTACCTCGATGGAACCCAAATCGAACAGGTCCCACAATTCAAGTAATTAGGATTGTTGGCTACGGAAAAGAAAGTGGCATCGACGGCCGATATCCATAGCTGGATCGGTCAGGCGACAGCAACAGTCGCCTTGCTCAAGTGGTGCATATGGAAGCGAACGAATATTACCATCAAAACCAAAGTACGACTATACCGAACGTTGGTTCTTCCCATTCTTCTGTATGGATCGGAAACGTGGACGTTACTACAATCGGACCCCAAAAAGTTCGAAGTCTACCAAATGCGATGCTTGAGGCAGATTCTCGGTGTCTCACTTCGCGACCGAATTCGAAACGAGACCATTAGAGAAAGATGTGATCTAATAACAACGATTGAAGTAGAAGTACAAAAACGTCGACTACGATGGTTCGGCCATGTTTGCCGAATGAACGATAATCGCTTGCCACGTAAACTTCTTTGGCGAGACCATCCGACAGAATGGAGAATTCAGCGATCGACACCGAAGAAAACCTGGTTAAATAACATTAAAGACTACCTTAAAAATCAACGATTATCGGCTAGCGTGCTCGAGACGTGGCAAAAAATGGTCAAGAATGGAAGCGAATCGTGAATGGAGTACGAGATCCAGCGGCACCGACAGCAGCGTATTGGCTGCGAGGGCGACCCCCTCCCCAATCGCCGGCTATGGAATAAATAAAAAAATAATAATAAAACCATATATAATCAATGTCGCCATCAATGATTGACTTACGTTGAAGCGTCGGTCGCAGTAGGTGCAGGGGTGAACCTTGGGTTTTCCTCCGCCGTGCGAGTAGCGTTTGTGCTGCCACAGCGAGGCCCGGATCCGAAAGGCCTTATCGCATATCGGACAACGGTAGTTCTTCTCGTTTGTGTGAATCTGCAGGTGCTCGATGAGTTCTATCTTTCTCGCAAACACGGCCGAGCAACGATCGCACTGAAACCTGAAAATATGTAAACATTTTGCTTCGTCCAATTCGAATTGAGAGTTCAAAAATATTTTTAGATTTGAATACGTCTTTAAAATTGCTTCCATAGTGGGAGGCAAATTAAGAAACGAATGATAGCAAAATCGGGGGATACAGTTTAGTATTGCAGCTACTTTTTAAGCTATTGCATAGCTTTTATCGCGGGCCTAGGCCAGCGCTGCGACCGAATAAAGAAATTTCTTAACGAAAATTAATGATTTTAAACTGATAATTACGTCTAAACGAGTACTGCTTACGATTCGAAAAAAATATATGTTAAACAAGAACATTTTCCTAATATTCTTAGCTTTGAATATTTTAGATTTTGTTTATATTACATAGTGTAATTAATTTGTGAAATTAGGTCTAACCGAACACAAAAACGACTACTACGCAAATACTATCTGGCGTATTATTATGAAACCTTAACCATTTTAAAGATAATTTAATTATCTATCTTTTTATCTGCGATTTTTTTCGAATAGTCAAAGAAAAAGAATAATATCCGTTTTTTTTGCTTTATCGAATAAAATTCGTGCGCGGCGATCTATCGGAAGACGTTTAAATTATTCCGAATAATTTGCTTCCGCAGCCGCAAATGATTCGGAATAATTTCAACGTTTTCCGATAGAGCGCAGTTATCTGATACCAGAAAAAATAAAATAAATAAATAATTATAATTGCATAAGTGGTTAAAAATGCTATGCAATAGCTTTACCGCGGCAGTCCCCGAGTGCCACACGTATTTTTTTTTATTTTTTTTGTCTGACGTGATAAAAAGAAATATATCACTATTCTATTGAGTGCATATGTTAATTCAACAGTAATCATTGCATTTTAACCCCTTGAGCGACAAACGGGACAATTGTCCCACAATTGAAATTACCGTAGAGCGGCAAAGGGGACATCTGTCCCAGCCGAGATCGGCGCCGATGTTTTCCAATTATTTACCCTTGATATCTCACATAAATCATAC
This sequence comes from Micropterix aruncella, assembly GCA_944548615.1. Lineage (NCBI taxonomy): Eukaryota > Metazoa > Arthropoda > Insecta > Lepidoptera > Micropterigidae > Micropterix > Micropterix aruncella. The sequence goes on along the minus strand of OX155979.1, from coordinate 10,334,469 downwards.
GGCCTGTGGTATGTGCGAAAAGAGGAGAAGATTCTCTGTCGTTAACTCGTTGGTTCATTATTTTTCATACAGTCGCCATTTTTTAGTCTATGATTTTGAACCAAACTAATCCAAAAACTTCAATATTCATGTTGATTTTCAACACCGAATATTTTTTTATTTTTGTATGGGTATAAGTAAAACGAAGTCATAGGTTGAATGAAGCATATTATAATTATTATAAAAGTATTCACAATTTCTTGTATAGGGTAATTTATTTCCAGAAAAAACAGAGAAATCTTGGACAAGGCAGTTTTTTTCTGTACCACAACTTTGACAGATAATTCTGAATAATGCTTATTGCTTTACAAAACGACGTTACACGTATCTAATAGCAAATTTCAACAGGAACATAAAACAGGTCTTCTTTATACAATTCGTATAGTAGTTTCGGAGTAATCGTCGTTTTCCTGAAATGCTATATTTTTGTTGTGATGTAATCTTCTTCTTCGCGTTCTCTAAGAGAAACTACAATTCAAACGTCAGCGCTCGAGGTATTAATGCTAAAATTTAAAAGTCATGATGAAAAAATATATATTATCCTACAAAAAATAATGTCCCATTTTTGGACACCCAGCTGTGTTTGTAGTCCTAGTGAAATTTATTTTTATTTTATTTTATTTTTTTATTAGCTAAATGTATACAGCATATTCACTTTATGAAAGAACATTTTATAAATTAACATTAATATAGCCACCCCTCAAATGTGAGGCGTCCCTTAACCCTTTCCGGACGGCTCGATACGATCGTGCAAATAATTTAGAGAAAATCCTGAGCTCGCGGTAATCAACTTTTCGCAACGGGGACGACACCGATCGATCGTGCAAACGCTAGAGCAACTAGAAAAATATACAGCGGGCGAGTCAGTCGCATCAGTCTCGCCTGGATCATTGGCTACGATGGCGGTTTTTTTTGGCGGGAGCAACGCTTCACGTAAGTACCAATTTTATCAATGTTTTGTTAAATAGCTGGTTGTGTAATGATTTATTTAGTTAGACAATAAGTTAACTGAGGTAAATTAGTAGAAAGTAAATTAATAGATGGAATATATTACGAACTATAACGTGGCAAAAAGTTAAGTGCACGATCGTGTATATTCGGCCCTAACCCGAGATATAGTGTTTTGTAAAGTATTCATGTTTTTCATCAGTTTTAGATATTTTTTGTTTCTGATACTATTGTTTTTATGTTTTTAGGGCGCCCACTCAACGATGAGCAGATAGAAAACCTTTTGGGCGATGGAAACGTCACAGAAATGGAAGATTTGGATCTCGACGAAGAGATATATCCATACTCAATTATTTCCATGCTTGAGGGAGATGAGTTTGAGGCAGATCAATCCGTTGTCGAACCATTCGCTGTTACACCCTCCGAACTCTGTTCCAGTAGCACTTCGCTCACCAAAGCTTCCCCCGAGGTCGCAGCAGCGCCTTCCGCACCAACATCTAGCAACATTTTACCAGCTTCCCCCAGGCCATCTGTACGTACTACAAAGCAGAATAATACTAATCGATCACTTGCCAAACCTACTCGCACATCGAAGCGCTCTACTACTTCCAGCACTAGCACTGCCAAAACTGGGACCAGTAGGTACTAACCGTGGACCATCTGTACCATCCCGCAGATCTGCTACATCGTCTAATGGTACCTCTAAAAGACGTCATTATATATCTCAACCGCAACCTTGGAAGCAATTACCATTCCTAGAAAAATCTCACGAATTCACATCACTTCCTTGCAGGGAAGTAAGAAATCCAATTGAATATTTTAATGAATATATGGATGATACATTCTTCGAACATATGAGTAACTGCTCAAATATGTATCACTTGAGAAAGACTGGCAATGAACTAAAGACTTCGCGAGCAGAAGTAATGAAACTTTTTGGTATTCTTGCTCTAATGGGTTCTATTCCATACCCACGATTAAAGATGTACTGGTGCAAAGGGATTGCAATGGAAAAAATTACTTCGACAATGACTCGCGACCGATTTTCGACGTTACGAAATGCCCTTCACGTTGTAGATAGTGACACGCCGCCCCCAGGAGATGTGAACCCACTCTGGAAGGTGCAACCCATGATTGAACAAATACGCAAGGGTTGCTATAAACAGGAGAGAGTGCCAGGCTTTTACTCGATAGATGAGCAGATGATACCGTTTACCGGGCGTTGCATTTTGCGACAGGTCGTGAAAAACAAGCCCCGTCCCGTGGGGCTAAAAAACTTTGTGCTTACGACTAGCCAAGGTTTAATGCTTGACTTTGATATATACAAAGGGGCTAAGACTATGTTCGGCAATAACCACAAGCAAGTACCACAAAGCAAGCAGGCCATCTAATTATCTGAGATATGACGGCTATGATCATCTACCTGAGTTTGATGACATTAAATCTCCAAGAGCTTGTCAATTTGAAAGCTGTTGCAGTCGAGCTAAGACACGATGCATCAAGTGCAAAGTGTACCTTTGCATCTCACGTGGCCAGAACTGTTTTAGAGCTTATCATAAGAAGTAATGTGTGTTCTGTTTTTGTTTTTAGAAGTAATTTTATGTTTGATAAGACTGTGAGTCTACTTTTTGTTCCTTTTGTCACTAAAAGATTTTATGAGATATTTTAATAAATAAGAAATGCATGGCTGATTATTGTAAATCAAAAGGCTGATAATTATAACTAATTAAGTTGATTTTGTAACGAAAACGTCTTTAATTTACCTTTTCCTGTTTCAATTATGAACTTGCACGATCGTGCAATTACACATATGTCCTGACACGCACGATCGTGCAGTTAGTTTTTGCAATGATCTGTCACAGCAGGATTTTTAAAAATATTTTTTCCTGAGTTTATATGCCAAAAGAAAGCAACTAACTAGAATTTCAATTCGGGATTTAAAAAAAAAATCTCTCGTCCGGAAAGGGTTAAGGGATGCCTTGGCAAAATGTATACAAAATGTATATAAATTTATATAAATATAAATATAAATGTAAATGTGCGCCGCTTTATAGTAATCCGCTCTATAGTAATGCTATAGCTCTATAGTAAACCCCGCTCTATGTAAATGTAAATGTAAATGTAAATATAAATTTATATACATTTTGCCCTAGGCAACCCGAGCTAATCGCTATTCATTTGAGGGGTTAATACATGTCAAATTAGCAAATAATTCAAAGCACCTATTTAAAAGATAATAACTTTTTTTTAAGAAAAAAGGAAAAAGGAGTATTTCTAAATTTAAATGTATAAGTACAATAGGGGAATGGAAATGGAAGGGAGGGATTGTTATAACACTATATGTAATATAGTGCTATAACACTATATGTAATATTTAACACGTGTCTACGCTTATTGATTTGGTTCGTATTATGAGTATTTCTAAATTTAAATGTATAAGTACAATAGGGGAATGGAAATGGAAGGGAGGGATTGTTATAACACTATATGTAATATAGTGCTATAACACTATATGTAATATTTAACACGTGTCTACGCTTATTGATTTGGTTCGTATTATGAGTATTTCTAAATTTAAATGTATAAGTACAATAGGGGAATGGAAATGGAAGGGAGGGATTGTTATAACACTATATGTAATATAGTGCTATAACACTATATGTAATATTTAACACGTGTCTACGCTTATTGATTTGGTTCGTATTATGAGGTGAGGTTACTGGAATGTCGATTTTATAATAGAGACAATAAATATCAATAATAGAACTAGGGCTTTTGTTTTATTCGCCTTTTATGTTACGTAATAAATAAAATACAAACGGAGCTGCCATGGAATTCACCGACCAAAAATCGGGCCCATCATATATAATTATTACACTTCTGGGAGGTGAAAGGTGGATTCCGGACTGACGACCGGCTGTGGTAGGTTTAGGACAGCTGTCTTGCCACATGTGAGAGTTCATTTTACCACCCATTCACTCCCCCTTCGAAGCCATAGAATTTGAGATGCAGAAATTGCGGTTTTAGATAATTTTTCTAGAAAGGAGTTGATTATTTTCCTGGAGAGGCCAAGATCTTTAAAAAGGTGAAACAAAGATTTAGCTGGCAGGCCACGAGCGCCAACTTCCACCGCGTGAAGGTGAACTGTGAAGCCGTTCCGGGTGACGGCATTTGCGAGACCATGGTATTTATTTAATTTGTAATCGAGGTTTTTTTGGGATATTTGATTCCCATGGAACAGTTAATTCTATGATAAGGACCATCTTCCGAGATAGAGAGTAAAGAGTTATATCTGGACGCAGGGCTGTGCATCCGAGACTTTCAGGGAATTTATACTATTTTGCAAGCGGTAACGTAAAAGTAACGCAAAAGCTACATAAAAAGTTACTATCTATAGCTTTCCTATAACTTTATGTTAAAACGATAAGGAATTGTGAGCCGTGGTAAGATTTGTATGATACTTAACCCGTTGAGTATGATACGACCAAATCTGGTTCTGAAACAATTATCCGTTGAGTATGATACGACCAGATCTGGTTCTGCGTTTTTTTCACTTCTTTGACGTTCTCATATTTATTCATAATTATCTAATTGTTTTACAAAATGATATTTCAATATTCTATATTCGAAATTTCAATGCAATCATTGTGCAGTTGTTCTTTTTATGATTGGTGTAGTAGTTTCGTAGTTATAGTACTTTAAGGTCGATGTCGCCAAAAATCCTGCAAAAGAGACAGATGCATCCATGAAAATACCCATTTACTCCAAGGGTTAAGTGTTAAAATATTGATATTACATAAACAGATAAATATACACAAACGTACCTTGGAAATCACACGTAAACGTTTAACAATGTTTTAAACAAATCTGACACACCCTACTTCATCAGTGGAAACCACAAACAAAATGGCAGATGGCATTAATTTTAACCTTATTTTGAAAATGACAGATGGAATAAGGGTTGCCAGTGTGAAAAGAATAATCACCACTACATTTCATTAGGAATGTGTATTAAAAAATCAATAACATAAATAGAGGGGTCCCATCAAACTTGCAGAAGGCAAATTTGCAGACGGTAATCTTGCAGACGGCATTCTTGCAGGCGGCAGTTTTGCAGAAGGCAATCTTGCAGAAGGCAGTTTTGCAAATGTCAAAATGACCTAACCTAACCTAACAGAAAAACTTAAAACATTTTTTTTAATGTTTAGTTTGATGTATAAAAGTCATCCACTACAAGGATGCCGGTAATTAATGTCACTTCGATTTTAGGGAAAGAAAAACCTAACCTAACCTAACAGAAAAACTTAAAAACTGTACTGAAGGTTGCCGCCTGCAAGGTTGCCTCCTGCAAATCTGCCCTCAACAAATTTGGAACTGTCAAAAGTGACATTTGTGCAAAATTGCCGCATGCAAAACTGGCTCCCCCCAAATAGAGTAAAGTAAAAGTGCAAAAGCTGAAGACAGGCGAATAAAACAAAAAAACCCTATGTCTATTATTGATATTTATGGTCTCTATTATAAAATCGATAGCCCAGTAACCTCACCTCATAATACGAATCAAATCAATAAGCGTAGACAAGTATTGAATTTCACTAGGACTACAAAAACAATGGGTGTCAAAAATGGACATTATTTTTTGTATGAAAATATATTTTTTCATCATGACTTTTAATTTTTATCATTAAAATGCAATGATTACTGTTGAATTAACGTATAAATTTAGCAGGCCAATATATCAATGCCCACGATCGGAAACAAAAACTCCATAGAATAGTGATATATTTCTTTGTATGATGCCAGACGGAAAAAAAAAGTGTCAAAAACTTTGGCTTTACCCACATATCTATCATCTCCATCCAAAATTTAATTACACCACTGGGATAGCTAAAGGATCAAACAATTCGGAGGACTGACGCATCGCGCGTGGTGGAGGGGGAAGCGCCGCCATTTTGAGGTCATTTTGCTGCATTTCGAGACTTCCATTTAGTATACCTTTTGACTCGGAGAAGCTACGACATTCGTTTAGGTTTCAATCGTCAGCTCTCATCAAAATCTATCGATTGTATATACAAAACGTAAGTGTAAAATAGTTATAGTAAATCTAATTGACTCACATCGAATCCCATTTCATTGAATGGGCAACCGCTGGAGCAGGTGCAGGAGTACACATACCTAGGACAGGTGACAAAGCTCGGCCGGGACTCGATGATGGCAGAGATAAAGCGAAGAAAACAATTGGGATGGGCAGCCTTCGGGAAGCTGAGCTTCGTGCTGAAGTCCAGAATTCCCCAATCGCTCAAGACAAAGGTGTATAATCAGTGTGTGTTACCGGCTATGACGTAAGCTTGCGAGACACGGACACTGACTGCCGGGATGATCCACGAGCTTAAGGTGGTGCAGCGTAACATGGAGCGAGTCATGCTCGGCATATCGTTTCGCGATCGAGTCCAAAACGAGCTCATCAGACAGCGCATGAAGGTAGTCGACGTGGGTCAAAGAGTGGCCAAGTTGAAATGGGCTTGGGCTGGCTACGGGGCCCGACGACACGACGAACGGTGGAGCAAGCGCGTTTTGGAGTGGAGACCCCGGCTAGGCAGAAGAAGTGTGGGCAGACCACCGGCCCGATGGTCCGATGACACCAAGGAGACAGCTGGACCAGTCTGGATGAGGGAAACAGACAACCGATCTGGATGGAGAGTGATTGTAGAGGCGTATGCCCAACGGTGGGCGAATGCGCGCTGATGAAGAAGAAGAAGAGGAAGTTATAGTAAATATAAATGGTGTTGAAATTAAAAAAAATAAAATAAAAAATATATAATGTCGGCCTATACGGGTCAAAAAGCCAAATCCAAATACAAAAATCGTACACGGTTGGAAAGGGCTTCTCAAAAGCAATCGAATGATACCAATAAAACACCATATGATCGAGTGAAGCAGTGCCGGAAATGTAAAAGAATGAATGTGGCCGAGCGGATCAACGACGATGCCAGTACATCTGCAGCTGGGGTGGTTGGAATTATGCAAGTGGATGATGAAATCGCTCCTATATCGACGCCGGACTGTGTAGGTATCGACTGTGAATTTATTTTATTTTTAAATAGTATGAAAAGCAATAATCACAATGCGCTACCTTTTTTAAAATAATAAAAAAAAAAAAAAAATTATCCAAATATTTTTTTTTTTGGTTTTTCCAATTTTTTTAATCAAAACTGCTTACTACGTTGTATTGATTCACTCACAGAAAAAAATACCCATGCTGTAATAACACCCCATATAAGCAGTATGATTAAATAAATTAATGTCTATATGATGGAACCTAATATTAACCCCTTGAGTATGATACGACCAAATCTGGTTCTGAAACAATTATCCGTTGAGTATGATACGACCAGATCTGGTTCCGCGTTTTTTTCACTTCTTTGACGTTCTCATATTTATTCATAATTATCTAATTGTTTTACAAAATGATATTTCAATATCCTATATTCGAAATTTCAATGCAATCATTGTGCAGTTGTTCTTTTGATGATTGGTGTAGTAGTTTCGTAGTTATAGTACTTTAAGGTCGATGTCGCCGAAAATCCTGCAAAAGAGACAGATGCATCCATGAAAATACCCATTTACTCCAAGGGTTATAGAAGGATAAGGGCATTTCGTATCCTCTTATGACCTTATACGATACTAGGTTCCGCAATACGCAAATACTAATTATGGATTGCATAATTATTATTTGCGCATTGCAATTTGAACGTTAGTTAGTTAGTTGTACTGGGCGTTCCTCCGCAAGTCGACATCCAGTGTGCCTATTTTGCGTGTAACGGGGGTAGCGCTATTCCACCCACCCCAGCTCCTCGACGAAAGCCAGCAGGGCTTTCAGGTTTCCTGCTGCCTCGCGCAGGGTGCCTGGAGTCCCAAGGTGTTTTGTCCTGTATACTTCTACCTGTTTACAATCTAGCAGAATGTGTTTTGTGGTTTCTTCCGCCTCCATGCATGCTCTGCACATAGGGCTATTCGTTCCGCCCATGTTGAAGAGGTGTTTGTTTAGTGTGTTGTGTCCTGTTATCAGTCCCACTAGTTTGCGTAGTTGGGGCCTTTTTGTCCTTAGAAGTGTTTTGGTAAGTTTGTGGTTGTATTCCACTACTATTTCTTTGGTTTGTCTGCAGGTGTCTATCTCTTTCCAGTGTGTTTGATGTAGTTGTTTGTAGTGGTTGTCAAGTTGGTTGTTTATGTGCGAGTAGGGTAGGGGCACGATAGGTTCGGGTCCGTATGCCGGTGTGTCTGAGCCCTTACGGGCTAGTTCATCCGCAGCATCGTTTCCTCTTGAGTTACTGTGTCCCTTGATCCATTTCAGTGTCACCTTATTGCCTTTTCCGCATACCTCGAGGAGGCTTTGGTGGCATTCGTATATGAGCCCAGATGTAAATCTATCGCTTCCCAGTGCCTGTAGCACTGACCTGCTGTCCGATAGAATACATATGTTTTCGTGTTTTAGCTGCCGCTGTTCCACTGCGTTGCAAGCTTCTATTATTCCCATACATTCTGCTTGGAAAACTGTGTTGTGTGCTCCGAGTGGTTTGAAGATGTGTATATTTAGGTCTTCCGAGAAGACACCACATCCTGTACCTTTGTTGGTTTTTGATCCATCTGTGTAGATTCTTAGGTCCGTTTGATTCAGTGCTTCTTTTGAGTCTTCTGTTAATGATATGGCATATTCTTTCCAGAAGATCATAGTTTTGGGTATTCTGTCGATTGCCGCATCCAGCATTGGACAACTTGACAGTATATTATCATATATATTCGTGTGCGGTGTTTTATATTTGGTCCATAAGTTTAGATTCTTTAGACGAGTAGCCGTTGCGGCTGCTTCTTTTTTTTGCAATTTGAACGTTTGAGGAGCTCTAATGGTTCGAGGTGGTATGAAAAATGACAAGTTTTCTACGAGATACGGGCTGTTGATGCTATTATTCAGGATTTTATAGAGGAAAACCATATCCACAACCGTGCGCAACTCTGAAGTACTTCCTTTCAAAACGAATAGTCAAGACGTGGAACAGTTTGTGAACAGAACCAGCCTGAATCAATTTAAAAATAGACTCGATAAATATATGTACAGTGAGCAAAACACAGATATAGGATCATCAGCTTATAACGTAAGATTAGTGATCCTATCACGTTATACCAACACAAGAGCGCCACCGCATTTATCCAAAACGCGGAAAAAGAAAAAAATACCATGTTAGGTTAGGTGATGACCAAAAAATTAAAAAAATAACCACAGGGTCGGGGAAAGGATTTGGTTTGTCACTAAATTTGGCAAAACAGAGAATAAACCTTCGCAATTTTAAAATAAAACTACAAATTTAAAGTTATAAAAACAAGATCCTTTAATTAGCGTAGGTAGTTTCCTCCTTCTATCTCCTCTTCAGACATGTGGTACAGACTTCAGACATGTTGTATTTCAGGTTCAATTTACGACATCCAGGCGAGAAAAACTCCGGGCACTGTTGGCCGATTCGTGGAGTCGAATTTACATTCGTAATATAAAAGGCGGCACAGGCAAAAACACACTGTGACGAAAAGAAAAAACCCCCATTACTACAAAACTCGTTGGTCTAATTGAATCCCCAAAAGAATTAAACGCTTACCGAAAAAGAGGACCTTGCTCACATTACTTTAAAAACGCCGCACTTCTGGTGCACACACCTCGCGGATCACCTTGCTTTTAACCGGTTTTTTGTCGCCCGGCGCGAGTCAGAAGTGCTCTTCCTCGCGCCATCTTGGAAAATATGACCCCCTCAATTACTGTGGCTAGGATGGACAGACTGGACTGCCTGCAGTTATACCAACTTTAGGAGATTAAAAAAAAACTCATAGCAACTCATGTTCACTAAAATAGTAATATTTTTTGTAATATTTATTACATTTATAAAAATTCTTTTGAACTTGATTTTTTAAGTAAATCTTTTGTTTTTTTTTTGTCATGGCAAGAACACCAGAAGGGGTCACTTTTTATTGGGCCGTGCAATACGGATATTTCTATTATGACAGGTCTAATGTCAAAGCTTTTAGCGATTTTTATTGTTTTAGCGATATGCTTTGAGATTTTGAACCATGATTACGAAACAACTCAAAAACTGAGTAAGACCAATAGAAAAAAACCACGAGAAATACAAGCGAAACATGTTGCAATGCGTGCAACATGTTTTTGAAACATAACATGCCACGCAAATTTGGATTTTTGTTACAAGCTTAAGCTGCCTGCCCTATAGCTAATAATAAAGACAAAGAACTCGGAATATCGGTAAAGACAAGGAACTCACCGAAAAGCCTCCGGCTTGATATGCCGAGCGGCCATCTCCATGTGGACCTTGAAAGTGAGCTTGCTTTTGAAGTTGCGGTTGCAGTCCTCGCAGCGGAACAGCGGCGCCCCCTCCGGCGGGTGCTTGCGGCTCAAGTGCTGTAGGTAGGAGCGGCGCGTGGGGATGTCCAGCTCGCACGGGCCGCAGCGGTAGGCCTCCGCGAGCGGCAGCGGGTTGGGCGGGCTCTTGCGGCACGTCAGCCAGTGCGACTGCTGGTGCAAGAGCAACTCGTGCTGGTCGCGGAATTTATGCCGACACGACTGACACTCGTAAACCTGCCGCTGACAAATGCTGAAACATACAAAATATCTTATTATCATTATTATTTATTCTGGACAGGCAGCTTTGCCGACTTACCGACTACAACGAGCGAACCCGTCACCTAAGGAAGTATTAACGATATTGGATCGTTCTGTCTCCCGTAAGGTGAGCGTAGAAGACTTAAGACAATAAACAGTCCAACGTCTAGTTACGCCACGCGCTCGTAAGAAGCCAACGCCTTACCGCAAGATAGCCAGGTTAAACACCCAGCAGCCAACGCTCACGGCCTTACTTCCGGTTGCAACCAAATTACTCTGCTCTCCCGACTGGTCACCGGTTCCAGGTCGCTTGCGCGGCTCTCTCCCTTACGTAGCGATGATATGGTGTCTACCGAATCTATCGTGAACCACGGCATGCTTTACCCGGCTCCAGAGGCGTAGCTAGGGGGGGGGCAGGGGGGTACACATGTCCCTGGGCGCCACAGCTTAGGGGGCGCCAAAATGAGGATCGATTTAAACTAACTATTGTATTTTAATTTTATAAAAATGAATGTATTTTAAAACGTGAGATGTTGAACGAAAAATTAAAAATCTTAGCGGATCCAGTCCATAATATAAACTGAAAATAACATTTTTTTTGGCCCCAGTGAGTCTCCAGACTCTCGATACGAGAAGGGGCGCAGATATCGTGTCTTGTCCCCGAGCGCAAATTACCCTAGCTAAGCCACTGCCCGGCTCTTCAGCTGGAACCGGGTAGCCGATTGGTCATTTCAAGAGCAGTTGCCGTAAGGTAAACGACTACCCCCACTCTATAGGAGACAGTACTGTTTCCAGACTCTGACAATTGGTTGGCTGACGCCTCACGGTGCGCAAACCGTCCAGGAGCGCCCGAAGGTTGACTCCGAGGGGAAACTGACCCGAAGGCCAGAGACCTATACTAGCTCGCAACATCTACGTGGAGGCCGTGCTGGAGCTGCGCTGATATGTCCAGAGCAAACCTCGTAAACCTCTTCATAAATGATATTAACCCGCTCGATCCGTAACATCCATTTCGGGACATTTATGTCGGCCGCCTAAACTCCGTAACGTCCGCTACCGGACCAAGCGCTCGCCGCTGCGAAAAATGCAATTTACGATTCGAAACGTCGTACTATATGTAGAGTAAGTTTGTCACCCGACCGGTCTCCTCTACCCGCGCAAATCGTATCCTTCCCTCCTCTAAAATTCCCTTCACTTGCGAAAGAGGACTGGGAATTTCATAATAATAATTTAACTTCTATTCTTGACCACTCTGTGAACCGTAATGCCCCTGCCAGCGTCCAGCTGTCGTCCTTCCAGGTGGCGGTCCATGAATACTTCTCGGGTGTTTACCCAAAATCTACCCATGTCGACCCGGTTCACAGAGAAAACGCATTTAAGGCAAAGCTCCGTAGGCAAAAGCGGCTACTTCGTCGCCAGTTACGTGAAGCCAAGAAAGGGGGATAAAGCCCTCTGCCACAACTTCTCGCGCGCGTACCGCTCTATACTAAAACTCATACAGAGCGTAGCAACGCAAAACGACAAGCGCAAGGCAGCATTTCTCAAATCCAAAGAGGAAGCCCGGTTCGACAAAAACCGTTTTAACTACAGCAAAACGGTTTTGTCTGCCGCCAAGGGAAAAATCCAAATCCCGGAAGAAATGGCCACGGAATATTTTTCGACCACGTATGAGGACCCAATGCGGCTCCATAATTACAGCCCTCCGCCGGGCATTACACCTCCGCCCCTGCCTACGGTAGCTTTTGCTTCTCAACCTCCATCTCTAGATGAGATTCTTAATCAAGTAAAGAGGAAGCCGTCGGGCTCTACTCCGGGTCCCGATGGTATTCCCTATTTAGTATACAAAAAATGCCCCTGCCTTCTGCAATATTTAGGATCCATCTTCCGAAATATATGGAATAGCGGTGTAGTCCCACAGAATTTTGGCCGAGCGACAGTCATCTTAATTCCGAAGGTCCCAGTTTGCACCGGACCAAAGGACGCTAGGCCCATTGCTCTCACAGACACTGTGGCCAAAATCTTTTTTAGCATAGTCCACACGAGGATGAGCGAATTCATGCACCGGAATGAGTACCTAGGAGTATCAGTTCAAAAAGGCTTCATGCGTGGCGTCTCGGGCTGCCTCGAGCATAATTCTCTCCTGGCTGCTGCCATCAAGGATGCGAGACAGCACGAACGCCAAATCAATGTATGCTGGCTCGACCTAGAGAATGCCTTTGGGTCAGTCCGACACAGTCTCCTCAACTTTGCACTCCGCTAATACAACTTCCCACCAGTCGTGCGTGACATTGTAGCCTCCTACTACAACTGTCTGACTTTCCATGTTAAAACGCAAGAATGGACTACCCGCTCTATACCATATTCAATTGGACTATTTCAGGGCTGTTGCCTCTCCCCGACGATTTTTAATATAGTTTTTAATATACTGCTGGAAAGCCTGACCCAGTTTGACAGGAAGTGGGGCTACCGTTTTAAAACAGACGGCCAATACACCTCGTCGTGCCTCGCTTTTGCCGACGACCTAACTTTCATCACCAGAAGCCCCAAGCAGCTTTCCCTGCTATTACAGAAAGTGGAGCTTTTCTGCGACTGGTCAGGCTGTATAAAAGTGAAGCCCTCCAAATGTTTTTGCCTTGGACTCGCCCGCATGGGCACAAAATTTACATCCTATGACCCCAAATTGGTCTATAAGGGCTCTAATATCTCCCTTATAGACCCAAACAATCATTTTAAATTCCTCGGCAGAAAAATCACCCATCAGGGAAAAGACGTCTCGGGCGATCATGTTATAGGGCATTTCAAAAGTTGCCTGGCGAAAATAGATGCCTTGCTAATTTCTGGCCCTCGTAAGGCCTGGATCTATGACAATTATCTAACGTCACATTTGTCATGGCCCTTTCTTATTTACGATTTTACCAAAACCCAACTGTCCCGTCTAGATGCGCTGGTAACAGCTAGTTTAAAATCCTGGCTGTCCTTAGCCAAACCAGCTGACCCCTCGACTCTCTTCAGGTCCAAACAAAATTTTGGGCTAGCGCTTAAACTGCCCTCTCTGCTCTACGCCAACTCCAGAATAACCAAAAATTCGATTCTGTGCAATTCCAAAGATCCGGCAATATCGAAGCACGCAATAAGTGGCCGTAGTGATTCAAATGATCTACAAGCCCGCGTAGACTTCCACAAAAAGTTCCTTACTGGAATCAGCCAGAATGGCACTGGTCTGGGGTATGGCAGTACAACCACGAGCGACGTGGACTTGAAGAAGTCTCTTTTGCGGGGAGATTACGACAGCAAGAGTATGGCTCATGCTATTGGCCTTCAATGCCAGAATGATTGGACAACAATTGGGGACTTTTGCATTCCGCCTCCAATGCACTGGAAGGTAATGCTCTATGACTGGACGCCAGAGATGCTGAAATTTTATTTGAATGCCTTTCAGCATACACTTCCAGACCCCAGTAACCTCGCTCGTTGGAGCTTTGGCGAGGATAGTTCTTGTCCCCTCTGTAGCAATACCCCTTGCACAGCTAGACACATTCTAGCTGGCTGCAAGGTGGCCTTAGATCAAGGACGGTACACTTACCGCCATGACAAAGTTCTCGCTGTTATTCGCGAGGTAATTAGTCTCTCAGTGGCTCGTGCCAACAAGGGTTTGACAGTATCCTCCAAACCCCCAATACAGTTTGTGCGGGATGGCTCTAATGGCAAAAAACATTTAACTACAAAACCTTTCTCAATAATCGAGAAAGCTACAGATTGGATTCTGGAGGTTGATTCGGTCTCTAAGCAGTATAAATTCCCTGAAAGTCTCGGATGCACAGCCCTCCGTCCAGATATAACTCTTTACTCTCTATCTCGGAAGGTGGCTCTTATTGTAGAATTAACTGTTCCATGGGAATCAAATATCCCAAAAGACCACGAGTACAAATTAAATAAATACCATGATCTTGCAAATGCCGTAACCCGGAACGGCTTCACTGTTCACCTTCACGCGGTGGAAGTTGGCGCTCGTGGCCTGCCAGCTAAATCTCTATTTCACCTCTTTAAAGATCTTGGCATTTCCAGAAAAATAATCAACTCTTTCTTAGAAAAATTATCTAAAACTGCGATTTGCGCATCTCAAATTCTATGGCTTCGAAGGGGGAGTGAATGGGTGGCAAGGTGAACGCTCACATGTGGCAAGACAGCTGTCCTAAACCTACCACAGCCGGTTCGTAAGTCCGGAATCCACTGCTCACCCCCCAGAAGTGTAAAAAATAGTATTATGATGGGCCCGACTCCGGTCGGTGAATTCCATGGCAGCTCCGTTTGTATTTATTATTTCTGAGGGCGCAACGATATGGCCAAAATATCTTTAATTCAAGATTTCCGTGTGGCAATATCGAACAACGATTTAAAAAGTGAGCATAGACGTCAAACGCCTAGTCTCCCGTCGGCAAATGCACGGCCGCGTACGGCTCCGCGGAATTGGTGATAAAAAGTGTGTGTGTGCAGTTTTTGAGTGTTATTTACTGGAGAACAGTGAGTAATATCCATTTTAAGTAGTTTCGGAATGAGGATTAGTCATTTGAGATAGTCCATTTGCTGTTTTTCACAAATTTTTAAAGAAAACACTTCGGCGACAACAAACGGCTCGCGAAAAAATGGTTGTTATTATTTTGTAATGTTTATGAAATATCCCGATATATTGCGAAATATGACGTAATGTCGCTTTAATTTACTAACAAAATAAGTATTGCTTCATTTACATCCTAAGTTATCACATAATTAGGCGTATTTTGAACATTATATCTTGTTTTGTAATATGAATCGCGCAAAGAAACTTGTTTAGATAATTACTATGAGAGAATAAAGTGCGATTTTCCATAGTTTTTCGATGAAATGTGACTCTTTGGAGTATAGTAATTAGTTATTAGGCATATAATAAGTCTATGATAAGACAATATAATTGAAAAAATCTAACGAATTTTATATTATGAGCATTCAAAGTTTATTATTAAGTTCGGACGCGGAAACTCTCAAAACTTTAGATTTTTCTATAATATCAGACAAAGCTCAAAGTTCTGGTGTGATTTCTAAGAAGTGTGATGTAGTAATAAAGTTATTTTGAAAGAATTTCATATAAAAAAATACCATAAGTAGTCACAAATTAAAAATTAAAATATTTTTTTTTTACGAGAATACATATTTTTTTTTATGGCTGAATAAATAAATATTTTTGTATGCAAATAAGTAAAAAAAAAATATCGTTTTGGTAAAGCATTTAATAAAGAACATAACTGTATTTACAATTTTTGCATAGTTTACGTATTTTGTGACAAAAATATCGAAATGATTTTATAGGCGAGTTTTTTCAGTTTGCCAATTTTGTAATATTTATTCATTATTATCTTAATTGTTTTACGAGATAAGGTTAAAATGTTTTATATGTCAAATTTCAATGCGATCATTTTTCTCTTTATCTTTTTTAATCCGTTTAGTGGTTTATAAGTTATGATCGTTTTTCTCAAGGCCGTTGGCTTGCGTCGATTTTTTGCCCGAATATGTCGCGCGCAAAAGTGATAGGTGAGTTTTTACTTCGCGAGAGGAGGGTTAACAAGTTTTTAGGTACAAATCGATAAAAAAGGAAAGTGTAATGTGTTCAGGTTTCATCTATGTATATTTTCTGTTTCTTTACTCCTAAACTCTTGAACCGATTTAGAAGTCTGTGGTATTTTAGAATTAATATGACATCCCGAGTCTCATAGAGTACCTTAACTATCCAAATATCAAGTAAGTAGTTGTCCAAATGTCAATAAATTAACATAAATATATCGTGTTTAGTGTCTGATTGAGTACATTTCGGAAATATACATCCATTTATATGAATAAATACGTAAGCCACAAAGATATCATTAAAAAACCGTAGTAAAAATAATTATAAATACAACAGTTTACTCGAGCTAAATATCTCGGTCTCGTATTTGATAACACCCTTAAATGGGATGCTCATGTAAACGATGTGGCGACTAAAGTAAGGAGACTTATATATGTGTTTAAGTTACTTTTTGTCAGTATACCAATTGTCAGTATACCAATAGTTATTCCACTTTTCAATATACCACTTAAATTTAGACTGTCTTCTGTGTGTCTAAAACGACACGTCTCATAATTCCGCTCGATTTGAAAAATGCAGCTATATTTTGCTTCTTTATGCCCGGGCCACGAACTTGCTAAGACGGGAGCAAAGGGAACGTTATACGGCCCTGAACCTTGCTGTGGCGTACCAAAAAGCCTTGCAAACCTAATGCTCAAACAAATATGTTTAGAACAATCCGTCAACCACTGGAACAACACGCCAGGGTTGAATCATTCCAAAGCGCTAATTAAGGCTTATGACCGTAAGACGGCCCGTGAGGCCTTGTCGCTAAAAAGGAACAATCTACGCATACTGGTGAGGGCGCTCACGCGGCATTGTGGCCTGAACAAACACATGTTCAACCTCAAGCTCAGAGACACAAAAATGTGCAGGTTCTGCCAAGGAGCAGAGGAAACTCCCCAGCACCTCATGTGCGAGTGTGGCCCGCTGATGCGTA
The DNA here is from genome assembly GCA_944548615.1 of Micropterix aruncella. NCBI lineage: Eukaryota > Metazoa > Arthropoda > Insecta > Lepidoptera > Micropterigidae > Micropterix > Micropterix aruncella. The sequence goes on along the minus strand of OX155979.1, from coordinate 10,317,249 downwards.
AAAGATACTGCTGCGGTTATTAAATGACACAAGGCTTAGCGCAGACCTATAGTAGGTGGCGAACACAATAGATCAGCAATGGTCGCAGTGTTACATGGCTCATAAAGACCTTAGAAAAGCCCCACTCAACAAATAAAAAAAATAAATGCCCGGGCCACACTAATAGGAAATGCCGTTAATTATCGCGATGATAGGCGTTTATGTTGCGGCCACACCTAAAATATTAATGGATTTTCTGATAACCATGGTTGTGTCCTCATCATCAAAGACCCAAACTTTGTTTTGAGCCTTGGTCCGCAAATCGTAACAGTACAGCCAAGTCCCTTATCAATTTTTTGTAGCATCTCCCTGCACCAAGTTACACGTCGTGTCATCCGCTCTTCAGTCAGTCGATGAGGCACCCATAGAGAACAAAGTTTCTTCACATGCAAATGATCATGCAGAATTAAACGAAGTGCTGGTGCATTTAGGCCTAAAGTATCCTCTATCTGTTGGTAGGATACTCGCCTGTCCTCGTCGAGCATTTTTCTCACAGCAGTAACGTTTTCCTCCGTAACTGACGTTCGTAACCTTCCCGGCCTCTCAGCATCCTACAGAGTGAAATTTCGCATTTGGATCTCTCTATACCACCTGAATATCGTTGTACGATGTGGACAAACATCACCTAGTGAAAGAGACATTTCCTCTAAACACTGATCTATGTTTAAACCGTGCACGAAATTATAACGTAAAACTGCCGTTATCTCTTTTCTAGACCACGATGCCATCGCAAGCACTTTACACTGCTTATGCTAATGAATAACTGAGCCCATCGACCTGACGCGACGGCTACTATGCACGTATGAACATGTCTCAACATGCAAAAACAAGCAACTACCTACGACTCATTGTTGCGTTACAATGAAAACCTTAGCTAGTACCCGCAATGAGGAGCTAATGGGCCGTTGCTGAGTTGGCCACGAAGACCCATTCTGTTCAGGTTTGGTCACACTCACGGGCCAACACCCATCCGGCGACCTCCACGCCTAAAGAGCGAGCCCGGGTAGGACTCCGGCCTTAGGGCTAGTTTCCCCCAGGAATCAACCTAGCCTACGCACCGTGCGGCGTAGGCCAATCAATTGTGCACTCTGACTAACAGTCGGGGGAGTCTGGAAGCAGTACTGTTTCCTACAGAGCGGGGGTGGTTGCGGATCTTACGGCGACTGCTCTTGAAACGACCATCGGCTACCCGATCCTGGGTGAACAGCCGGGCTAAAGATGCCGTGGTCCGCGATAGATTCGGTATACACCGCTTCGTAAGGGAGAGGACCGCGCAAGCGACCTCGAACTCGTAACCAATCGAGAGACTGGAGTAATCTGATCACAATTGCAAGTAAGGGCGTGAGTGTAAGCCCGCTGGGTAACACTCCTGGCTATCTCGCAGTTAAGGCGTTGGCCTCTTACGGGCATGTGGCAGAGCTTGACGGTGGACTGTTTTGTCCAAGTCTTCTGCGCTCCCTTCAGGGAGATAGAACGACTAATCGTTAAAACTTCCTGAGGTGACGGGTTCGCCCCTAGCAATGGACACCCCTCAATGAAGTGAGAGGGGCCTGGTCCGGGGTCCACCGTCCACCATTACGATGAGCCCAACTCCAGTGGGTGAGCTAATGACAACTCCATTTATATTTATTATTAAAATAATGTTGTCATCAAGATGCTATGGTCACTCACCTATAGTGCACTCGAAGTCCTTTGGGGTTGTTGAATTTAGCGCCGCAAATACTGCAAACAAAATCGTCTGATTTGTGCCATCTGTGCTTATGATCGTACAGCGTTTTTACTTTACTGGAAAAAGAAAAAAATATATTTAGGGCGATATTAGCATTCCTACAAATGATTCTTCTACAAATTATAATTGGATTATGGTATAACCATAACCTATATCCCATTTATGGTTTAACCAAAACCTATATAAATAAATAAATCTATACTAATATTATAAAGAGGTAACGTTTGTGAGGTTGTAGGAAGTAATCTCTGGATCTACTGAACCGATTTTAAAAACTCTTTTACCAATAGAAAGCCACGTTATTTGTGAGTGTCATAGGCTATATATTAATCCGAAAAATGAGAAAACTTTTTCGTGGTAGTCAGATTCGCAAAGTCGGAGAAAAAACGGTCGAACGAAAACGTTTCTAACTAACGCTGCCTTAACGATGAGAGATATATGATTAAGTTCTAGAGAAAAGTTGTAGAGCTTGATAATGCCTACAAAAAAGTCAGCGACAGCATATGTCTAAATTTTATATTTAAGTCACAAAAAGTAGTTTTTCATATTTAAATCGTTAGGTCATGTTTATTGGTCATATTATCAACAATTATGAATTCTTATCAAAATAAGTAAATTTATCATCTCTAGTGTTTAAATTTAAAACAAAAGACTTTTCCCTTTTAATGCATATAATTTCCCTTTTACTGCATAAATGGTTAAAGAGATAAGACACTCACAAGAAGACACTCACAAATAACGGTAATATAGTCAAATTGGCAGGCAAATACATACATACATATGCAGTAAAAATATAACCCTTCTTTTGGCAGTCAGGAAATAAATCATAGCACTCAGTACTAACCGAACCACTCTCATAATTTCATCACAAGTAAAACGCTTTACCGCCCAACGAAGTGGGCACGGGTCAGCTAGTATATTATATTATTACGAGGGTAGGTTGAAAAGTTTCCAGAATGGGCAAGAAATCGCAGTAATTGAACAGGTTTTTGTTTTTATTTTTAAACATAGTATATTTTTATAGGCCATTAGTAAATAAAATACAAACGGAGCTGCCATGGAATTCACAGACCAAAAATCGGGCCCATCATATATATATATATATATATATATATATATATATATATATATATATATATATATATATATATATATATATATATATATATATATATATATATATATATATATATATATATATATATATATATATATATATATATATATATATATATATATATATATATATATATATATATATATATATATATATATATATATATATATATATATATATATATATATATATATATATATATATATATATATATATATATATATATATATATATATATATATATATATATATATATATATATATATATATATATATATATTTTTTTTGTTTTGTTTTTTTTTTTACACTTCTAGGAGGTGAAGGGTGGATTCCGGACTAACGACCGGCGGTGGTAGGTTTAGGACAGCTGTCTTGCCACATGTGAGCGTTCACCTTACCACCCATTCACTCCCCCTTCGAAGCCATAGAATTTGAGATGCAGAGATCGCGGTTTTAGATAATTTTTCTAGAAAGGAGTTGATTATTTTCCTGGTGAGACCAAGATCTTTAAAAAGGTGAAACAAAGATTTAGCTGGCAGGCCACGAGCGCCAAATTACACCGCGTGAAGGTGAACAGTGAAGCCGTTCCGGGTGACGGCATTTGCGAGATCATGGTATTTATTTAATTTGTACTCATGGTCTTTTGGGATATTTGATTCCCATGGAACAGTTATTTCTACGATGAGGGCCATCTTCCGAGGTAGAGAGTAAAGAGTTATATCTGGACGCAGGGCTGTGCATCCGAGACTTTCAGGGAATTTATACTGCTTAGAGACCGAATCGACCTCCATAATCCAATCTGAAGCTTTCTCGATTATTGACAAAGGTTTCGCAGTGAGATGTTTTTTGCCGATTAATACGATTTTGGGAACTACGTAAAATAGGCATTTGTGGCGGCGATGACCTCCTCACACATGAAGTGCTTGCCCTTCATACCCTCATGTCTTCATGTTTAGGAACAAAAAGAAGTCACATGGGACCAGTTCTGGAGATTATGGGGGATGCGGCACCACCTCATAGCCCAATTCAACCAATTTGGCGGTGGTGATTCAGTAAATAAAAAATAAAATACAAACGGAGCTGCCCAAAATTATGTTTGGACCTGAAGAGAATCGAGGGATCAGCTGGTTTGGCTAAGGACAATCAGGATTTTAAACTAGCTGTCACCTTTGCATCCAGACGAGACAACTTGGGTTGTCGACTACAGCGGGCGAGCCCGTCACCACAGGAAGTTTTAACGATTAGTCGTTCTATCTCCCTGGAGTGAGCGTAGAAGACTTGGGACAAAACAGTCCACCATTAAGCTACGCCACAACCCGTAAGAGACCAACGCCTTACCGCGAGATAGCCAGTAATGTTACCTGGCGGGCGACACTCGCGCCCTTACTACCAATTGTGACCAGATTTCTCTGGTCTCTCGATTGGTTCCGAGTTCGAGGTCGCTTGCGCGGTCCTCTCCCTTACGAAGCGGTGAAACAATGTATACCGAATCTATCGCGGACCATGGCGTCCTTTGCCCGGCTGTTCACCCAAGATCGGATGGCCGATGGTCATTTCAAGAGCAGTCGCCGTAAGGTCCGCAACCACCCCCGCTCTATAGGAAACAGTACAGCTTCCAGACTCCCCACTGTTAGTCAGAGTGCACAATCGATTGGCTTGCGCCGCACGGTGCGCAGACCGTCCAGGAGCGCCAGAGGTTTGATTCCCAGGGGAAGTCCATCGCCCGAACGTCCTATCCAGGTTCGCACCTCATGCGTGGAGGCCGTCGGATGGGTGTTGACCCGTGAGTGTGACCGACCCTGAACAGAATAGGTCTTCGTGGCCAACCCAGCATGGGCCCATTAGCTCCCAGACGAGACAGTTAAGAGTTTCAAGGCGATAGGTGAGGGCAGCAAACAGTTATAACGACGAGGGTCATCTTGTCTGCCCGGGATGTCGTGCTACGACAACCCTGCGCGTACCAGAAGGGTAGAACGCGCAGGGGGTGAAATAGGGTAAACCACCCCCCCCCGTACCGCCCCGAGAAACCATTTATTTATAATAAAAGGTATTTACAAAAGAAAAAATTACAAAAATAATACTAAATTCACCATATTCACAAAATGAAAGACGAGACATATTGAGATGTCGACCACAACGGGCGAACCCGTCACCGCAGGACGTTTTAACGATTCATCGTTCTATCGACCGTGTAGTGAGACAGTTGGGATTTGGTGAAATCGTAAAAAGAAACGGCCATGACAAATGTGAAGTTAAATAATTGTCATAGATCCAAGCCTTACGAGGGCCAGAAATTAGCAAGGCATCTATCTTTGCCAGACAACTACTGAAATGTTCTATAACATGATCGCCAGAGAGGTCTTTTCCTTGACAGGTGATTTTCCTGCCAAAGAATTTGAAGTGGTTATTTGGGTCTTTAAGGGAGATAATAGAGCCCTTACAGACCAATTTGGGATCATAGGATGTAAATTTTGTGTCTATGCGGGCGAGTCCAAGGCAAAAACATTTGGAGGGCTTCACTTTTATACAGCCTGACCAGTTGCAGAACAGCTCCTATTTCTGTAATAGCAGGGAAAGCTGCTTGGGGCTCCTGGTGATAAAAGTTAGGTCGTCGGCAAAAGCAAGGCACGACGAGGTGTATTGGCCGTCTGATTTGAAACGTTAACCCCACTTCTTGTCGAATTGGGTCAGGCTTTCCAACAGTATATTGAAAATGATATTAAATATCGTCGGGGAGAGGGTTGTTGCCTCTCCCCGACGATGAATTGGCCGGAGCATTATCGTGGTGGAAGAGCACTTTTTTCCGCTGTTTCTCCTTCAATACGCCATTAAATTGACCCCATAAATCACTGTAGTATTGCCCCATGATCGTTCTTCCCGTCTACAAAAAGTCGATGTGGATCAACACTTGCAAATCCCAATAAAATGGTAGCCTTGACCTTTCCGGCCGTCGGGACCGTCTTTGCCTTCTTCAGAGCAGATTCGTCTGGAGAAGTCCACTATTTCGACTGCTGCTTGGTCTCTGGTGTATAATGGTGTATCCATGTTTCGTCCACGGTCGCGAATCGGCAAAAAACCTCCGTTGGACTACGCTTCAACATAGCCAAATACTCCTTCGAAGTAGTCACCTGATTTCGCATGTTGTCCAGTCAGCAAATGCGGCACTCATCGCGTTGACAGCTTCCTCATGCCCAAATGATATTTTGCACACGTTCATATGAGATGCCCTGGGCTTCTACTATTTCGCGCAACTTCACTCGAAGAACGGGTGACGGCCGTTTTTATACGTCCACTGCGTGGTTCATCGTTGGTGCTCGTACGGCCACGTTTGAACTCGCTCACCCAGAAACTGATAGTTAAAAATGAAGGTGTGGAGGTGCCATGAACTTTCTGCAAAATATCTCAAATCTACGTTGCCGTTTTTCCATCCATCCAGAAGTGTTTAATCATTGCACGAAAGTTTATTTTTTCCATTTTTGCAAAGTGACTGACTTGCTTCACAATACTGCCTGGTAAATAAGAACTGTGCGATGTATCTGTCTAAAAATTCGACAGCTTTCCTGAAATAGGTTGGTGTTGCCAACCCTGACAACCATTTCGCGATACGGGCTATCTCTTGCCCATTCCGGATTTTTTTCAATCTACCCTCGTATTCCCCCGAGTGTATTTCTCATAAGTTACAGAAGATTATTATTTAATACTTTGTTCACACGAAGTATTCGACCTATACCTAACTGTTCGTATAACATTTGTAGTTAATTCATTTGTAATTATATCTTTTTTTTAAATTATTTTATGGTAATATAGTTACTTCTTCATCGAGTTCCACTCCTATCGCAGGTTGGACAACATTATAGCTATGTTCACTTTAACCCTTCGGCTACGTAACGACCAAATTTGGTTGCACATCAAAACACCGTTGACTACGTAACGACCAATATTGGCGGCTTGCTCCCGGAGCGCACAGTAATATTATTTTCTAATTCGTACGCATCCTAAAATCCATACCAAATATCTCATTATTACCATAGATACATAGACGGCAGCTAGAATAATTTTTCGCGTCATTTTGCGGATATTTCTGGTAAAATTCCATTGTCAAACATCATAATTTTTTTTTCTCGAGAAATCATTATAATTTTGATTGGTTTTTATGACCTAATATCTAAATATTTTTGTATGTAAATAAGCAAAGCGAAATATTACCTTCGATAGAAAATCTAATGAAGATTACGATAGCGTTTACAATTTCTAAATAGGGTTCCGTATTTTTCCGTAAGACAAGTACAAGTTAGAAATGCCGAGTTTTTCTCTTTTTTTCGAATTTCTCATATTTATTCATAATTATCCAATTGTTTTACAAAATGAGATTTCAATATTCTATATATGAAATTTCAATGCAATCATTGCACAGTTATTCTTTTTATGATTGCTATAGTAGTTCCATAGTTATAGTACTTTTTATCGAGCGTGGCGATATTGCAAGAAATTCCGATAAATTGCCGCGGTCTGCCATGAAATTATGCCGCTACTCAAAGGGTTAAAGACTGCTGCTCTGAGCAGCGAGGTGGTACTGCAGCCAAACCAGTCACCAAGGTTCCTCAGCCACAAATACCGCCTCCTGCCGGCGCTTCTCTTCCCAGAGATCTTGCCTTGGATCAATTTGTATTTGTCATTCCTCATGACGTGACCGAAGTACGACATCTTCCTGTGTTTGATAGAGTTCAGAAGTTTCATCTTTTTCTTTAAGTCGGCTCAGTACTTCAATATTAGTGGCTCGGTCACGCCATAAGATATTCAAAATACGACGGTATATCCGCATTTCGAAAGCCTCCAACATTTTCGTCGTGTTTTGTGTGAGAGTCCACGCTTCTACGCCATACAGTAGAAAAGATAAAATGTAGCAGCAGGTTATACGTAGCCTTGGGGTGAAAATAACACAGCAACCCTTTCAATGCGGACGTTTATTTCTTGAGCATGGTCCCCGTTCTCATTCATCCAACTTTCCAAACACTTGAACTTACCGACCTTTTCCACTAATTCTGCCGCTATATAGTGTTTGGAGTTATATTGTTGCAGCTTCTTAGAGATCAGTAAGTACAGCAGAGCGTCGATTATCCGAACTAATTGGGGGACAAGGGTGTTCGGAAAACTGATTTATTTGAATAATCGAACTGTATAAAAATAACTGTATAAAACCATATATGGACATAATAATATGTATTATCTATGTAATCTGTTTTAACTTTTTTTATTTATTACAATAGTGAGTAATAATCCAGTGAACAAAATAGATGTGTGTATGTAATACATACGTATATGAAGACGAACGAATTAACGCTTAAAAAAGTCCTTAATTTTGGTCTTTCGAAGCAAGCCTACCCGCTTATGAGCAGCTAATTCCCGCACTTTTTTTCAGTACAGATATCTGATACTGGTCGAATTCATTTTGAGCTTCAAACCATCGCACGACAGTATCTAGACACGTAAATGCTTCAGAAGGTGTAGGTATTTTTTCATCTTCATTTTCTGATTCACTAATCGATGAGGTGCTGGCGGCGTCAGCATTATCAGTCGCGAGGTCTACAATATCGCTGTCCTGCATGATTTGGTACCCTGGATCTGCATCATCAACCTTCATCCATTCTTGAACGTCTTCTTCATCACATTCATGGCAATCGAGTTCTGTTTTTTAACCGAGAGTCTGCGGCCGCAGCAGTTTGGTTAACCCCTAGAGCGCTGACGTTTGAATTGTAATGACTCTTAGAGAACGCGAAGCAGAAGATTACATCACAACAAAAATATAGCGTTTCAGGAAAACGACGATTACTCCGAAACTACTACACGGATCGTATAAAGAAGACCTGTTTTATGTTCCTGTTGAAATTTGCTATTAGATAAAAGTAACGTCGTTTTGTAAAGCAATACGCATTATTCAGAATTATCTTTCAAAATTGTGGTACAGAAAAAAAACTGCCTTGTCCAACATTTCTATGTTTTTTCTGGAAATAAATCACCCTATGCAAGAAATTGTGAATACTTTTATATAAAATTATAATATGCTTCATTCAACCTATGACTTCGTTTTACTTATACCCATACAAAAATAAAAAAATATTCGGTGTTGAAAATCAACATGAATATTGAAGTTTGTAACATATAAAAAGGTCTATATATATAGAATATGTAGAAACTATAAACTAAAAAGAAGTGATGTTTCTAAATTCTTTATTTTGCCTAATTTATGCACACTCGGCACAGTGGAGGTCTGTGCGGATAAATATAAATTAGGGTGAAGGATATGGCTAAACCCTATCCTTCAAATATTACCTTAATAGGTTAAAACAAGTAAACGTTATAAGTATAAAACACAATTTAAACTAATATGCAAAACAAACAATGAGTAAAAATGGTAAACAAGAGTGAAAATATTTAAAACAAAACAATATTAAAAAGAACAATTCAAAATTGCCGCTAGTCAGCGGCGAGCAGAGCTCAGGGTTACGGAGGTCGATTCTTGCTCCTCAAATATAATGGTACGGTTCAATTGGGGAATAGGATATGCGCGCTCCGCCATTCGAATCTTCGCGCCTTCCGCTGCGATTGACGTCAGGTGCAGCTCGTCGCGGCCACCGAGGTGCGAGTACGGTACTCCGATGATCGTACTCTCGTACTAGCCGTAGACTGGAGCAGGTAGGTAAGAAGTCGCGCAGACTCGCCGGAACTACGATTCCCGATGCGGTCGTATGGCTTCAGATCAGCAGCCAGGCTCCAAATGACGGTCCTTTACGGCCGTGGAATGGCAGTGGGCTTGCTCAACGACCTTCCCCAACGACGATCCAAAAACGCAGATACGGAATCCCCGGATGTGCTCGTTTTCGACGAGTATTGCCCGAATAAGGATCCGATATGTAGATCCCTCGCAGAAGATCCCTATCGCAGAAAGGGCCTATTTTAGAATATTCGCGCCGGGACGAAGGTACAGATCTCGGAACAAGAACAGCAATAGCTCAAGTCCAGTCGTTTGATTCTGACCCCCGCCAAACCGATCCGAAAGGATCGCAAACAGAGTAAAATACATCGAGCACTTACCAGGAAAAACTATCGTCCTAATCCTACTACGGACTTCCCTGGGATCTTGAGATTCTGCTGCTTGGCGATAAAATGAGGGCGAATTCCCATTTCGGCTGGTAGTTATACTACATTTTTGGCGGGCCCGTAAGGGAAATTCCATTTCTCAGCGCGCGAGATTTTGAATTCAAATTAGGCCTTTTTATTTAGGATGATTAAAAATCTTAACAATTTAGAGAATATTTCTGATTTTTATTTATTTCTAACCCAATGATCAGAATCCCCTTACCTCTATCCTTCATTTTCCTATCCTCGAAAACCTAAAAGTAGGTGAACCCACGACCTTTAAGATGGCCAATTTACCATCTAGCACACCTTATGAAAATGGATAAAATTTATGAAACAAGATTCCTACCATATCCCAATAATGAACAATTAAAAAGAAACCAATTTAATTTCGGATTAAATAAAATAAACACCTTCGGAAAATATTTCCGAAACATCGCATCAATCTCCTACGCCTGGCAACGATCTATTCCGACGTCCTTATTCGGCCGATTTCGTGTACGCTCGGCATAGAGTCGAGCGCCGAACGATTAAATAGCGCTCGCGCCTCTTTCGATTGTGAAAAGTCGCCGGATGACAGCTCGTAAACATGCTCGCGAACTATGTGGAACTCGAGTTGGATGGGAAAATGGAATAAAATCAGCGGGAAAACGCGGAGAGCGTTACATCCCCCGTACCACCGTTAAAAAAATTAAGCGACCTTAATTTTTTTCTCCGCCAACAACTCAACCCTTCCAAATTCCGGTGAGTAAACCATCTTGACGTGATACCTATTAGGTTAACCTCAAAATCAAAAAACGAACGAATCTGCAGACTTATATCGCAAAACGCCAGTGAAAACCTAGTTCCGACTATCTAACGTATAACAATAAACGCGTGTTAACGTTCCGCACACGAAAAACTGTTTACAAACGTAAATCAAAATTGCATTGTGTCAATAACCACGTTGACCCAATTTTGCAATTCGACACGGACTACAGCCTGTCCCAAGATCAACAATTAGAGATCGGGAAAGCATTATAAGCACTGGAACCACTCCCAGACTGTAGCTACTGGCCTGTTTCTCTAATCAGTGCGAGGACATACTCTAATATTCATCTCATTCATTCCTCACTAAATCCATCCACAGCCATTCTACTGGGACACCTATGAGAGCCTCAGACCATTCATAATACCGTAGCTCATAAAAATTTGATCTACGAAAACCTCCTCCGAAACTACCACAAGTTTATTTAACGTAAATGTCCAAACATTTCAGCACTTATGCCGTCAGCCGTCCCGGTCCGCACCAAAAGCTGCTGATCATTCGAAACCCGTAAGTTTTATTTTTTTTTATTCAATATGCCCGGCTAGCTCAGTCGGTAGAGCATGAGACTCTTAATCTCAGGGTCGTGGGTTCGTGCCCCACGTTGGGCGCCATAATGTAACATATAAAAAGGTCTATATATATAGAATATGTAGAAACTATAAACTAAAAAGAAGTGATGTTTCTAAATTCTTTATTTTGCCTAATTTATGCACACTCGGCACAGTGGAGGTCTGTGCGGATAAATATAAATTAGGGTGAAGGATATGGCTAAACCCTATCCTTCAAATATTACCTTAATAGGTTAAAACAAGTAAACGTTATAAGTATAAAACACAATTTAAACTAATATGCAAAACAAACAATGAGTAAAAATGGTAAACAAGAGTGAAAATATTTAAAACAAAACAATATTAAAAAGAACAATTCAAAATTGCCGCTAGTCAGCGGCGAGCAGAGCTCAGGGTTACGGAGGTCGATTCTTGCTCCTCAAATATAATGGTACGGTTCAATTGGGGAATAGGATATGCGCGCTCCGCCATTCGAATCTTCGCGCCTTCCGCTGCGATTGACGTCAGGTGCAGCTCGTCGCGGCCACCGAGGTGCGAGTACGGTACTCCGATGATCGTACTCTCGTACTAGCCGTAGACTGGAGCAGGTAGGTAAGAAGTCGCGCAGACTCGCCGGAACTACGATTCCCGATGCGGTCGTATGGCTTCAGATCAGCAGCCAGGCTCCAAATGACGGTCCTTTACGGCCGTGGAATGGCAGTGGGCTTGCTCAACGACCTTCCCCAACGACGATCCAAAAACGCAGATACGGAATCCCCGGATGTGCTCGTTTTCGACGAGTATTGCCCGAATAAGGATCCGATATGTAGATCCCTCGCAGAAGATCCCTATCGCAGAAAGGGCCTATTTTAGAATATTCGCGCCGGGACGAAGGTACAGATCTCGGAACAAGAACAGCAATAGCTCAAGTCCAGTCGTTTGATTCTGACCCCCGCCAAACCGATCCGAAAGGATCGCAAACAGAGTAAAATACATCGAGCACTTACCAGGAAAAACTATCGTCCTAATCCTACTACGGACTTCCCTGGGATCTTGAGATTCTGCTGCTTGGCGATAAAATGAGGGCGAATTCCCATTTCGGCTGGTAGTTATACTACATTTTTGGCGGGCCCGTAAGGGAAATTCCATTTCTCAGCGCGCGAGATTTTGAATTCAAATTAGGCCTTTTTATTTAGGATGATTAAAAATCTTAACAATTTAGAGAATATTTCTGATTTTTATTTATTTCTAACCCAATGATCAGAATCCCCTTACCTCTATCCTTCATTTTCCTATCCTCGAAAACCTAAAAGTAGGTGAACCCACGACCTTTAAGATGGCCAATTTACCATCTAGCACACCTTATGAAAATGGATAAAATTTATGAAACAAGATTCCTACCATATCCCAATAATGAACAATTAAAAAGAAACCAATTTAATTTCGGATTAAATAAAATAAACACCTTCGGAAAATATTTCCGAAACATCGCATCAATCTCCTACGCCTGGCAACGATCTATTCCGACGTCCTTATTCGGCCGATTTCGTGTACGCTCGGCATAGAGTCGAGCGCCGAACGATTAAATAGCGCTCGCGCCTCTTTCGATTGTGAAAAGTCGCCGGATGACAGCTCGTAAACATGCTCGCGAACTATGTGGAACTCGAGTTGGATGGGAAAATGGAATAAAATCAGCGGGAAAACGCGGAGAGCGTTACAAGTTTTTGGTTTGGTTTCGTTCAATCATAGATTAAAAAATGGCGACTGTATGAAAAATAATGAACCAACGAGTTAACGACAGAGGATCTTCTCCTCTTTTCGCACATACCACAGGCCGTATGATTAATGTGAGGTATCAAGAGTAAATAATTGGAAAACATCGGCCGATCTCGGCTGGGACAGATGTCCCCTTTGCTGCTCTACGGTAATTTCAATTCTGGGACAATTGTCCCGTTTGCTGCTTGAGGGGTTAAGCAGTCGTTCGGTTGACCGGCGTTCCGATAATCGACGCTCTACTACTTGGTTTTTGCAACATTGATGCTCAGGCCCATACAGGGTAATATAGCATTGACACGAATTAACGAGTATTATATAGAGAACGGCTACTACTCCCCTCCCAGCAGACTGACCAACCCCACCTTTCTTTTCCGGTTAATATTCTTGAGTCCTCGCTGCCATATATCGGCCATAGCGCAGTCCCCTGCATATACAGGCACACTCCATATATAAGCGTTTGTACTAATAACAAAAATCATGTTTCTGTTGCATTTTGCACATTATTCCTTAAGACTATCGGCTAATAACTTACGAAAATATCCTATTGCAGAATTCACAAGGGTAGGTTTTTGATTTAGTGGTGCCACAAGTGTGCATCTTAGCATTATGCCTAAAATCAGAAAAAAAAAAACAAAGTCAATACATCAACAAAGTCAATACATGACCACATACATTGCAAGCGGTATGAAATAGAAGTAAATGACCGACCGACCCTCCCCCTTAGGGTATTTGGGGCCAGTATTACTAGTAGTTAGCCGTATCCTGTAGGGTAAATGGCATAGAAGAAATACCGTCTATATTTGTTTTAAAAAAAACTACCTCTTCTACCCTTTTTAATGCCCTTAAGCAAAATCTCGAATCCTGCATTGCTACATCTGGCCAGTGGTTATATACAACAGCGAAGAGTGGACCATAAAAGAATACACCAGACGCCGGCTAGAAGCTTTCGAGATGTGATGCTACTGTCGAATGCTCCGTATAAGCTGGACCCATAAAGTTAGCAACGAAAAAGTGCTTCAGCGTGCTGTTAAGACCCAAAAATCGTTGCACACCATCAAAAGGCGTAAGATTAAATATCTGGGGCACGTGCTGCAGCATGACAGATATCAGCTGCAAAAAGTCGTGGTTGTGCAATGTCAGAGAGTGGACCGGGATCACCAGTACGGAACGGCTTTTCCGGATGGCGCAAGACCGACAGAAGTATTCAGAGCTAACGGCCAACCTCCAGTAATGGAGAGGCACTTCGACAAGAATGAAAGCAAAATCTATAATTTTTTATCAGATCTCGATGAAACTTTGCACATGCACTCTGCATTCTATTGTCCCTCATTCGGTGAGCTTTTCACCATATTACAGAGGAAATGGTGCTAAAAAATTATAAGTCATTTGAAAGATCCATTTTGTAACATGCGTATCAGATCTGAAACCAATACTTTAGGAAGGATATCGATCTTCTAGAGAAGGTCCAGCGAAGAGCGACTAAGTTACACCTAAAATACGAATAAAGTTTGTCGGCTATCGGTTTGACTTCTCTGGAGCAACGCAGGGCATCGGGTGACTTAATCGACACATATAAGATCTCGACTGCATTGTATGAAGTTTCTGGGTTTCAGACTATCTTCAGCATGAACTCATCATCTAAAACTCCAGCGTTAATCATTCCATTCAAATCCTAAGAAACATTTCCTCAGCAGTAGAGAGGTAAACGAATGAAATGCTCTCCCTGGAGAGTCCTACCCGGGCTCGCACTTCATGCGTGGAGGCCGCTGGATGGGAATAAAAGTACAGCCTTTTCTGAGTACATCTATATATTTAAGTCAAAATGGATTTATTTTGAGTTATGACGGATTGCTTTTAACCCTTCCTATTTGAGTTAACCATTTTTGGTTAGACGCTTACAAATGCTAAAATTGTATCTAACCAATATTGGTTAGGGCGCTCCGCGCTGCGTAAAATGCCAACTTTTTAAATATTTATTCATTATTATCTTAATTGTTTGACGAGATAAGGTTATAATATTATAAATTTGAAATTTCAATGCGATCATTTTACAGTTATTCTTTTTACGATCCGTATAGTAGTTTAAAAGTTATGGTCGTTTTTCTCAAGGCCATCGACTTCACGCGCAAAACTGTCCCGGGCAGAGGTGATGACTAAATTTTTACCCCGCGATAGGAGGGGTTAAAGCGACGATTTGTCCATAAGTGTATGCAGAGGGGTAATTCTTGAAAAATTTTGCATGCCATTTTTGTCTATGGTCCATTTGATTTACACGGGCCATAGACAAATTTAGCATGCTAAATTTTTCAGGAATAGGCTTGAACTGGACTTACTGGACTTACTTCACGAAAACTGTAAAGCAAGCACGTACTCAGGTTCATTAGCTTAATCTGCCTGCCTGTTAAATATATAACAATAATAATGTATAGATGTAGTCGACATATAATAAAATAATGTATTATAGTGTTGATACATTATTATTATTATATATTTAACAATAATATATCGATGTGGTCGACATGTATCGAAGTGACGATTGTCTCCGTCCGAAAGTGAAGTGATTTGTCTCCGACAGTGCCTCCGTGCTACAAGCGCTAGCAAAAAATACTATAACCTCTGTCCTTGTACTGGAATGCCACAATGCGCTCCAATCCATTGCAGGGTCAAATAGAGTGACCCTGCAATGGATTAAAGGGCACAGCGACTCACTGGGAAACGACGCGGCAGACGAACTGGCCAAAAGGGGATCAAAGGAAATATTACATGGACCGGAACCCTTGATGCCCATTCCCCAGGCCCAAATAAAAACATGGCTACGCAGGAACACCGAAGAAACCCACCTTACAGAATGGAAAAAGAACGCGGGATGCAGGCAAACAAAGAACGCGGTTCCGGAAGTATCCAAAAAACTTGCCCGCAACCTCACCAGATTAAAAAGGGACAAAATCCGTAAAGTCATAGGTACTATGACAGGCCACTGTCCCCTAAACAAACACCTGTTTACCATAGGTGTGACAGACAGCCCTCTATGCAGAGGATGCATGGAGGAAGAAGAAACGCCACAGCATGTGCTCATGGAATGCAGGAGCGTGGCAGAGCAACGGGCAAGAATACTACAATCTCCAGCATCTGTCCCGGAGGCCTGTAGCAACCCAAACAGGCTGCTAACCTTCTGGGACAGCCTGGGTTGGCTGGAGTAACATAAATAGAAACATGAGCCACGCACAACGGCCCAATCAGGAGGTCAAGTGCGGGAAAAAGCCCAGACAAACTAACTAACTAACTATGTATCGAAGTGACATTATATTATTATATAATATATAATAATATAATGGGTATTACATTATCATATTATATGCATTATATAATTATATAATGGGTAGATGTGGTTGGGAGTGGGAGAGAGAAGTGAAAAGCAGTAACTTAGCAGCGAAAAGCAACACAACTAGTTACATATAAACAACTCACCTAGTTCGCGTTTCAAAAGCACACAATTTGCATCGAAACAAAAGCTGATGTTTATGAAGCTTGTGTGCGCTGAGCACTTTTCTTCTGGGATAGTAAGAGTCGCATACGGTGCATTCAAAAGTTCCATAAGTCTGTAAACAAAAATACGATTGATTGCGAACCTTAGACCGCGTACTCGCTCGCTTCTAGCTAATAGATATGTACCCACTTGCAAAGCTTGCAAACGCTGCCATATATACCAAACTAGCTGACCCGGCGAACTTAGTACCTCCTAACAGTCAATGAATGTCGTGTTACAGATTACCTGAACTTAATTTATGATTTTATGAAAGTAATACAATGAATACAAAATAAATATTAACCCGTTGAGTATGATACGACCAAATCTGGTTCCGCGTTTTTTTCACTTCTTTGACGTTCTCATATTTATTCATAATTATCTAATTGTTTTACAAAATGATATTTCAATATTCTATATTCGAAATTTCAATGCAATCATTGTGCAGTTGTTCTTTTTATGATTGGTGTAGTAGTTTCGTAGTTATAGTACTTTAAGGTCGATGTCGCCGAAAATCCTGCAAAAGAGACAGATGCATCCATGAAAATACCCATTTACTCCAAGGGTTAAGATAATAACACAAATAGAAATATAAAAGTACAAAAATTAAGTATATCAATCGCGTATCAGCAAGACATGCTTGAATTAAACTATTTACATATTGTGCAGCGTGGGATGCACTCGGTTTAATTCTCTTCATTGAAGCACTTTGTGATATACAACATTTTTGGTTTTTTTATCAGGCGCAAGAACAAATAAAGCGGATGATTTGCCGACACGTGAACATGCCATACAACTGACCATGAGAAAAACACGGATTTACATTTTGTATGGGAAAATGTTTTTTCTTTTATTTTAATTTTTTGTCAATTTTCCCATTTTTGTTTTTATCGTTATTCTGCTATTCGGGTCGGAGACAAATACTATAAATCAAAAAACATTAAAATCGGTCCAGCCGTTCTTGAGTTATAAGTGTTCGAACAAACCCGACTTTGTTTTATATAATATATAGATGAAATCTAATTATAAGTGTAACATTTCATTCTACAGCAGCTAAGCTGAAAAACTTACTGAAAAAAGTTATGAAATTGCAAAAATTAAATATTTTATTCAATATTTACACATTTTTTAGTAAAACACCTCATTTACTTCGTTTCATTTAAACAATACAGTTGTTTGTATTATTTATGTACAAGTTATATAGATAAAATATCATAAAATATAAACCTACAATCAATGTTATCTTTTAATAAAATAAAATAAAATACAAACGGAGCTGCCATAGAATTCCACCATAATACTATTATTAAACTTCTGGGGTATGAGCGGTGGACTACGGAATAACGACCGGCTGTGGTAGGTTTAGGACAGCTGTCTTGCCACATGTGAGCAAACACCTTACCACCCATTCACTTCCCCTTCGAAACCATAGAATTTGAGATGCGGAAATCGCAGTTTTAGATAATTTTTCTAGGAAATTGTTGATTATTTTTCTGGAAAGACCAAGACCTTTAAAGAGGTGAAACAGAGATTTCGCTGGCAGGCCACGAGCGCCAACTTCTACCGCGTGAAGGTGAACAGTGAAGCCGTTCCGGGTGACGGCATTTGCGAGATCATGGTAGTTAATTTAGTTTGTACTCGGGGTCTTTTGGAATATTTGCTTCCCATGGAACAGTTAATTTCTACAATAAGGGCCATATTCCGAGATAGAGAGTAAAGAGTTATATATGGACGGAGGGCTGTGCATCCGAGACTTTCAGGGAATTTATACTGCTTAGAGACCGAGTCGACCTCCAGAATCCAATCTGAAGCTTACTCGATTATTGAGAAAGATTTTGTAGTGAAATGTTTTTTTGTCTTTAGAGCCATCCCGCACAAACTGTATTGGGGGTTTGGAGGGTACTGTCAAACTCTTGTCGGCACGAGCTACTGAGACGCTAATTACCTATGAATAACAGCAAGGACTTTGTCATGGCGGTAAGTGTACCGTCCTTGATCTAAGGCCACCTTGCAGCCACCTACAATATGTCTAGCTGTGCAAGGGTTATGCTACAAAGGGGACATGAACTATGATGACGGCATTTGCGAGATAATAGTATTTATTTCACTTGTACTTGTGGTCTTTTGGGATATTTGAATCCCATGGAACAGTTAATTCTACGATAAGGGCCATCTTCCGAAATAGAGCATCAAGAATTATATCTGGACGGAGGGCTGTGCATCCGAGACTTTTAGGGAATTTATACTGCTTAGAGACCGAAACGACCTCCAGAATCCAATCGAAGTTTTCTCGATTATTGAGAAAGGTTTTGTAGTTAAATGTTTTTTGTCTTTAGAGCCATCCCGCACAAACTGTATCGGGGGTTTGGAGGGTACTGTCAAACTCTTGTCGGCACGAGCTACTGAGACGCTAATTACCTATGAATAACAGCAAGGACTTTGTCATGGCGGTAAGTGTACCGTCCTTGATCTAAGGCCACCATGCAGCCAGCTAGAATATGTCTAGCTGTGCAAGGGGTATTGCTACAAAGGGGAATATTTTCGGGATAGAACAGAATATAATATTTTCTATTTGATCGATCTAATTGTACCTTATCATGGCGTATCATATGCTGTAGATAATGAAACTCTCGCATGAATGATATTCCGCATTTGTAACACCGATGCGGATTCTTCAAGAATTCGGTGCTTTCCAGAGCATCTTTAATTCTTTGTAACTGTTGTTCTTTAGTCAATTGGTGTACTTCCATTGTGTCACTAACGGCTGCAAACAAAAACATTGTTAACATTTCTGTTACACTTTCACAAATGTGAAAGAATCAATCCATCATCATAGTTCATACTTTTTAAAAAATGTAAGGCGGTTGTTATATACGAGTAAAACTCAGTTGAGACTCCATATTAACAGTAACGATTGTAATAAAAACCGCATATTTTGTTGTTTTGTTTTCGCGCATGTGTGCCGGTATGTTCGCCGAACCTGTTTTTCATGGTTTCCCGGTGTTTTTGAATGTTTCCTGGTGGTTTCTCGCTGTTTTCATGCATTCCTCCCATATTTTGACAGTAGAATTTGGAATATATCATGTTTGCGAACTTTCGTAAATGTCAAATTTTGACAGATAGAGCTGTGCAGTTATCGTTCCTATTGCCGGGAGTCGCTCTTTGGTTTAATAGCGGCGATACGGGTCTAACCCTACCCTTTATGGGCGGCACAGCAGTTGTCACAATTTCAAGGTTGGAGGCAGTGAAGGCGGCGTTTCGCTAGCCGTTTTTTTTAAATGTTTAAATGATGAGTTGATGATAAAGGATTTTTTTTAATGTATTCGATGTCGGGTCGCGTTGACGTATCATATCGCCACTTCAGAATCCCAGGGCAGGGTCCATTAACTCCCTACATACTGATATATAATGGTTGCTTATTCAGGGACAGGCGACTTTTACCGCAGTGGAGGAAGAAATAGAGCAGGTAAAAGCAGAAATTACAAAGATCGCCTGCTGTGAATTACCACAACAGAAAAACCACCAAATGGCGGTAGTGGCATCGCAGAGGTTAAAAGCATATATAAGTGTCCTCATTTTAGTTGCCGCAACATTTACATGCGCATCCCATATATTAAGTATTAAATACTTACGGGCAATCTCGACAACTCGCGATATCGGTTTCCTCTTCTTTGTTGTTTGTTCCTTCAAGCTAATTACTTCCTTCTTTGGTTCTTTATCTTTCTTATTTTCTATTAATACATAGCTTTCTTCTGGAGTTTCGCTATCGAGAACTTTCTGTAGTGTGCTCTGTATGATCTTTTTGCTCTTCGCCTGTATGTTTGTTAAATCGGAAGGATACTCAGTGTCTCTGTTGAAAAAAACATATTCCACGGTTATCAATGCATTTATATAGGTTTAAGGCCCCTAAGGGTTCATCTACATTTAATTTTACTGATTAGCTTCACCCGCGTGCAGCGGAGTTTCGCAAGGTGTTTTCCGTTTGAATATTTAATCAAGACTGGTTGAGCGAATGCTGGGTTCGTCGGTTACTCATTATTTTACGTTGGCAACAATTATTACCTGCGACATATACATTTTCGTTGCGTGTGTCAACACTGACTTGCAAGTACTCGCGCGAGTATTTGATCTGGTCTCTGGAGTGACAATTTGTTGTGGCATAGTCTCCACACATTCATCATCACCATCATCAGCCCATACGTCCACTGTTAGACATAGGCCTTACCCATAGAATGTTATGACGAACGGTCTTGAGCTGCCTCCATCCACCTACTTCCTGCCATTGTGGCAATGTTATTTTCTACTGGCTTTTTTGCCTTGAATTATTAGATGCATAATAATATACAAACGGGGCAGCCATGGAATTCATCCACCGTAGTGGGGCCCATCATATTAGTATTATTACACTTCTGGGCGGTGAGCAGTGAACTCCGGACTAACGACCGTCTGAAGTAGGTTTAAGACAGATGTCTTGCCACGTGTGAACGTTCATTTTATCACCCGTTCACTCCCCCTTCAAAGCTATAGAAACTAAAATGCGGAAGTTGCGGTTTAAGATATTTTTTCTATGAATAAGTTGACTATTTACCTGGAGAGACCAAGATCAGTAAAGAGGTGAAACAAAGATTTGATTTGACTTAAGCCGACGAACTTGCTAAGACGGGAGCAAAGGGAACGTTGTACGGCCCTGAACCTTGCTGTGGCGTACCAAAAAGCCTTGCAAACCTAATGCTCAAACAAATGTGTTTAGAACAATCCGTCAACCACTGGAACAATGCCAGGGTTAAATCATTCTGAAGCGCTTATTAAGGCTTAAGACCGTAAGACGGCCCGTGAGGCCTTATCGCTAAATAGGAACAATCTACACATACTGGTGAGGACACTCTGTGGCCTGAACAAACACATGTTCAACCTCAAGCTCAGAGACACAAAAATGTGCAGGTTCTGCCAAGGAGCAGAGGAAACTCCCCAGCACCTCATGTGCGAGTGTGGCCTGCTGATGCGTAAAAGATACACCCACTTGGGTGGTCATTACCTCCAACCTGAGGAGGTAAAACAATCTGGCGCCAAAAGCCTGCTGTGGTTCTTAAATGACACGAGGCTTAGCGCAGAACTATAGTAGGTGGCGAATACAATAGATCAGCAATGGTCGCAGTGTTACAAGGCTCATAAAGACCTTAGAAATGCCCCACTCAACAAATAAAAAAAAATACAAAATAAGATTTGACTGGCAGGCCACGAGTGTCAACTTCCACCGAGTGAAGATGAACAGTGAAGCCGTTCCGGGTGATGGCATTTGCGAGATCATGGTTTTAATTTAATTTGTACTCGTCTTCTGGGATATTTGATTCCCATGGAACAGTTGATTCTACAATAAGGGCCATCTTCAGAGATAGGGGGTAAAGATTTATATTTGGGTGTAGGGCCGTGCATCCAAGACTTTCAGAGAATTTATACTGCTTGGAGACCGAATCGACCTGCATAATCCAATCTGAAGCTTTCTCGATTATTGAGAAAGGTTTTGTAAAGGAACGTTTGACTTTAGAGATTACACAAACTGCATTGAGGTTTGGAGGGTACTTTCAGACCTTTGTAGGCATGAGCCACTGAGAGGCTAATTACCCCGCGAATAACAGCAAGGATTTTGTCATGTCATAAGTGTCTTCTTAATCTGTTGTTCTCTCACCCATTCAGATATCTCGTAGTATTGCAATGAGCCCGACTCCGGTTGGTGAATTCTATTGCATCTCCTTTTGTATTTATTTATTTATAGTACACTAGCTGCGCCCCGCGGTTTTACCCGCGTGGTGATGGAAAATTGTGATAATGATGATAGAAAATTATATATCTTTATAAATTATAGCCTATGTGTTATTCTGATGTGTAAGCTATATTATTGTAAAGTTTCATCAAAATCCATTTTGTAGTTTTTGAGTGAAAGAGTAACAAACACCCATACATACTTATTTATTTATTTATTTATTTTATTTATTTGCAGCTGTTATAAAAAACATATACAAAAAAAAAAAAACAAGAACACACAGATTAAAAATTAAAACTATAAATAGACAAAGACTATGAAATAAAGCTACAAACGCTGCAAATTAGGGGTATCCTCAGGATATCTCTTATCCTGGTTTTCAGGACACACCTATTAATTATTGATACATAGGTATATGATTTTTAAAATAAAATAACCTAATCAAATAAATCTTAAAACAAAAAATCCAAATAATCATAATCAAATAAATACACAAATTGAAATAATTAAAATCAAGATATTTAACATCAAATGATATTAAAAGAAAATAACGTAATTACATAAATTTAATAATCTACATATAATAAATCAAAAATAATCAAAATCAAAATATTTAACATTAAATAATCAGGTTACAAATTAATAAATAAACGAAGACAATAGTAATAATCCAATTAGCAATAGTTATTTTAAAATAAAATCAAATTATGACATCTAAATATCTTCCTTTAATAATAAACTTTTAAAGTGGTCCTTAAATACTGCAATTGATTTCGATCGCAAAGCCATCCCCAACCGATTCCATACAACCGCAGAATAATACGAAAAGCTGCACTGGAAATGTGTAGTTTTGTGCTTGGGTATTATAGCAAGTTGTTCACGTGCCCGTGTTGAATGGACATGCCGGTTACGGGACCACGTCATAATCTTGTAAAGATATCGCGGCTGTTTATTGCGTACTACCTTGAGTACAAGGGTCGCAAGATGGAGCTGCCTTCTTTTACTCATATTCAACATGGAAGCTTTCGCAAGGAATGGTGACACATGATGACGCGGAGGAATCCTAAAGCAAAATCTTGCGCAGGCATTTTGCATTCTCTGAAGTCTCCGCTCAGTCTTCCTATATAGACAGGGGCCGTACACACAGTCGCCATAGTCCATTATAGACAATATAAGGGCATTTACAAGTAGTATTCTGATTCTGACGCTGAGGTACTCCCGAATTCTGTATAAGGCCTTTAGACGTGAGAAACCCCACCCAACGCTTTTGCTGACATGTTCCTCAAACCGTAATTTTCCATCAAATAGAATACCCAGATTTTTAGCCGTAGTGACCAGTGGTATTGGCAAACTGTCCACCATTATAGGAAGAGAGCCATAGTTAGCAATTTTAGTCCTGCCCTGTTTCGACCCAATAATCATAAAACATGACTTCGAAGGGTTGATTTGTAAGCCATGTTTATTGGACCAAGCGGATAACCTTTCAAGATCGGCATTGATTAGGCTGACTGCTGAAAATGGACAATTCGTGTCTATGGAATGCATTAATTGAGTGTCGTCGGCATATAGATGATAGCGACAGTTTTCAAAATTTGCAGCTATGTCAGAAGTATATAGTGCAAATAAGACCGGGCCCAGTATTGATCCCTGTGGTACGCCTGTTTTAACTTCACGAAGAGAGGAAATCGATTGACGGCCAGATACATCTTTCAAAATTACTTTTTGAAAACGCTCTGACAGATAACTACGTATCAATTCGCATGCTGACCCAGAAAAGCCTAGATGTAAAAGTTTTGCCACCAGAAGAGAGTGATCCAGAGAATCAAAAGCCTTGCTGTAATCTAAAAGTATGAGGGCAGTTGCTTTGCCTTTATCCATGTTGGATAGACATAAATTTGTGACGTGCGCCAGCGCAGTAGAGGTGCTATGATTGCGGCGAAAGCCAGACTGGTAATCAGGAAGCAGATTATTTTTCGCGATAAAAGGAATAATTTGTGAATAAATAGCCTTCTCCAGGATTTTTGAAAAGCAAGGAAGAATACTGATAGGGCGGAGATCTTTAAAACTAGAAACAGGTGTTTTCTTTGGAATCGGGCGAATCAGTGAAATTTTCCACTGACGTGGCAATTGACAGGTTTCGATGCACTTGTTTATTATAGCGGTAATGTACTCAATTATATATGGCAAACAGATTTTTAACATTTTGATAGAAATGCCATCATTCCCAATCGCATTTGAGCTTATTTCATTTATATATTTCGTGACTTCCCTGTAAGACACCTTATTAAACTGCAAGGTATTGATGTTGCGTAAATTAGGATACATATTGTAATACTGAATAGAATCTACGTCCGCTTTTAAAATTTTTGAGTTGTCAGAGAAATATACATTTAACGACTCTGCATCGAAGTTTGGTGGCAAGGCGCTATCAAAAGAGTTTGCATTTGTCAGGTGATTGATTTCTTTCCATAACATTTTGCTATTTTTTAAATTAGTATTAACATGATGAGAAAAATATTCACTCTTCGCCCGCTTACACAAACTATTAATATAATTTCTTAAATGATTATAAGGTTTCCTATAGTGTTCACTAATACGAGCTTTCTTAGCAAGTTTATCGCGACGGAACATGAGCTCCTTGATTTCGTCACTTATCCACGGTGTATTTCTTTCACGTATCGTATGATTTCGTATCGGGGCAAACAAATCAAAAGCAGACATAATTAGGTTGCTAAGAGTGTTGAGATTGTCTTCAGCGGAATGTGTTTTTAAACAAGATGACCAATCGATTTTAGACAGATGGTTTATGAAAATGTCTTGTTTAATCCGATCAATCGGCCTATACTCGATTGTGCGTATGGCCTTAGTAGTGGGTTTATGGAAATTAAGAGAAGCCAAAACTAGTGAGTGATCGGTTAGATGTGGCATGGGTAGGACCGAAGCTCGAATGCAATCGGCTTTCCCGTTAGTTATAACCACATCAAGCAATGACTTATGAGCGTCGGTTACACGTGTAGGATGCGATATTATTTGATGTAAGCCGAAAGCATCGATACATCCATGTAGTATAGTAGCTTCCCGAGAGAGAGGGGCCAGCAAATCTACATTAAAATCTGCCAAAACAATAAGTATGTCACAGATGGGCGACACATACGACAACCGATCTTCAAGCAATTGAGCGCAGCCTGCCCAGCCATAGTCACTAGTACGATATATTGAACCTATGATAAATGTTTGCTTTTTAAAAGTAAACTGAATCCATATTTGCTCTAATCTAATATCGTATTCAAAGTCTATTATATTAAACATGAAATTATTCTGAATAAAAAACCCAACCCCACCGCCGCGTTTTCTCTTACTATTCATTCGAGGCGATTGTACAAAAACATAACCAGGCACACGACAGAGCGATTCATCGACATCTGATAGCCAAATCTCTTGTACAGCAAGAATACGAATACTGTACATAGACAACATATTTATGATCTCATCCAACTTTTTACTAATCGAACGAATATTTATGCTTGCAATATTGAATGTATATTTATTAACAGCTTCGTTTGTAGCCAAATTAGATAGTCTTTGTCGTACACTTCAATTGTAAGTAGGAATATCTAAGATAGATTGGTGTCCGGAACTGCAGCCATCCATGGTGTCCGCATCCTTTGAGTCGGTCGAGGTGTTGAGTGGATTCGCGGTAATTCTTCCCTCGGCTGCTGTGGGCGTTCTTGTATATATAGAAGGGAAGGAAGGCGTAACATCCCCGGCGTCTGCGGCAGTAACATCGCGAGAATAGCCCGATCCGGTGTCGTTCTTTTTCTTCACCAGTGGTTTCCGCAAGTTTCCAGCATGGGAAGTATGGCGCAGAAACTGCGTACGCGTCAGCTTCCTTTGGCGGAGGTTATGGAATTTGGCACAGCTAGGCGCGGTCAGCGTTTGATTGGACGCAGGAGGAACGCGCGCGGTGACAGTGGCGCGACTCGTTGCTATCGGCCCAGGATTAGCCACAGGGGCTTCGTGGTGGTGGATCTTCTCCTTTGTCATTGCAGTCTGAGAGTAGAAGTTGACCGCATTTTTCGGGTGAATGCTGTTGGTGGTAGGCAGCTCAGATTCAGATTCAGCTGATACACCTTCCAGCCTCTCGCTGTTCCATAGCTTGTTATTTATAAATAGCTTCACACCTTTCAGTTGAGCCGTATGTCCCTGGAGTCTCGCAGCAATC
This sequence comes from Micropterix aruncella, assembly GCA_944548615.1. Classification (NCBI taxonomy): domain Eukaryota; kingdom Metazoa; phylum Arthropoda; class Insecta; order Lepidoptera; family Micropterigidae; genus Micropterix; species Micropterix aruncella. The sequence continues at coordinate 10,290,586 of OX155979.1, read as the reverse complement.
ATATGCGATATCAAGGTACGTCTGACCTCTCTCTGCTGTATCGTATAATCCTCGGAGAAGCGAATGTTTTGCCCCTGTACTTTCCTTGAATTTTGCAAAATAGACAGCTTAATGCTGTAATTAGAGAGCTGTACTAATATAGGCGAATTTGTTGCACGGGGCCCGATTCTGGTAACAAAAGCAATTTGGTGCATGTCTATTGCTAATCCGAGCCCATTTCGTATCAAGTCACAAACAAGAGAGAGTAAGTCTTCGTACCTTTCTCTATCAGAGGTTGATTCGAGGCCAAATATAATTACATTCATCCTTCTCATATTTCGATCCAGCTGTTCGATTTTTTTATTAACATTTTGGAAACTCTCCCTATTATTCCTTGTAAGCGAGACAACTTCAGATGTAAGTGTCTGTAACATGCCAGTGATGTCATCCAACCGCTTGTTTAATTTTTGGAAGTGGCTTTCATCGCTCTTTGATTTAGCCATATTATATCTATTATATCTGGCAACTCACCCGTTTTTGGATCGATTTCCGAGATTTCTATTCCAGAAGAATACCTGTGACTTACACTATTAGCATTACGCCTTTCCTGCGTGATTAACGCGTAATTACACCGATTTTTAAATTAAAGTCTGCGAAGCGGTAGCGAAATGAATATATCGCCACATCAGATTTAAGTGCACTATTTACGAAATTCACTTATTCCTTCAAATCAATGTAATATCACTTGATTGCGAATATATAAACACTCAATATGACTTCTTTCACACTTTTATCATTTTATTCGTGTTAAAAACTAAATTATTGCGAGACGGTTTTTTTTTCACATTATGTCAGTTTTAATTCAAAATTCGAAATCCTTACAAACTTTCGCGTTTATAATAGTAGTTCACCTTCACTGTTCACCTTCACGCGGTGGAAGTAAGCGCTCGTGGCCTGCCAGCTAAATCTTTGTTTCACCTTTTTAAAGATCTTGGTCTCTCCAGGAAAATAATCAACTCCTTTCTAGAAAAAAATATCTAAAACCGCGATTTCAGCATCTCAAATTCTATGGCTTCGAAGGGGGAGTGAATGGGTGGTAAGGTGGACGCTCACATGTGGCAAGACAGCTGTCCTAAACCTACCACAGCCGGACGTTAGTCAGGAATCCACCATTTACCTCCCAGAAGTGTAATAATTATATATGATGGGCTCGATTTTTGGTCGGTGAATTCCATGGCAGCTCCGTTTGTATTTTATTTTATTTATTAATTTGAAAAACTACTTTTTGTGACTTAAATATAAAGTTAGACATATGCTGTCGCTGACTTTTTTGTAGGTTTTATCAAGCTCTACAACTTTTCTCTAGAACTTAATAATACATCTCTCATCGTTAAGGCAGCGTTAGTTAGAAATGTTTCCGTTCGACCGTTTTTTCCGACTTTGGAAATCCGACTACCACGAAAAAGTCTTTTTATTTTTCGGTTTAATATATAGCCTATGACACTCACAAATAACGTGGCTTTCTATTGGTAAAAGAATTTTCAAAATCGGTTCAGTAGATCCAGAGATTACTTCCTACAAAGTCACAAACTTTACCTCTGTATAATATTAGTATAGATTTATAGTACATATCACATCACAGGAAATTGACGTTCTACTGCATTACCATAATAAAGTTCACAAACCTATCGGTGTCTGAATCGACAGCTAACTTAATATTGCCTTTTACGTCCAGAGTGTCCGAATCATAGCCATTATTGTAGTTATTATCACTTTCATCTCGAACATGTAAGTTGTACCCTAAAATTAGAAATTAATTATCGATTCCTTATTAATAAAGATTTTATAATGAAAGATGCACAAACATTTTGTTAACATTAAGATGCTGCAGTTGGCAAACAATGGCGGAAACTTCAGTGTAAATATAAGGAAATTACACTTTTATGTTTAACCCCTCAAGCGGCGGGTGTAAATTTTGGCAGTCACCTGTCATTTCTGAGAGTTCAAGATCAAAAATATAGCACTTTAGAAAAACGATCATAAGAAAGAAACTACTTGATGGATCATGAAAAGAAGAATTGTAGAATGATCGTATTGAAATTGGAAATATAAAACATTAAAACCTCATTTCGTAAAACAATTAGATAATTATGAATAATTATTAGAAAGTTGGAGAATTGAAAAAAACTTACTCATTCAGCAATATCGACGGTCATAAAATACGAAACCCTATCTAGAAATTGTAAACATATTTGTGTACATATTCTTTTCATACATATATCCGAAGAGAAGCTACATAATATCCGAAGAGAAGCACAGATCCGAGCAATGGCAGCACTCGACTAAGTGCCCCCAGAATACAAACAATTACATTAGAGATTCTAGACTGCGAGAAGCACGACTGAATAATCGTACAATACATAATTTATCCATCTTTCTCACACATATCTAACAGGGGGTGGTTGCACTGTGATTTTGGTGTAAATTCAGTTCGTTGAGAGCGCGGTTTGTCGCGCCGCAAACGTACCCGTTTTGGGACGTTACTGAGCATTGACTACAATACATCGTACCCGATTTGGGACGTTACTGTCTTGAGGGGTTATCGGTTCCATGTAGACCAAACCTGATGCTTGTCTGTGTTTTCTTAAGTCGGCTCAACTCTTGGTTCAGCTCCCATTCGTTAGCCTGTTTGAAGAGGGACTAACCTGAAAGAACCACCGTGAACCCTGCCTAAGGCTGTAATCTATAGACATAAATAGTTAAGATCGGAGGGAACACCTCGAGCGGAACTGGGGGGCTCGCGCACTGTGCGGCATCAGTCAATCGCTTGCGCAATCGTCTGAAAACATACGTTTCCTAAGCGTCTTGGCGTCATCTATTCTTAGAAAAGAACCATTTGCCACCTGGTCCCGTCTGAGCTTGATGTGAAAAGGGCACCTCGGTTGGCAACAAATTCGATCTACGAATTACCGCTAGCTTCTAGCAGTCGCAGAGGACTGCTTGAAGCGGTTAATGGGTTAATGGGCCCTTGCTGAGTTGGCCACGAAGACCCATTCTGTTCAGGGTTGGTCACACTCACGGGTCAACACCCATCCGACGGCCTCCACGCATGAAGTGCGAGCCTGGGTAGGACTCTGGCCTTATGGTTAGTTTCCCCTGGGAATCAACCTTCTGGCACTCCTGGACGGTCTGCGCACCGTGCGGCATAAGCCAATCGAATGCGCACTCTGACTAACAGTGGGGGGAGTCCGGAAGTACTGTTTCCTATAGAGTGGGGGTGGTTGCTGGCCTGCGACTGCTCTTGAAACGACCATCGGCTACCCGATCCTGGGTGAACAGCCGGGCAAAGGACGCTGTGGTCCGCGATAGATTCGGTATACACCGTTTCACCGCTTCGTAAAGGAGAGGACCGCGCAAGCGACTTCGATCTCGTAACCAATCGAGAGGCTGGAGTAATCTGGTCACAATTGGAAGTAAGGGCGTGAGTGTAAGCCTGCTGGGTAACACTCCTGGCTATCTCGCGGTTAAGGCGTTGGCCTCTTACGGGTTTGTGGCGGAGCTAGACGGTGGACTGTTTTGTCCAAGTCAAGTCTTCTGCACTCACTCCAGGGAGATAGAACGACTAATCGTTAAAACTTCCTGAGGTGACGGGCTCGCCCGCTGTAGTCGACAGCCCTAGTTGTTTAAAGCTGTCACTTCGTATAGTATGGCACAGTGTTGCGCAACACTGTACAGGGGATGAGTTTTAATTAATCGGCAACCTTGAAGTTAGTGAATCAGTACAAGAACATAAGCAAATTCAGATAAAACATAGGAAAAAAAATTAAAAAAATACTGTTTTTTTTTAAATGAAAATTTGACATTTTGATTTTGATTTTGATTGTCTATAAAAAGCGCATTTATAGTAATTACTACTACTTTTATAGTAATTACACGCACTACGCCATTTTCTACGCCCTCGTTTCCGCAATAATAGCAGATGAAGCAGTCACTAGACAGATACAAAATGAACGGCTACTCGTCCCTCCTTTTCGCAACCTTTATGGCAAAAGAAGATTGAATTGGCTAATCCCTCATATATTCAACAAAATTCCTCTAAATTTAAAAACTTATAAAAAATTAAATTAAAAAAAAAGAATTAAAAATAGTTAGTTTTAAAATAAATGAAAGTGAAACACAAGTGTAAATGATACGAATAAGATTCATATTTTATTATATTAGCATTAAGTACGTTCATCGTTTTATGTAAATATTATCAAGGGAGTGGCTTCCTGTGCCGACTAATCCTTACTAATGTAGCAGATAACGCAGCAGATACATTATAATATGGTCAAAATGGCCACTAAAGTTGTACTGAAAGTCACCCTATCATAATCTCCAGCAGTTAAGCCTTAGGCTTGGCTGGATTTTTTTAAAATACAAGCTGTATTTAAAAAAAAATGGGTATTAAATAAAAAATATAAAAAAAAATACCTCCAACCTGAGGAGGTAAAACAATCTGGCGCCAAAAGCCTGCTGCGGTTTTTAAATGACACGAGGCGTAGCGCAGAACTATAGTAGGTGGTGAGCACAATAGATCAGCAATGGTCGCAGTGTTACAAGGCTCATAAAGACCTTAGAAAAGCCCCACTCAACAAATAAAAATAAAAAAATAAGAATGCAAACAACTTAAATTCATTCAAAATACTTATAAAGAAGTACCTGCTTGAAAGGGGTCCAATGTATGCTGAGTCTCAATTGCTCTCGCTAATAATTTAAGTTGTTTTATTAAATTACATATTACTAATATCAAATCTCGTGTATTATTTGCTATGTATATATATGTGTAGGTATATATATATATATATATATATATATATATATATATATATATATATATATATATATATATATATATATATATATATATATATATATATATATATATATATATATATATATATATATATATATATATATATATATATATATATATATATATATATGTATGTGTGTATGTATGTGTATGTATATATGTATATATTCTTATGTATTATGCAATGCAACTTAAGTTCATAATATGAAAAGAGTCAGCTCGTCGATACAATTAAACAAAAATCAGCATCCCTAGATACGGGTCTCTGACCTAGTTAGGAATGCGGATAAACATTTTCACCATACGATGTGCTCAATCTCTCCCAACTCAACCATATTATGTAAATGGTGTTTATATGACATATTATATGAAGTTATTGTAAATTAATAAAATCAAATTAATACTAAAATTTGCTGAGCCTGTACGCCTTGCCTGCTGTCCTTCCGTCTCATAAAAAAAAACAATAGGTAATATAATTTAGTATAATATAATATAAATAATATAATACAACATAACATATTACAATATAATATAATATCATATTATATTGTAATATGTTATTATATTGAAATTAAATATTTATTGAAATTAAATATTTTAATATATCATACTTTCGCATTCATCCCTAGTATAATTTGAGAGCCAATGAGACACCCGTCTCTTGAACTGGTTGTCGGTTATGTTTAAAATCTGTCCTGTGCACGAGTTAAATATATTATAGAGTTTAGGTCCGAGATATGCGTAGTGTCGTTGTCCGTATACAGTCCTCATTTTTGGTTGAATCTGTTTGTCTTTGTGTCTAGTGTTGGGTTTGTGCTCTGGTTTGTCTTTGGACTGCCTACTCTCAAACAAAGAAGACAAAGAGGAGACCTGATTGAGACTTATAACATTCTCATGAATTATTATGATGTACTTGGGCTATAAAAAATATTTACAAATTCAGCGTCATCACAAATCTTCGACGTCACAGCAAAGCACTCTACCGTGTAAAATTTAAATGTAATCCTAAGAACAGGGGCGGACCGTGCGTTTGTGGTGCCCTGGGCTAATATTAATAATAACAATAGTAATAATAATAAACTTTATTTGCACTTAATTCGTATACAAAAGGCGAGCTTATTGCCACATGGCAATGTCTTACAACTAACCTAAACACAGTGGTACATGCGCGCATTGTGAAAATAAAGATTATTACATAACATACAGACAAGTGGAAGAATTTAAAACTAATAATGCCCGAGGAGAGGAAATTGGGAGAGCAACAGGAGAGAAAGTGAAGAACTGGTTACTTCTTAGAAAGGTTGTAATCCTTAAGGTGAGTCTTAAACGATGGTAAAGAAGGCGAGTTTCGTATATTTGCTGGGAGATCGTTCCAGTCTTGCACCATGAACACAGAAAGAATAGGAATAGAAATCACTATTATGACCGAAGTACGAAACCGTGGGAACTTAGTGGTTCAAAAAGCTGGTGGAGATAGGATGGAGTTAATTGGGAGAGTACACGATATAGGAGAGCAAGTATATGAACATTTCTTCTTTGGCGCACTGGCAACCACTTTAACTGTGCCCTATAGTCGGACACGTAATCATTTTTACGTAGACCGAAGATGAATCGTATGCATACATTTTGCAAACGTTCAAGTTTGTTGAGCAGTTCCTCTGATAAATCGAGATAAGCCACATCTGTATAGTCAAGGAAAGGTAAGAGGAGAGACTGTGCAAGAGATTTTTTTGTGTCCATAGGAAGAAATCTTCTGAGTGTTTGCAGAGGGTGAAAACTAGCAAATATTTTACGCCTTACCTCGTTCACGTGTGGTTGCCAGGAGAAATGGTCATCGATATTAGACCAAGACCTTTCACTTTTTGCGACAATGGTATGGTGATATCGTTCAGTTTTAAAAGCGGAAGGGATTTTACATTTACTCTGGAGAGCAATTTATGACCTCCAATGAGTATAGCCTGGGATTACTTGGGGGCCTGCCTATTACTTGGGGGCCTGCCTAATTAATAAACTAATTGCCATTTTGCCTAAAAACTGTTTTCTATTATGATGTCTAGGTCACTAGGTACACAATATATAAAAAAGAGGACAATACAATATTTTATTTGTTTAATATGACAGACACACAAACACAACTGACACACACAAACATTTTGCTTTTCACTAAAATAGACAAAACAACATTAATACTAATTGTAATAATATCTTAATTAGTAGCTTAATTAAGAGCCCGTTCACATATTTTTTCCAGAAAGGCAAGAAAAGTGGATTTTTGGCGTTCTAATTCCAAGAAATAAAGAGATTTCTACAAACTTTAATTACTGAATTACCTGGACCATTTCTTGATGTTGACCATAGCGGCCTTTAATTTTAGATGAAACGAATATTATTTACTTATTCAGCCCATTTTCCGAAAGTCGTTATTCGTAAAACGCTCGGAAGGCAAACTTTGAGCTCCTTAATACAGTAATATCACTACAACGAAAACCGTATACTATTTTTTTTTATGTCCATCATGTATTCTTGATGTACACTACGGCTTTATTTTTTCGTTTTTTGACCACATATCCAAGGTATACATTACTTACAATTACACAAAATTAAAAAAAAATCTTCCTGTATCATTCTAATTTTCTCAGAAATAAAATAAGATTCTTATATAATACTTATACTATATTAAAGTTCACTCTTTTAGCAATACGACATAATATAAATTATTGTCATTAGAAAGGAGAAAACACTGCAAAAAACAATTAGAAATTGTGTATATATTTGCTTGCGCAAGAGAAGAGCGCTCAGTGCCGCGGTTTTTCTCCCAGGGTTGAATAGTTATTTATTTATTTATTTATTTATTTATCCTATCTTTTATAGTTACATCCAAAAAAAAATGCGTTCATTTTTACAACTCATTTTAAAAGAATACCTACGCTATTTTGTAATACGGCTCTTAAGCAAGTAGTAATATTATCTGTAAAGCTAGTTAATATTAGTAAAATTTAAACAAACATTCATTACTAGTTACCTATTGACAAGGCACTAACCTCGGTAGGAACTCAACTGCTATACATAGATGTTATTTCTATGAATAAAGATTTTTAAAAAAAGGTATTGCAAATTTGTCGCTAGCGGTCCGCCCCATCCCTTGAGAAATTGATACATGAAGCTTGTTCGCTGCGAATGACTGCGTTTGCGAGAAAATACACTGAAAACAAGCGGCGGGGAGTCCCCCGGAATAGATGCGAGAATTTGACCTCAGGGTTGCCAACCTTATGATAGGATTTTTGAAAATTTGAGATTTTGTTTTTTAATTCGCAATATTGTCCATTATTTTCAATGGAGGCTGGGGCCGTTTATATCCATGGGGCCCTGGGCTGCAGCTCAAAAAGCCCTTATATAGATCCGCCCCTGCCTAAGAATGTTCTGTAAAATATAGTGGTGGACATGTGGAATAAACTACCACTTGAAGTGATTAGTGCAAGCTCTGTCAATCAATTTAAAAACAAACTAGCTTTGTACCTAAAAACTTGTTAATATTGTTTATGACTAGCTTTACAAGACCTGATCTGGACGTATCAGCAAAGCTGCCTGCATAGAATAAATAAAAATAATTAAAAAAAATTAAGAATATACCGTTTAATGTCATCGGTTTTGAATCATCCTTTTCGTTATGCGGTTTACTCTCCGATACATACAAATGTTTTTTCCTCGTTAAATCAGAGTTGTATTCTTTTATAATCTCATCGATAATATCCATATGCGATAGTTTCTCAACTTCGTTAAGATCGTCGCTACCACTTATTTTGCGTTTCTTCTTAATTCGAACTGTGGCTGTACTAACAACTATGACACTCTGAAAATATAAGCACAACATTAACAAAGGAGACACAGTAAAACATCCGTTCAGAAATAGCTGCGATGCACACAGTAATAAATACAAACGGAGCTGCCATGGAATTCACCGACTGGAGTCGGGCCCATCATAATACTATTTTTTTACACTTCTGGGGGGGTGAGCAGTGGATTCCGGACTTACGAACCGGCTGTGGTAGGTTTAGGACAGCTGTCTTGCCACATATGAGCGTTCACCTTACCACCCATTCACTCCCCCTTCGAAGCCACAGAATTTGAGATGCGCAAATCGCAGTTTTAGATAATTTTTCTAAAAAAGAGTTGATTATTTTTCTGGAAAGGCCAAGATCTTTAAAGAGGTGAAATAGAGATTTAGCTGGCAGGCTACGAGCGCCAACTTCCACCGCATGAAGGTGAACAGTGAAGCCGTTCCGGGTTACGGCATTTGCAAGATCATGGTATTTATTTAATTCGTACTCGTGGTCTTTTGGGATATTTGATTCCCATGGAACAGTTAATTCTACAATAAGGGCCACCTTCCAAGATAGAGAGTAAAGAGTTATATCTGGACGGAGGGCTGTGCATCCGAGACTTTCAGGGAATTTATACTGCTTAGAGACCGAATCGACCTCCAGAATCCAATCTGTAGCTTTCTCAATTATTGAGAAAGGTTTTGTAGTTAAATGTTTTTTGCCTTTAGAGCCATCCCGCACAAACTGTATTGGGGGTTTGGAGGATACTGTCAAACCCTTGTTGGCACGAGCCACTGAGAGACTAATTACCTCGCGAATAACAGCGAGAACTTTGTCATGGCGGTTATCTCCGTATTAAAAGGCGGTTTTGAGTGAATCAGAAGGTATTTATTGAATTGATTGAGAGTTCGATATTGCCAGTTGTAACGCGTCCCGAATAGGTAATATTGACGCAGATGAAGTGACTCGCGGAACGAATGAATTTACGAGGATGTGAGGATAAGGATTTCACTTGTGCTCCTAGTATCTCGTACTGGGCACTGCTCGAGTCTGTGGGGATGCAGACTGATGCTTCTTGATCAGAAAACGGCGGAAAAGGAAACCAAGGAGCCGGACTCGTTGAGCGACCTCGTGAAAGGGGTACCGAGTATGCCGTAGCAACCTTGGGGGAGGTGATCACTCGAGGAATGATACTTTGGTTGCGTTTTCGCCGGTTTACATAGGCCGATATATGATGCAATCCAAAATATTCCGAGTAAAAGTATTGTTTCTTCGAACTGGTAGCAAAATAGCTGAATTTGTGTCAGTGTATTTCACTGGAAATCAATGCATTTGTTGATTGCATGTGACGGTACTTAAGGGCCGTTACAAATTCATAGCGTAAACGAAGGTGTCGAGGGTCTGCAAAGTTTGCGCAGACATTGGAAATAAGCAAACTGGCAAACGAGGACGCAAGAAGACTATTGCCCAGATAGCAACCTACCACTATGCTACTATCCATATTTCAAAAATTTCCACACAAAAAACAATTATTGTCAATGATTACGTATGATTTTATCATGTACAACTTTTTCTTTTCTCTCAAAAATGCCCTTTTTAAAATAGATAATTTCATGACTTATAATATTTCTTTCATTTTTATTTTTTATCCGGAAGATGTAAAAGTCAGTCTAATGGGTAGAAAACAAATTGTTTCTATATATAATCAGGTTATTTTTATAGCCATTACAATAATGCCAAAAAACGCCCGCGGGAAACATAACACGCAACATAAAAATTGGCCGCTGTTAAAGTGTTAAGAAATGTCATCTGACCCCCAGCCGCATAACAATATAGCATTTAAGCAGTTGGTTACCAAGAACTGGCCGGGCTGGAACTATGTATTTACTGACGGCTCCAAGGCTGGTGAAGGTTGCTAAGTAGGAGCACTGGTTTACCAAGCCAACACAGGTAACTACAACCTGTTCAGCCTGCTCAATGCCGCCTCCAATTACACAGCGGAAAGCGTTGCCATGCTTAAGGCACTCGATTACATCGATTCCTCCCACCTTGTCAACGTGGTGGTATTCACCGATTCAATGAGCCTCCTGCAGAAGCTCAGCTTCCCCTCTCTCAATAACTCTCCAACGCACATCGAAAATGAAATTCGCCGCAAACACGATGCCTTGGTGGCGGCCAACTTCCGGGTGATATTCTGCTGGATCCCTAGTCATTCGGGGATTAGGGGAAACGAGACGGTGGACGAGCAGCGAATTCGGCTCGCACTTTCGGATCCGAAGTCGATTGCCGTCTGCCTGTCTCCGACTTCTTCCCCTCGATAGATAATAAACTTTTTAAAAATTGGACTCAGCGATGGCGCACTTCCTCTAACACAAAGGGCAAGAGGTTCCCACTTATTCAGGCCGAAATCCCTTCAAAGCCATGGTACCACCACCAGCCATTTAGTCGGAAGGAGATTTTGATAATCTGCCGCATAAGAATCGGACATTGCTCCACCCCATCGCACCTCCACCTGTTTAACAACTGAACTTTGACCGCGTTTTTCTTAAAACGTCTTTTTTCAAGTTACTGTGTTTTCATTTACGACGGCAGAACGGGTTAAACGAGCCCGGTAGCAAGTCAGCGCTGGACTGGGTTAATGTACTACCACATTATTGCCATCGTGTAAACCTGGCCTTACGCTTGCCTAATTAAAAAATATAAAACTCACATGCTTTCGCTTTTTTACAATATGGCTAACTCCTTCCTCGCGTTTAATAACTTTTACATCTGGTATGGCATTCATTTTTAGCAGCATCCCTTGAGAACTGAACTCGAAGCACTCCTCGGTGAAATGACTAGAGCACAACGCAGACAAAACATTAATTTCCTCCTCCAGACGGCCGATTGCATTCAGCCATTCCAATTTTCTGTGATTATCCCGCGGAAAATTATAAAATCTGCAAAATTTCGAAAAATATACTCCATTTTTTCAAAACGAAATTCAAATTTAGAACGTTTTCTAACTGAAAGTTTGTTTTCACAAACAAAACTATTACGAACCCTTGTATTCCGGAACCCGGATCGCCCGAACATCCTATCACGCAACACTCCATTTTTTAAAACTTGTAATTCCTAAATTGAAAAAACCAAAATTAAATACAAAAAATACATATTGATTTGTTATTTTTGAGAAAATCCGAAGAGAATCAACAAAGATGACGGCTGTCAAAAACAGTGTTGTCAGATGGCTCAAATTTACGAGCAGCTGTAGCTGCCAAGCGATAATGAAAATAAACTTTCCTGGATAAAATTTGACAAGTTAGCGTGTCTAATATTATTAACTTCTTCTTCTTTTTTTCTTTTTGGCAATCCACCCAATGAGGGTGATTTCTGCCAGGTGGTTATTATTTTTTTTAATTTGGGAACTTTATTGTTAGTAGGACAGCACTGAAACAAACAGACACAAAACATACAATAAAGGAAACAGTAGGAACTAGTATATTATGGAATGGAATAATGTTACTAAAGGGAAATGTGGTTGAGAGAGATAAATTTACAGAGGATTTTGAGGACTTTTGGAGAGTTAAGGGAGAGGAGATGGTCCACACACAGTGGGAGTTGAATTTTGAGGGCTATAAGGTCCGAGACGAAATTAGGATAGTTGTTGTTAAATGGGCAGTTAAAAAAGAGGTGGTCAGCAGTGCAGACTGCATGACCGCAATCGCATTGGGGGGACGGGAGGACGTGTATCCTATAGAGGTGAGCGGGGGTGCAGCTGTGGTCAATACGCAATCTGCAAATGACTGCTATTTCCTTGCGGCTAAGTGGCTGATGATGGAACCATGGCTTAGGTCGGATCCCCGGCTGTAAGGTGGAGTACCGTTGCGCCTTGATTTTGGATGACAGACGCCACCTCTGTGTCCATTTGTGGGATAACTGGGAATCAAGGGTGGGGAAGAGATCAGAGGGGGGTAGGCGAATGCCGCCCGCAGCGCCGAGCGTACGGGCCGCATTCGCCAGCTCGTCCGCCCTCTCATTTCCCCTAATATTTGTGTGTCCTGGGATCCAACAGAGGATCACCCGAAAGTCGGCTGACTCTAAATTAAAGCATTTTAAACGTATATCATTCTCAATGTGGGATGGCTTGTTGTTTAGGGAGTGGAAGCTCAGTTTTTGTAAAAGACTGAGAGAGTCTGTGAATACGACTGTTTTTCCTAACTGAGCTGACTCTATATATATATATATATATATATATATATATATATATATATATATATATATATATATATATATATATATATATATATATATATATATATATATATATATATATATATATATATATATATATATATATATATATATATATATATATATATATATATATATATATATATATATATATATATATATATATATGTCAATAGTATACGTATGTATGTGTTATAATAATCCCTCCCTTCCATTTCCATTCCCCTATTGTAATTACACATTTATATTTAGAAATGCTTCTTTTTCCTTTTTTCTTAAAAAGAAGGTTATAAAATTATTATCTTTTAAATGGGTACTTTATATTTTTTGCTAATTTAAAATGTATTAATGGCTATATTGATGTTAATTTATAAAATGTTTTTTTTTATATAAAGAATATGCTGTATACATTTAGTTAATAAAATAAAATAAAATAAATATACTCCAATGCCTTTAGAACTGCCACGCTCTCCGCTGTATAGATTGACGCTGCGCTTGGCAGCTGGACCATGATATAGTGGTCGATATTTTCGTGATATACGGCAGCCCCGACATAATGTCCTTCGTCGAATATTATTAACACTAAATTTTACTTTCGAATAATTGTAATAGGTAGGTAGCGTGAGGTTTGCCTAATAGAAACGTTTTTAATTCGAAAAAGCCAATGAAGTTGCTGTACTTTTGTGGTATTTTTGGAAACAAAGGTAAAGACAGACTGAGCCCACGTACGCAACGCATGTAAAGCATTATTACATCTGGACCCTAGAAATTGTATGTAAACAGATGACTTAGAAATATGTATACTTTACACGGCAGCGTTGCATGTGATGTAAAAATATACATCACACGCAACGCTGTCATAAGCCTCCCCTCGCAACGTCGACCTGTGCGATCTTCAGATTGGCGTGTGAAGGTAGAAGGGATGACAGTACGCTTTCCCAGGCGAAAAACCATTCTGTTTTTAGAACATACGTTCGCAACGCGTCAGACGCGCATAGAATATCGGTGCATGTACGAAGAAAAGTTTCTGCATCAATGTATGGTATTCTCCAGACTGATTTCTCTTTGTCTATTTATCACATGAATCCAATATGTTCCTTTCTCAACTTTTTTTATTTTTTTAAGCTATTGCATAGCTTTTATCGCGGGCCTAGGCCAGCGCGGCGACCGAATGAAGAAATTTCTTAACGAAAATTAATGATTTTAAACTGATAATTACGTCTAAACGAGTACTACTTACGATTCGAAAAAAATATATGTTAAACAAGAACATTTTCCTAATATTCTTAGCTTTGAATATTTTAGATTTTGTTTATATTACATAGTGTAATTAATTTGTGAAATTAGGTCTAACCGAACACAAAAACGACTACTACGCAAATACTATCTGGGGTATTATTATGAAACCTGCACCATTTTAAAGATAATTTAATTATCTATCTTTTTATCTACGATTTTTTTCGAAAATTTCGGTTTTTTTGCTTTATTGAATAAAAAATTCGTGCGCGGCGCTCTATCGAAAGACATTTAAATTATTCCGAACCATTTGCTGCCGCAAATGATTCGGAATAATTTCAACGTTTTCCGATAGAGCGCCGTTATCTGATATCAGAAAAAATAAAATACGTGTGGCACTCGGGGACTGCCGCTGTAAAGCTATTGCATAGCATTTTTAACAACTTATGCAATTATAATTATTTATTTATTTTATTTTTTCTGATATCAGATAACTGCGCTCTATCGGCAAATGTTGAAATTATTCCGAATCATATGGGGCTGGGGAATCAAATGATTCGGAATAATTCCGATAGGGCGCCGCGCACGAATGTTATTCAATAAAGCAACAAAACCGGATATTATTCTTTTATTCTTTGACTATTCGAAAAAAATCGTAGATAAAAAGATAGATAATTAAATTATCTTTAAAATGGTGCAGGTTTCATAATAATACCCCAGATAGTATTTGCGTAGTAGTCGTTTTTGTGTTCGGTTAGACCTAATTTCACAAATTAATTACACTATGTAATAAAAACAAAATATAAAATATTCAAGGCTAAGAATATTAGGAAAATGTTCTTGTTTAACATATATTTTTTTCGAATCGTAAGCAGTACTCGTTTAGACGTAATTATCAGTTTAAAAGCATTAATTTTCGTTAAGAAATTTCTTCATTCGGTCGCCGCGCTGGGCTAGGCCCGCGATAAAAGCTATGCAATAGCTTAAAATAAATAAATAAATATAATTGCATAAGTTGTTAAAAATGCTATGCAATAGCTTTACCGTGGCAGTCCCCGAGTGCCACAAGTATTTTTTTTGTTTGCGTACATAGTAGGTGTAACAAAATAACAAAATGTGTAAGGGCCGATTTCTATATAGTACTTTTACTCGCAAGTACAGGTTTCGTGGAACCAATAGTCAGTTTTTGACATTTTTCCGTTTCAATATGCAACCTGTAGGCATCGGTTGACCTGTAGGCAAAAGTATCGGTCAACTTTTACTTGCGAGTTACGATTCCCATACAAAATGCGTTTCAATAAAAATGAACGTGACAGTTCGCAAACTTCCGTCGAATTCTCGCTCCCTGATTGGTCGCTCAAATCAGCTGAGAGTTGAGATCTAACAGGTCGATTTTGACGGTTTGAGCCATTGATCATGTGGTTTGAGCTTCAGTTTTATGTTTTTCTGGTGAATTATCAGTGGTTTCGCGCTGTTCAGAAGAGAAAAAGTCGGATGTAAGGGCAAAAATGGCCGATGCAGAACCGAAAATAGATGAGTATACAGTTGGCTTTTATGTTATTATGTAATGAAATATAAGAAATAAGCAAGATTGTCGTATGGCTTGCGCAAAGTAAGGTATATGGACACGAGAAAGTTACGAAAACAATAATCTAGTTGCTATTATAACACTATAACCTAAGAGTAGAAATAAGTCGTTTTACTATAACCTATATGCGGGATTTTAAATTTAATTTGATATTTTGACATATTTACTTGGTTTCTTTAAATGTAAATGTAGAACAATGTTATATTTAAACAACATGTAGATGTAGATTTCAAAAACGTTTACCGCTTTTCAAAGACCTACTGATAATATATTATTTTAGAAGCGGACGAAAACCTTTACAAGGGACGAGATGAGGAGGATTGTTGGCTTTGCTTCGAACGCGGATGTCTACACCGCTGAGCATGAGAAAGGGTACTTATTTTTTAAAGAATAGATAACCGTATATTTAATTTCATTTATGTTACAACTTTACAATTGTGAAGGGATAACACACTAAATTACTTAATTTAACATTCGAAGCCCCCTACTGTTACGATTCCCTCGTTCGCATCCCTAAACCTGAACCTTCGTTTCAGAAAACCGAAATTGTAATAGTCCCGTCTCACCGCTAACGCAGTTACTTGGTTTCTTTAAATATAAATTTAGAATAATGTTATATTTAAACATGTAGATTTCAAAAACACTTAACGCTTTTCAAAGACCTACTGATAACACATATTATTTTAGAAGCGGACGAAAACTGTTGGCTTTGTTTCATACGCGGATGTCTACACCGCTGAGCACGAGAAAGGGTACTTTTTTTTTACAGAATAGATAACCGTATATTTAATTTTATTTATTTTACAACTTTACAATTGTGAAGGAATAACACACTAAATTACTCAATTTAATATTTGAAGCCCCCTACTCTTACGATTCCCTCGTTCGCATCTCTAAACCTAAACCTTAGTTTCAGAAAACCGAAATTGTAAACGTCCCGTATCACCGCTAACGCAGTCGATTATGGACAGAAACAAGGAAATGGAGACTATTATAGGACGAATAATCGGTATTACGCTGCAAAACTCACGCTACTCGTGGGTAAATGGTTTTTACAAGGCAATTTTGTTCCGTTCCAAAGATAATGTGAATTTATTCTTTGCAGAATCTCCGTCGGCCTGACGAAACCCAGCTGCCCCCAGAACATAACAAAAAGTCAAAAAAACATAAATAAAAAGCCAATAATGGATAACTTGTTTTATTTTAAGGAATATATACTTCAACCCCAAACATCAGCTATGCCGAAGAAAACTCTCAGTTCCGGTAGTAGCCTCGGACCAAACTGAAATAAAAGAAAATGATTATATACCTATTTATTTGACAAATACTATTTGGTGATTTTTTTCAATAATATTTGGTGGTCCTCACGACAAATTTATGACATTGACTTTTTCTGTGGACTTTTTGAAGTCTCATTGTTTTTTACTGAAGCCATCGCCAAACTACAAGCTCTTACTAGACAAAGGTACCTACTTTCTCGCTAGAGGCATTTCAGTATGAAAATGCCCTCGATGAGAAATACTTATTTATTTTTTATTTATTTATTTTATTTATGTATTATTCATATATTTTATTTTTAAAAATATTTAGGAAATAATTTTACAAAATGATTTTGTGTCACTACTAACTAGGCAGTGCCTGTTCCGAGGAAAACGCCAATTTTATATGATATTACTTTAAATTTTCAAATTTAGCTTTATGAATAAGATGTAAATAAATTGCTATAGTAAATCAAAGAAAAAAAATAAAAACATTAAAAAAAATAAAATAATCATTAAAAAAAAATATATCATTAAAAAAAATCAAAATAATCATTAAATAATAAAAGTAATAGAAAATAATTATAAGATAAATCCAAATACAAAATATTACATTATTAAAATAAACAGCTGAATTCACTCTTGTTTACATAGATAATTTATATTGCTAGATATGTGAGGTTGTTTAAATCGTGTGTATGTACATTCCGCGCGCGAGCTGCGAAGAATCGGGGGATTACGCCGCCCCTGACCGTTGCCTCATACCCTGCACTAGTACTGGGAGAGCGTGGGGTGTGGAGCGACGGTCGGGGGCGGCGTAATCCGCCCTCTTCGCCAGCTCCCGATTCTTCTGTTGCTATTTTTGAAATGTCATAATGTCATAAGGTTACTTTCAGTTTTCGTTCTTCCTTCACTAATTATCCACTGAATGAGACTTTTTAAGAACCACTTGTGTCAGTCCCGAAATTTCGAAATATTTTCCTAAAATAATGGTAATGGTGTTGTCTAGGCGTTGATCTCCTGGGCAATATAATATGGTATATGTGCCGATCTTGTGTTCTTAGCAGGAAACAATGTCTCTACTTGCGCGCGATTGAAATATAAAGAAGTTTTTAAATATTACAATTGCCTAATATCAAGTATTTTCGCTTCGAGAAACAACTACTTATTAGAATAAATTTTTGGTTTTTTGAGTACGATACGAATTATAGTTTTTTGTACGATAGTAATTCTTTCGATTGTAGTCTTACAGCATGCTCACCACCACATAATAGCGTATATTATCATTATACATAGTCCTAACATAAATACTGTTACAACATTAAAAGCACTAATTGCGCCGCGAGTATTAGTGGAATTGCGTATTTGACTTATGTTTGTTGACAGTTGGTCTTTGTGCAATTATGCACAATTAGTAAATTTAGTATTTGTTTTAACATATTCATGGAGTGGACCGACAAAGGAAATCGTGTCGCAGTAATTGCGCTTTATCGGTGCAAAGTCGAGAAAAGAGAGATCTAGCCGCTCGAAGTCAGCCGTATGTTTGTGTATCGGTGTATCAAATTATCCGAGGATACTGGTGACATTCAAGACCGCAAGCGGTCCGGCCGTCCTCGAACTATTCGTACCATCGAAGGCCATTGAAGCCGTGAAGCATCGGATTTTGAGAAATCCACTCCGAAAACAGAGGACAATTGCGAGAAAAATGAATATGAATTCGATGTCCTTGGACCGCATCATCAAAAAAGACTTGGGTCTTGGGGCCTACAAACGCCGCACAGGACAATTGCTTATGGCCGCTCTGAAGGAAAATAGAGTGAAAAAATGCAAGCGGCTGTTGGTCCAGTACGCGGGTTGGAAGTACAAACAAATCCTGTTTACTGATGAAAATTTTTTCACGGCGCAGGAGAAGTTCAACATGCAGAATGATAGGGTGTATGCACACTCATCTATAGAGGCCTCCCAGGTCATTCCACGGGTCAAGAAAGGTCACCATCCGGTTTCAGTGATGGTTTAGTGGGGTGTTGCCTATGATGGCACTACAAAGCTCCATTTATGCAAAAAAGGCGTGAAAACTTCAGCTAGAGTTTATCCACGGACAATCTTGAATCATGTTGTGAAGCCTCTTAACCAAACAAGGTCTCAAAACTAGCATTGGATATTCCAGCAAGATTCGGCGCCGGCACACAAGGCCATAACCACTGAACCCTGGCTACAGCGCCGTGCACCAGTATTTTTGTCACCAGATGATTGGCCTGCTGGCAGTCCCGATCTGAGCCCGCTTGATATAAGCTATAGGTTGTTTTGGAGGACAATGGGTGCCACAGAAGATACAGCAACATCGAAGCCCTCAACTCTGCCCTGGTCGAAGCAGAGAGCAGTTTCCCCTTTATATAAGCTGCGTAATTCGATCGACGACTGGCCGAGGAGACTCAAGGCCTGCTTTAAGTCCAAAGGCGGCCAGCTAGGTTTACGACAGCTATCTTGTCACCATTATACCATCCATTCAGCCCCTCCCCCTTTGAAGCCAAGTATTGAAATTAACTAATTAGGTATATTTAAATACGAGTAACATTTAATTTTTAATAAATAATCCTAATTCATTAATTCACTTGAAAATCGACATTTACTTTAAATAAATATTATTTAAATAAACTGATTTTTTCACTAAATTTTGTGGTTTTTGGAGGCCCTTGCGACAAATTTATGATGTAGATTTTTGTTTTGTTGACTTGAAATCTAGATTTTTGGTGAAGTCATCGCCACTACAAGCTCTAAATAGACAGATTATAGCTTCTGGATAGAGGTATTTCAGTATGAAAATGCCCTCGGTGAGAAATGTTACAAGCGTTGTCCGTGTTCGGCCCTTATCCTTGATTAGTCTCTCGTTTGAACGCTATCTTTGAAAGAACCTTTTCTATTACAAAACATTACAAAAAATAAAGTTAGAAATACAATTGCTATGGAAACAATCGATGTGCTTAGATTAAGATTTTATTTGCAAAATTTGTGGAATAAGTTTGTCCCTTCAGAAAAAAAATCCATTCGATAATAAAATAAAACACAATCGATCAAATCAAATCAATCGATTTTATATTAGAAAGGGGACATTAGAAAACGATAACTATAGGCTGTTCAGTTTTCTCTCGCACCTATTTATTTTTTTGCATAAGCTAGACTCCAATTCGCCAAGAGAACAAGCCGGCTTCCGGTCATGCTTAAACTATCACCACAGACACTAAAGACCCTGGTAGAGAAATGCGATTAGTATAAAAATCAGATTATACTGACTTTTATCAATTATGAAAAGGCATTCAACTCCGTAATTTGGACGATCAAAAAGCCCTAGCGAGCTGTTTTCCAAAATTCTTCATTTTTGGTGATTTTCAGGAACAGTTTTAGTGTTTTTTTATTGTGTCACCTCGCAACACTGCTTGAATTCAACTTAATACCCTTAACGGTAATATTTGAAATTTTATTTACCTGGAAAAATAGGTTTTGATTAGCTCTGATGGCGTAACATCGTCCTTATTTTGGCGAAGTGATCAATGTGGTAATTGAATTTCCGCCTCTGGTAGTGGCCGTTAATTTTTCTAGTCTATTGTCATTTTAATCCAACAAAAGAAAATCGTTTTCCCCAAATATCAAAGCAACTGAAACAAAACAATTTTTGTGTAAAAATAATAATTACTGTTTTTTGCTTTTGCTTTGTAGCATGGAGAAATTCTTTAGGTGAAATTATTACAAACATCCGTTTTTTTAACATCGCATGGAAGTATCTAAGCAGCTAGCCAGTCACCCAACAAGATACCACAGTATGCCAGACAGTAGCTTCTCTTTGAACAAAATTGAAATCGAAGCGAATACGTCACGATTCGTAAGGGCTCGGATATGGCCGCCAGATGTCCCGCTACTCGGCCCACGCAGATATGCAAACAATAGAAAATGTCGCCAGCCTTTACCTGTGCGTAACGCTAACCAAAGGCCTTCGTCGAGACGTACCCCTCTGTCCAGATTCCTCGCACCCTCTTCCCGCAATGCCCTGTAGCTTAAGAGTAAACCTACTGTTTGGTATACTGTGCACATACTGTTCCTGACTGATGATGCTTAACATTATGCAACAAATACAGTAGAGCCTTAATAATCCGAAATCCGTCAATTTGTAACTGCTCGGATTCACGAAGCATTTGGATTATAGCACGAGGAATCTTTAATGAGACATTTTTAAAAACTAAAAGATTTAGTCTCATTCAGTGGTTAATTAGTAAAGGAAGAACGGAAACTAAATGTATCCTCATGACATTTCAAAAATAGCAACACATTTACACGCGCACACTCACACACACACACACCCTCACACACACACACACACACTATACACACCCTCACATCTTTAACAATATACATATATGTAAACAAGAGTGAATTCAAGTTTTTATTTTTATACAATAATAATTAGTATTTGGATTTATTTTTCACTGCTTTTATTTCTTAATAATTATTTTGATTTTTGAATGATTATTTTGCGTTTTTTTTTTTTTTTTTAATTTACTATAACAATTTTATTAACATCTTTTTCAAAAAACTATTTTTATTTTATTGAAAATAATATTATATAAAATTGGCGTATTCCTTGGAACAGGCACTGCCTAGTTGGGAGTGACGCAAAATCATTGTGTAAAAATAATTCCTATATATTTTTTTCAATTAATAAATAAAATAAAATAAATTTTGCAAAATTAGAGATGGTATGTTTAAAAAGAACACAATGTCATTGAATCAGAAACATAACTAAATAGTATCAAGTTATATAATCGAACAATCGGAAAGATTTAAATGTTTATACATATACCTGGCGACTGGGTTTCGATATGTGACAGACCAAAGCACTAACGACATTTGAAAGTCGGGCGGTATTATAAAAACCAGAACTGGAATTTCCTCCAGGAAACAATTCAGACTATGCGGCACGCGCTTGCAGTCGATATACCGATGAAATCTCTCACCGATATTACCATGCTTCGTATTGCATAAAAGTGCAAGGCTAACAAAATTTGATGCAATGTGGATATGCCATAGGTCCTGAAAAAAACATAGGCAAAATTTTAATTTGTCTTCGGTTTCCTTAAGCTTTATTTTATTATCATAAAGCTAAATACAAATACTTGCAACAATGCAATACAACAGGGGTTGCAACCAATTTCCATAATATGTAAATCTGGGCACACTAAGTAACTGGGCGGGCATATTTTTTGCGTCGAGTACGTTGCGATCCATGGATGCGATGTAACAAATTTCCATGGTCTGTATAGTTACAGACCGTGAAACCTTTTCTTTATTTTGATGGCTCCACCCAGAGGGTGATTTCTGACCGTGGGACCTACTACTTGGGATTTACTGGTCCCGGCGCTGGAACTGTGTATCCCTGCATACTACGAACAAGCTATGAGCATTTCTTCACGCTTGTTGCGATATTTCTTGTCCGTTTTGGTATGTTTAGTAGATTTCTTGCGCGATGCCGTCTACATAGTGCTATTCTTGCAATGCATGTTGTTGCGAATATTTATATGCGGCATAATATACCATTAGACTTTTAACGTCCATTATTAACAAAATTATCGCTTAAGTATCAATATAAACTATAAAAACTGCAGAAAACCAAATAGTTACCTTGTTGATCGAACGAGGTGGAGGTCGATATTAAGTACTCGAATCCCACTCGCTTGAAGATGATAACGCATACGATGACCAACTTGTCCATTTTAGCCGTAGGCACCATAATACGAAGCGTATACACGAAAGAAAACGAAAGAAAACACAGAACGTCGAATGCAGGAAAGCGTATCTGACAGCTATTAAAAGGTGAACGAAATTTAGCAACAACTGCAAGCAACTCTGAAGGAATTGCAAGTTAACCAATCAGCCGGACCGTATTTATGCCGTAGTTTCGGTGTTGCTAACTTCATGTTGCAACAGCTGTCAAAAGAGTTTATTACTAGGAATAAATCCTGAACGACAGCATTTTTTTAATCAAAAAATTATGCTTATATTTTTAATAGGAGGAAATATGTATTTGAAGTGAGAATATAAAATTTACAATATTTATTTATCCTCGTAATATTTAATAAACTTTTATGAAATGTCTTATCTATGCTTACAATCCATTTTAACAGATGGCGCTGCTATAAAATGTATCTGAACCATCGGTTTGACTAACTTACCGATTGTTTAACTGACAGATGATTGTGAAATCCATTTTTGACGTAAGAAAACCATCGGTTTCTCAAAACTGATGGTTTGACTTCTACTTTTACTTTTACTCGCAGGTCGCATATAGAAATCCGCCCTAAATCGTTCTCCAACTGACTCTCAGAATCAGAAAACATTTTAAGCTATTGCATAGCTTTTATCGCGGGCCTAGGCCAGCGCGGCGACCGAATGAAGAAATTTCTTAACGAAAATTAATGATTTTAAACTGATAATTACGTCTAAACGAGTACTGCTTACGATTCGAAAAAAATATATGTTAAACAAGAACATTTTCCTAATATTCTTAGCTTTGAATATTTTAGATTTTGTTTATATTACATAGTGTAATTAATTTGTGAAATTAGGTCTAACCGAACAAAAAAACTACTACTACGCAAATACTATCTGGCGTATTATTATGAAACCGATTTTTTTCGAATAATCCGTTTTTTTTGCTTTATCGAATAAAAAAATCGTACGCGGTGCTCTATCGGGAGACGTTTATTCCGAATCATTTGCTTCCGCAGCCGCAAATGATTCGGAATAATTTCAACGTTTTCCGATAGAGCGCAGTTATGTGATATAAAATAAAATAAATAAATAAATAATTGTAATTGCATAAGTTGTTAAAAATGCTATGCAATAGCTTTACCGCGGCAGTCCCCGAGTGCCACACGTATTTTTTTTACAGCGAATGTACACAATACAAGTGCACCTTCTGAGAAGTGAAAACAGCTTCTTATACGCCATATATACGTTACATATTTGGGACAAGTGTGCACACCAACGTGGCAGCTTTGCATCGTATACGTTGCGTACGTGGCCTCAGTTTGTCGCTACTTTAAGGAATTCGAGTATTTGCTAACTATACCTAACTGTCATTCGTAAATACATTATTTGTGTTTTGTTTCGTGTTGTGTATTCGTAAATACTAAATTTATATTTGAAGTTGAGATTCATATCTGAAATTGAAGTTGTTGAATTATAATAAAAAAATATGTTTGTGTCACCCCAAGACTTTCCCGGCAAGTGGCCAAAACTATTTTTTTCTGAAAATAAATTTCATAAATAAAATAAGTGAGCGCCTTCTCCTGGCCGGCGGACGAATCCGTTTGGGTTTCGTTACACAACCGCCTCAGGCGGCGCTGTTCGTTTCTCGGTCAGCGACGGGTGGCTTAGAGGTAATATTTGAATAAAATGGCGGCATATAAATGTTGTTAATGTAGTGTATATGAGATATTCCAACTGAAATTTCACAATGTGATTTTGGCCCAACAAGGCACACATGTACCTAAGTTCAAGACTTTACGCTCAATATTTCCGGATTGTAATATGGCTAGTGCGCCCGCTGGTGGTACGATTTCAACCAACCACGCTTTCAACTCTTACCATGATCAAATGAAGCCAGCATACTAAATTTCAGCTTAATCAGATAAGGCGTTTGGGCGCTACACATACAGACACACAGATAAACTTCTATCTGGAAATGGTCCTAATCGTTTATGAAAAATCGGTCAAAACGGATATTTCGGTTTTCATCTCGATTTCTGTCAGCGGGTTCACAAATTTCCCTCCTGCTCGGTTGATGAGGCGAGAGGTAAAATAAATTAAATAGAGACTTGTTGGCAGCGCCATACTAAGTTTTGCGAGAGCCATTAAATTATTGGGACGTTTTGTACGGCATCGAAACGCGGTTCGGAAACGCCAAATTCAAACCAAGTTAGGTTATTTTTGTAAATAAGCATTATTTTTAATATTATTATGTCGTTTTTAACCCGAAATATTGTTGTTCTTGCAAAACACGTCAAAATAAAGACTATGACACGAAATATTACTATACATTCAGTATTAAAATACCGTGATATTGGCCTTAGTGACATACCGAATATTACTTTAATGGATATGAAGAAAGAACTAAAATTGAAAGGGCTTCCCGTGAAAGATGGATATACTTGTTTAGTGACAAAGTGCCCCGTTTGCTGCACTAATCGAGATTCAAATTCCAAGGAAGTGGATTCGAAGATGTTCATAAATAAAATAACAGGTAGGTACTCCATTAGCTCTGTATAATTACTAGCTTAGTTGAGACGAGACCGTTCTGTGACAAAATATTATTGCAGTATAGGAACCTCTTCTAGATTGTTGATTTTTTAACTCACCCCTATATTCTCCACGCTGATTCCGAATCTGCAATAATCTTTATTCGGTCTCAATAAATAAGCGATGTAGACGCCTTTCAGCATACACTTCCAGACCCCAGTAACCTCGCTCGTTGGAGCTATGCCGAGAATAGTTCATGTCCCCTTTGTAGCAATACCCCTTGCACAGCTAGACATATTCTAGCTGCCTGTAATTTGGCCTTAGATCAAGAATGGTACACTTAACGCCATGACAAAGTCCTTGCTGTTATTCACGAGGTAATTAGCCTCTCAGTGGCTCGTGCCAACAAGCCTTTAACTACAAAACCTTTCTCACTAATCGAGAAAGCTTTAGATTGGGTTATGGAGGTCGATTCGGTCTCTGAGCAGTATAAATTCCCTGAAAGTCTCGGATGCACAGCCCTCAGTCCAGATATAACTCTTTACTCTCTATCTCGGAAGGTGGCCCTTATCTTAGAATTAACTGTTCCATGGGAATCACATATCCCAAAAGGCCACGAGTACAAATTAAATAAATAGGTACCATGATCTCGCGGAACGGCTTCACTGTTCACCTTCACGCGGTGTAAGTTGGCGCTCACGGCCTTCCAGCTAAATCTCTGTTTCAGCTCTTTAAAGATCTTGGTCAACTCTTTAAAGATCTTGATCAACTTTTTCCTAGAAAAAATATCTAAAACTGCGATTTGCTCATCTCAAATTCTATGGCTTCAAAGGGGGAGTAAATGGGTGTTAAGGTGAACGCTCGCATGTGGCAAGACAGATGTCCTAAACCTATCACATCACAGCCGGTCGTTAGTCCGGAGTCCACCGCTCATCCCGAAGAAGTGTAAAAAAATAGTATCATGATGGGCCCGACTCCGGTCGGTGAATTCCATGGCAGCTCCGTTTGTATTTATTTTTTAAATTTATAGGCATTCAAAGAAGCGTTAACCAGCGTTTCGCCACATACATTTCACTAGGTTACCTTAGTTTTTTTTAAAGTAATACATAAACACCTATTTGGCAGTAGGTTAGATTAGTTTTTTTAAACAATCTTAAGAGGCCGTGTACGAAATCGATGTGGGCCGTGATACCTCTATAATCAATGGTATAATATAACTATAGGTAGGTAGGATTTTCGGAGCCAAAGAGATATGTCCACCCTTTGGAAGCTGACTTGAGGCATGAATCGTATCATAGGCGAGTATCATAACGCGAGAATTAGATTGTTTTAAAAGACTTTATTGCCAATTTTAATTAATGTTTTGCATTTTTTTTTGAGGAAATGGATTGATATTGAACTAAACTTTATTTATGTTGTTTTTATTTTATGAATGAGAGTTCTAAAAGGCCAAAATCAAAAGCATTTCTTCGCCCATTTTCTAAAAAAATTGACAATGTTAAATATTTTTTTATCAACAATTTTATATGAAAGTAGTAAAAAGTGATTCACAGTGATTATATAGAGAACTTTTACAACAATACATTGTAATTTTTTTATACCGTTTAGATGTCAAAACGATTTGTAAATATGTTATATTCTAAACCTCTCACAGCAAAAATTCACAAACAGTCGCCGGTTTAAGGTCAATTAATCAAAATTCTATAATAATTTTCAAAAAAGTAGCTCACTCATTAGACAATAATATAAATGATCTTTTATGTTGTGCAATAAAACTTATAGAAATACAGTATTTTAACCTTAAATTCACGTCTGCAAAATTACGTAAATTCACGAAATGCGCAAAATTTTGTATACGACCTCTTAACTGAGTTAAAATTTTTTTTTTTTTATGTAAATTTGTTTTTACTTTGTCTCAAAATTTTACGCGTCCGAAACTTTTTTCTTTCAAATTTAGCATTACAATGATCGAATCTAGTAGTAAATTTCTTTATTTTTTCGATTTTTAAGAAAGGTTCCGATTTTGCCTTAATTCCAATTCTGGTTATTATGTATAATAGGAACCTATTATTAGAGGTATGGAATTTTCGTTTTTACGAAATAAATGCGAATACAGTTTTTACGAAATAAATGCGAATTTATTCAAAATTCCTTGAAATTTGAAAAAATGCAAAAATACGCACATAAAAAAGTTTCACTAAAATTTCTCTTCAGATGAGATTAAATACAACAAATGAAGCCTACTTTTATATTGGTCAGTTATATTGCCCATCTGTGGCTGCAAGTCACCACCTTAAAACAAAATACATTACTCGAAAACTTCTCAAAAAATCCTTTTTTCGGAGAACTTTCTCAAAATGAGATGATTGATGGGTATAATCACTTTCATCGCCTAATACTTCAATCAGTACGTTTGGACCGGAACCATTGATGCCCATACCTTAGGCCCAAATAAAAACATGGCTACGCAGGAACACCGACGAAACCCACCTTAAAGAATGGCAAAAAAACGCAGGATGCAGACAAATAAAGAACACGGTTCCTGAATCGTCTAAAAAACTTGCCCGCAACCTCACCAGATTAAAAATGGACAAAATCCGTAAAGTCATAGGTACTATGACAGGCCACTGTCCCCTAAACAAACACCTGTTTACCTTAGGTGTGACAGACAGCCCTCTATGCAGAGGATGCATGGAGGAAGAAGAAACGCCACAGCATGTGCTCATGGAATGCAGGAGCATGGCAGAGCAACGGGCAAGAATACTACTATCTCCAGCATCTGTCCCAGAGGCCTGTAGCAACCTAAACAGGCTGCTAACCTTCTGGGACAGGCTGGGTTGGCTGGAGTAACATAAATAGAAACATGAGCCACGCACAACGGCCCAATCAAGAGGCCAAGTGCGGGAATAGCCCAGACAAACTAACTAACTAACTACTTCAATCAGTAATAATGAATGAAGATGCCAATGTTAAGAACATATACTGGGATATTAAATGCTGCTTTTCAACCTTTGCTGAAGCAGAGTTACAGAGTTGGTTACTCCTACGCTGTTAGTTGAACAACGTAGAAGCACAACGCTTCTTTATTAAATTTAATGTCGCCGTTACTTGCAGAATGATTCTAAATAGCCAAATATTGGAAGGTCAACAATATTAGCTTTTAATTAATATTAAATATAAATTTTAGGTTTTAAAGTTGTTTTATGTGCAGTATATGCGAATTTTAGCCAAATTTTGATATTTTCAATTTTCTTTTTGCAAAATTTCTCTTTCATTAAATTTTTACTTCTACCTATTAAACATTGTTGATTTTTTAACGTCTTACGATTTATTATACGCTTATTCCGAAAATGCAATATTCTTTATTCGGCTTCAATAAATAAGCGAGATAAAGGCATTTCAAAAAGCGTCAAAAATCTACATTTCGGTAGGTTAAGTTAGTTTTTTTTATGATACATAAACACCTTGAGGTGAGGTTATTAAAAAAAAACCCAAAAACTAAGTAAAAATATTTTTTTTGTATGTAAATTTGTCAACCTTCAGGCTCTCCTGGACGGTTTGCGCACCGTGCGGCGTCAGCAAATCGATTGTGCATTCTGACCGACAGCCGAGGGAGTCTAGAAACAGTACTGTCCCCTATAGAGCGGGAATGGTTGTTCACCTTACGGCAACTGCTCTTGAAATGATCAATCCGCTACGCGATTCCAGGGGAAGAGCCGAGCAAAGGATGCCGTGGTCCGCGATAGATTCGGTAGACACCGTATAACCGCTACGTAAGGAAGAGGACCGCGCAAATGACCTCGATCCTGTGATCAGTAGGGAGAATGGAGTAATCTGGTTGCAACTGAAAGTAAGGGCGCGAATGTCGGGCCGCTGGGTGATCAACTTGGTTATCTCACAGTAAGGCGTTGGTTTCTTGTAGTGGCATAACTAGACAGTTGGCTGTTTTTGTCCAAAGTCTTCTACGCTCACCTCACGGGAGAAAGAACAGTCTAATATCGTTAAATAACTTCCTGAGGTGACGGGTTCAGGATATCAACCTACAAAAGAACTACGCCAGCCACCGTATCTATAACCACTCGGATAGCAGAGTAGCTCTTATGGCGCTAGCCTCGAATACCATTAATTCAAAGCTAGTGCAAAACTGCATATCACTACTGAATTTTCTGGGCGAAAAAAACAGGGTAATTCTAAGATGGGTTCCCGGCCATGCAGGAATCGAGGGAAATGAAAAAGCCGACGAACTTGCTAAAACGGGAGCAAAGAAAACGTTATACGGCCCTGAATCTTGCTGTGGCGTACCAAAAAGCCTGGCAAATCTAATGCTCAAACAAATATGTTTAGAACAATCCGTCAACCACTGGAACAACACGCCAGGGTTGAATCATTCCAAAGCGCTAATTAGGGCTTACGACCGTAAGACGGCCCGTGAGGCCTTGTCGCTAAATAGGAACAATCTACGCATACTGGTGATGGCGCTCTTGGGGCATTGTGGCCTGAACAAACACATGTTCAACCTCAAGCTCAGAGACACAAAAATGTGCAGGCTTTGCCAAGGAGCACAGGAAACTCCCCAGCACCTCTTGTGCGAGTACCCACTTGGGTGGTCATTACCTCCAACCTGAGGAGGTAAAACAATCTGGCGCCAAAAGCCTGCTGCGGTTCTTAAATGACACGAGGCTTAGCGCAGAACTATAGTAGGTGGCGAACACAATAGATCAGCAATGGTCGCAGTGTTACAAGGCTCATAAAGACCTTAGAAAAGCCCCACTCAACAAATAAAAAAAAATAAAAAAGAGGTGACGGGTTTGCCCTTGTAGTTGACAGCTCCAGTTGTTATGACAATGAGCAATCTAATGCCATATATATAATAATACATAATGCTGTTAATGCCTATCTTGACTCAAACTTTTTCTTTATTTTGAATAGGGGATTTTTGCTGTCCGACTTGCAACAATACCGGCGAATGGAACATCCTAGAGCGGCTCTTACAAAAAGGACTCACAGATCCTTTGATATCGGAATACTTGGAATATTCCACTTCCGTCAGGCTTAAGTTTGAAGAGGAATGGTTGGATATTTTAAGCAGAACCGTGCCTTTATTGCATTTAAATGAGGAGGAAATGCAACAGACGACGGAACATTTTTCATCTACCCGTATGTATTTTTTTAAGTTCTCGCTCCACAGCACTCAAGTTTGGGTAAATTGCATGAATTCGAATGAAATACCTTTAATGAAAACCCCACTTTATCGGGAATCGAACTCAGGATCCTTCCCATCAGTGGCGGCGCTAGGCGTCGGCGACGTCGGCGACCGCCGACGGCCTCGCACCTGAGGGCACCTCGCAAAAGTTTTACAAATTATTTCAAATTTATTTGTGGAGAAAAGTACTTTCGAAATTCAGTGTCAATTTAAAGAAAAAAGAACAGCCAGGAAAAAACGAATGTTCGATTATGAACATATTGATGAACCTATTCAATCTTTTTAAATGCATTACAGAGTTAACTTTTTTAACACAATGATAGATGCTATTATAGTCGACACCAAATGTCGCATGTACAACCTAGCAGCGCTCATTGAATATTTTGAACAATTTGGTTTTATTTATGATATCAGTTATTTGAAATCGATATCAAAAGAGGACCTTCTCAAGCATTGTAATGATTTAGGTACAATACTGCGGGAAGGCGACGGCGAAAACAGTGACATACAGCCTTTCGAGCTATATGAAGAGCTACAGCTTTTAAAAGCGAATTCACTTGACTCTGTCAACGACGCGAAACAACTCATTCAGTACATTTTAGAAAATAATTTGGAAGAAATATATCCAAATGTTTACATAGCAATTAGAATCATGCTCACAGTTCCCGTCAGTACAGCTTCCGCTGAGAGAAGCTTCTCAAAGTTAAAATTGATTAAGACCTACTTGAGAAGCATGATGACCCAAGAGAGACTATCTGCGTTATCAATTCTATCAATGGAAGCTGAAATAGCGGCTCGTAATAGCTATGACATAATCCTGAAAAAGTTCAGTGAGGCCAAAAGCCGAAAAGTTCGTCTATTTTAATTTCTATTTGTGTAATTTTTAACATCATTTGATTAGCAATAAAACTCGTTTACTCATACCTACATTAGTTTCACTATAATTCGGCTCATGTAATCTAACATTTTCTTTTGGACTGGAAAATAAAAAAGGCCTCGCGAACCTAATTTCGCCGACGTTCAAGTGTGGTCTAGCGCCGCCACTGCTTCCCATATTGTCACAATGTTTACAGCATCAGGCATGTTTTCTTATCTGTCATCAGGTTGACATTAAACGGCTATTTAAATTAATCTGTGATGGATGCGACTATGTTAATTCATCATGTAATTCTTAATAATTCAAACAGTTCTTGATCTTGAAAGTAATAAGAAATTAAAAATATTAAAGATATTTAGGTACTGCAGGATAAATAATAAATAATACAGTAGAGCCTGAGATTATCGTGTTATTAAGGCACTAATTATACAGGTGAGTTTTAATTAACCAGCATCTTTCAAGGAGGGGAATCAGTACAAGCAACTAACTTTTAATTAAAAGAAAAATAAAAAAAAAACATTTTTTTTTTTTTACGGATGCAGGTTAATTAATAATCACCATCATTATACAGGAATGATAATCGGCTGTGCTAATTGTCCTTGAGTGTCGCGAAAAATGATTTTGAAAAGTTGTAACGAAGCGTTCTTATCCCGATTGATCCAGGATCGCGTCGTTCTGGCATTAATGAAACAGTTTTCCGTTTCGAAACACATTCGCTCATAATGTAAACAACACGCAAACAAAAGTGACGTTTGACAAACATAAAGAAGAGAAGATCCGTACCATCGACAATAAACTCTAGATTAACAATTGACGTCGGTCTTAATATAATTCCTTGTTTCCGAAATAAAATAATTTAATACTACAGTATTATCTGAAGTCGTTTCGTAATAAAATAAATTATTAACCCTTGGAGTAAATGGGTATTTTCATGGATGCATCTGTGTCTTTTGCAGGATTTTCGGCGACATCGACTTAAAGTACTATAACTACGAAACTACTACACCAATCATAAAAAGAACAACTGCACAATGATTGCATTGAAATTTCGAATATAGAATATTGAAATATCATTTTGTAAAACAATTAGATAATTATGAATAAATATGAGAACGTCAAAGAAGTGAAAAAAACGCGCGACCAGATCTGGTGGTATCATACTCAACGGATAATTGTTTCACAACCAGAATTGGTCGTATCATACTCAACGGGTTAAAGTAATGACTTTCATTATGGTCAACGGAGCCGGCGGCTTCTCCTGCGCTCGCGCAGGAGTATCCGTAACGTCAGAGCGGTCTTTGCCAGTAGTATAAATAATACCGTATACATTTACAGTTTTTATTAAAAATATATAATCAACGGTAAACAAAAAAAGTAATTAAATCTAGGTGCATAGTCCCTGGAAAAATATTTGGATTTATAAGTCCACA
The DNA here is from genome assembly GCA_944548615.1 of Micropterix aruncella. Lineage (NCBI taxonomy): Eukaryota > Metazoa > Arthropoda > Insecta > Lepidoptera > Micropterigidae > Micropterix > Micropterix aruncella. The sequence continues at coordinate 10,257,816 of OX155979.1, read as the reverse complement.
GCGGAATTAAAATACGACAATAAAATACGACGCCGGATAGGTTTTCAAAATTTGGCGGGGAAATAAGCCGGATTTGAGAGGCAAACGTTCGCTATCTACCCAGTGTAGAAAAATTGTTAATTCAAAAATCTACAGCCGTCTCGGGCACTAGAGATCCCGGAAAGGAGTCCCGTGTAATATTGAATTTCGCATATTATTCCGGGATCTCGATTATAATTTTGAATTCGCCGCGTCCGGCTTCCATCGCCGAGCCGCCGTGCCATCGAGTTGCCAGTCACTGCCCCGACAATCTCCTCTTCGCCGGCTTTCCATAGCCGAAATCATCGGACGGGGAGCGATATCGGGACGCGCCTGAACCTAAGGAAGGCCCTTCTTCTTCTTCGTTGTCGCCGAAATCGCCGACTGCTCCCGCTATCGGACGAGCGCGACCTACCCACATCAGCGATACCGACGATTATCCTGAAGACTGCCGGATTCATGGAGCGGAAACCTCGGGGGAATTGTCACTGGAGAACCTCATCCATTACCGATCCTTTAAAATCGTTTACCGCCCCCATAATGCAATTTAATGCAAACTTGCTAGCCGACCTTGACAGGTCTCATGCTAATTTTCATTATAAAATATATTTTTCTCCAGTTACTAATAATAATTTTGACTCCTTTAAATTCGTCTCCTTTTATACATTATCTCAAGCATTGCATTCTAAACATAAAAATATGTATTTACTACAATGTAACCGTTTTGGAATTCTAAGAAATAAAGTATTCTTTTCTACTTTTCCGAGTTTTTCTATCAATTGGAAAACAATATACGTTACAAAGTTTGTGTCGTCAAGAGGCAAAAACGAGTGAATGATTATCTATATATATAAAAATGAATCGCCGTGCGTTAGTCTCGCAAGATCTTGGAAATGACTCGACCGATTTGAATATTTTTTTTTTTGTTTTGTTTGCCTTGATTCAGGGGTGGTTTACAAAAAAAAAATATTTAGGAAAAACTCAAAGAAACAACTGAAAATCGAAAAAATCGAAATTGGTCATTTTGGGAAATAGGCTACTTTCAATAGATAGCGTTTGCGGCGATTCTATATTCGACAGCTGCGCCATCCATAACTGTTATTCATTCCGTGCGATTTTGTAAAATTTCAAAAAGTCGAAAAGTCGAAAAAGTCAAGAGTCAAAAAAGTAAAAAAAGTCAAAAGTCAAAAATGTCAAAAAAGTCGAAAAAATCGAAAAAGTCGAAAAAGTCAAAAAATGCAAAAAAGTCGAAAAAGCATTTATATGTCCATCATGTAAATTAAATACATTGAATTTATTTTAATTACAAACGACTTTCATTTAATCACCAAACGATACTCAAACCGTACATGATTCGGCCATATTATAGATTTCAATGAATCGGATTTGGAAGGTTGATTAGGATCAATAAACGCTTATGAAGAGTTACAATCAAATCAATTTTAGGTAGTACGAAGTTCACCGGGTCATCTAGTTATAATTAAAAAAAACGTTAATGTTTTTTTTTTATAAGGATTATGTTTTCTTTACTGTTATTTAAGGATTTATACATAGAGCAAAGGTTTATGCAATACTGTACATACATATTTAGTCTTTTTTGGGTTATCCGCAATTTTCGCTATCCTCAGTGTGGTTGCCACCATATTCCACAGATAATTGGGGCTCTACTGTAATTGCTTGAATAAAATGATAAGTGTCACACAAAATTCAATTATTTTACAGTCCAATCAAAAAGGGAATGGAAAAGTAGTCTAATGTACTAGGGTTGTCGACTACAGCGGGCGAGCCCGTCACCTCAGGAAGTTTTAACATTTATTCGTTTTATCTCCCTGGAGTGAGCGCAGAAGACTTGTACAAAACAGTCCACCGTCTAGCTCCGCCACAAACCCGTAAGAGGCCAACGCCTTAACTGCGAGACAGCCAGGAGTGTTACCCAGCGGGCTTACACTCACGCTCTTACTTCCAATTGCGACCAGATTACTCCAGTCTCTCGATTGGTTACGAGTTAGAGGTCGCTTGCGCGGTCCTCTCCCTTACGAAGCGGTAAAACGGTGTATACCGAATCTATCGCGGACCACAGCATCCTATGCCCGGCTGTTCACCCAGGATCGGGTAGCCGATTGTCGTTTTGAGAGCAGTCGCCGTAAGGTCCGCAACCACCCCCGCTCTATAGGAAACAGTACTGCTTCCAGACTCCCCCGACTGTTAGTCAGAGTGCACAGTCGATTGGCTTACGCCGCACGGTGCGCAGACCATCCAGGAGCGCCAAAAGGTTGATTCCCAGGGGAAACTAACCATAAGGCCAGAGTCCTACCCAGGCTCGCACTTCATGCGTGGAGGCCGTCGGATAGGTGTTGACCCGTGAGTGTGACCAACCCTGAACAGAAAGGGTCTTCGTGGCCAACTCAGCAAGGGTCCATTAACTCCCAGTAGTCTAATGTAGTTGGTTTTTAGCTCAATAATAACACAGACCAACAGCTGTTTTGGTGCCGGGGTCTTAGTAGCTTATTTCACATGAATGTTATAACATTCATAACATTCATATAATATTTGAATGGGGTATACCCCATTCAAATATTCAAATATGGCATTAGTTTTTGTGTAGGAGTCAAAGACCTAGGATATAACATTTTCTGGAAATGTACATGGCCCTTTCTTATTTACGATTTCACCAAAACCCAACTGTCTCGTCTGGATGCACTGGTGACAGCAAGTTTAAAATCCTGGTTGTCCTTAACCAATTCCATGGCAGCTCCGTTTGTATTTTATTTACATGGATCAAAAAAAAAAGTAAATGGTGAATTTTTGACATAATATATAAATATAATTATGTACAAATTTAACCCGCCTTACGAGCTTTGATGTCCGTCCGCTGCCAGAGATTTCACCTGCAAGGAAGAACTCCTCTCCCCAGGGGATGGGTGTTTTGCTGTAGAGCTGATAGAGAAAACTGTTTTCATATTTGGATTCAGCGCCCCCAAATGTAGCTAAAATCAGTTTTTTTTTTTGTAAGCCTGTGTAATTTATCTCATTTCAGAATTTTCCCGATTGTGCCAAAACACTAACGGAGGTCCGTTTCGACAAAGCTACTTTCACCTTGTATTTTCCTTTGACGAACGCACTGGATAAGGTGGTTGGATACGAGGTTATGAACTCCGATCTGGATGTCACAAGTAGTCCTGCTGACAGGTCATCAGGTGGATTGTTTGTCTGTCGGATACACAAAACTACTTCTAGGGAAAAATCGGCCATCTTGGTACCTACCATACAAGATGTTCTTACTTTAGCTTCTAATAAAGTAATAGGTAAGTACACGTCGATTATTATATCTTGGCCGGTTGAATGCATCGGTGCATAGGGTGGTCCAAAAGAAACTTTTCGATTTAACCTCCCTCATTTAAATAAATAGAGAAGTCGAAGCGATACGTGCTGAGCGCTGACTGCGATAAACTTCAGGAGAGTCAGGCGAGGGTTTAGTTATTATGAGCATCAGCCAGATGTGTTTTCCTCGTGTGTTTTTTCCTCCAGATGTGTTTTTATTATGAGCAGCAGCCAGATGTGATGTCACTTACACAAGACCGATTGAAATCGAATCAAGACGTGTCAAATCGTCTGTAAAATCAATCGTGATGAAATCAAGATGAGTGAATTTACGCAAGGTCTGCGGTTAGCAAAGTTCTCGGATATATACGTCAGTGTCGACCGCCCATATTTTATTTTTATTTTTTTTATTTTTTTATTTTATTTCAAACCAGTTGATAGGAATTCCTACACTTAGTTATGTCAAAAACTAACAAAAATAACAAGTATAATATTTAAATATATACCTATTAAGGTATAAGGTACGAACGTCGGTATTGCAAGGTATGAACGTTGAACATCCAAGCGCAGATTTCTCTAGGATAGAAGAAACAACATTTTCCAATATTTTCAATAAAAATTCTAACATAATTTTGTAGATTTCTCATGTGGACAATAGTACTAAATAATCAAACAAATATTGGACAATTTCACAAATTATCATACGGCAAGGTATTTTAAAGAAGAAACACAAATACAAACAAATCAGTAATAATAGTAATAGTTAATAGCCAATAGTTAGAAGGAAATAATTCCATCGATGCGAACGCGATTTTGGAGCGCATTGAATTTTATGTTCCTTCCCGCCCTGTTCGATCGCATCGACTATTTCATCTCCCTGTGGTGAAAACCAACGCATCTCAAAATGCATTTCTATACAGAGCGTGTCATAGATATAATACAGACTTTTTAAGTGTGGACATATTACACTCATCAAAAACCTCTTATAAGAACTCAATAAAAAAAATTCTAGAGTCTATCTAGATGATCACATAACATTTATACATATTATATTTCATTTAATTTAGTTCAAGGACATAATTTTATCTCAAGTATATTCTTTATAATAACTATATATCATACCTAAAATTAAATATAAATATATTTATATACATACATAATATATTTTTATCTATTTTGTCTCTCCCTTTCACCTCACTTCCCATCCTGATTCCCCCCATTCTCAAGCGGAAACAATATAAAATTATATTGCGTTCATTTTGTATACTTTATATTCGGAATCACATTAATGGATTTTTGTCACTTTTAAATAGGTTTTTATTGCATTGTATGTAGTTCTGTTTGGTTCCAGAATAAAATAAAATAAATAAAATAAATAAATAAATCAATGCAATTGTAAAATAGTCAATAATAGAAAGAATAAGGAATGATAATAGTCAAGTAGGTCAATAGAGCTGCGAAAAATTGATATTGTCGAAATCCTCAATCCTATAAATGGGGTTTTTAGTCAAAATACCCTGTACCTTTTTCTTAAAGCGAACCTTTCCAAGGCCCCTGATGTGTAATGGAAGTTTGTTGTAGAATAAGTAAGATTGGCAGAGAAAGCTATTCCGAACCTTACTCAGTCGCACCTTAAAATGACGCAAGTCCTCTTTATTTCGCATATTATGCGAATGAATATTTGAGTTAGTTGAAGTAGTCTCGATATTTTTTCTCGTATACATGATGTTTTGGTATATATACGCGGCGTACAAAGTCATGATACCAGATTCGATGAAGTTGTTGGAGCCCTGTCGGTCCAACATACCCACAACAAAAAAGTAATTTCCACAGAATGGAAACCGCAAACTTGCTCAAATCTACACGAGGCAGCTGCAGTTAATTTCCAACTAAATTCAGCAATTTATGCACAGTCAAGCGATGACTCATGTCATTTCTTCTGATCGATACACATGTCGCACCCCACTCATAGCTATTACATCACCGCTCACGGTATAAAACGTAGTACATTTCAATCGATCGATATCATGCCCTTGACGGATAGTTACCGCGCTCTACGCACATACCTTTGGTGGACAGTTACTCGACTACAATCATTTCCTTGGCGGATAGTTATCGCGACTACGCTTCATTATCAAGCAGTACCTGCATTACCCGCGATACCGATCGTCAAGCCTCGCTCCTCGACTACACACTTCGGACACACTACTACGGCTTCACCTCGCGCCCACACTAATACACTACGGCGATATAACAATCAAGGCGTTAAGAACTGGCGACTCACTTCAACCTTCTGATTAAATACTTCTACTTCGACATCCACGACTTTCATTCACGGAGAAAACTTCACGATGAGACCCACCCTTCGCTCGCAATCAATTGGAGTCTAGTGAAGGGTGGCCACTCTCACAAAGTACTGCTTGCAAGATGTTAGCGAAGATATTGAGAATAGATTTCTAATCGCTCGTTTTTGTAGGCGAAAGATCCTTATAACATTTGCCGCCATTCCCCAGAACATGAGGCCATAACTTAATAGGGAATGGAAATAGACAAAGTAGACAGATTTGGAAGCTTCAAAGCCACATAACGATTTGATTTTTTTTACAGCTACTGTCTGGTATACTGTGGCAATACTACCCACTGAGTTTTTTTCTAATATGGGTTCCATTCGTCCACATTATGCATTATCTTATTGATATATCCGCAATAAAGCAATTATAATTTCAAAAATATGTATGATAAAATTTATTTTAGGTTCATTGATATGGTGGCGGAATGCTACATTACCGCCGCTGTCCCTGATAACACTTGAACCTTACTCGCGTGTCGTCGTCTGGGGAGCCTCTGGCGGTTCTCTTAAAGTTACCGGCGCGTGGGGGGGCTCCGCGAGGACTTTGGCAGACAAAATTGGTCTTCAGCGATGTCATTTCGTCAGGTAAAAACGATTCTTGTTACGTTGATGAGATACTTTATGAGATTCTTCTGAATTTTATTACGAAGGGAAAGTATCTCGCGGTTAAGGCGTTGGCCTCTTACCGGCATGTGGCGGAGCTTGACGGTGGACTGTTTTGTCCAAGTCTTCTGCGCTCACTTCACGGTAGTTAGAACGACTAATCGTTAAAACTTCCTGAGGTGATGGGTTCGCCCGTTGTAGTTGACAACTCTATTTGTAGTTTAAAACAATGCATTTCTTTAAATAAGTAAATTAAATAAATAAATAAAATAGCATTGCCAGGTCTCTCGCAGCGTTGTCAGTCTCATTACTTTTGTCACACACCTCGGACACGGGGTCACGTACAAAGGAGAAGCTACTCATGGAGAATCAACTGCGGGTGTCGGACTACTGACAACTAACCCCAAACTCAATCATCATCATAAATATTTATTTATTTATTTACCATTTCAATATTGTTTATTTTGCAGGCCTGTAGAAGGGCAGTCCTCGGTAGTGGAAGCTGTACAGAGTGGCAAAAATGTCAGAACTTTGGTGCTAGAAGCTCAGCCGGCCGCGCATAGATCCGTTGCGACATTCTCGTCATTACGCCAAGATATTCTAGCCGATCTGTACAACAACGACAAGGTATGATCCGGCACTTCGTAAACTATTTATAAAAAGTAGTAGTAGTAAACGGAGTCAGGGGCTTGTTTCTAGCCCTTGATCTATATGATCTTTTGTAACTACCCACTCACCAGTATGCGTCAAACAATCTATGCATACTGGCGAGGGCGCTCAAGGGACGTTGTGGCCTGAACAAACACATGTACAACCTCAAGCTCCGGGACACGGAAATGTGTAAGTTCTGCCAAGGGGCAGAGGAAACTCCCCTGCACCTCATGTGCGAGTGTGGCCCGCCGATGCGTAAAAGATACACCCACTTGGGGGGTCATTACCTCCAACCTGAGAAGGTAAAACAATCTGGCGCCAAAATCCTGTTGCGGTTCTTAACCCGTTGAGTATGAGTCAACCAAATCTGGTCACGAAACAATTATCCGTTGAGTACGAGTCGACCAAATCTGGTCGCGCGTTTTTTTCACTTCTTTGACGTTCTCATATTTTTCATAATTATCTAATTGTTTTACAAAATGATATTTCAATATTCTATATTCGAAATTTCAATGCAATCATTGTGCAGTTGTTCTTTTTATGATTGGTGTAGTAGCTTCGTAGTTATAGTACTTTAAGGTCGATGTCGCCGAAAATCCTGCAAAAGAGACAGATGCATCCATGAAAATACCCATTTACTTCAAGGGTTAAATGACACGACGCTTAGCCCAGAACTATAGTAGGTAGCGAACACAATAGAGCCTATAGCAACCAAAATGGAGTCAGTTGAGAGCCAGTAAATAAGGAAGACTAGCGCACATGCGCGGAACGCCGACTGCAGCGCTGCAGTAACGCTATAAAAAAAAATACAAACGGAGCTGCCATGGAATTCACCGACCGAAGTCGAGCCCATCATATAGTATTATTACACTTCTGGGGGGTGAGCAGTGGATTCCGGACTAACGACCGGCTGTGGTAGGTTTAGGACAGCTGTCTTGCCACATGTGAGCGTTCACCTTACCACCCATTTACTCCCCCTTCGAAGCCATAGAATTTGAGATGCCGAAATCGCGGTTTTAGATAATTTTTCTAAGAAGGAGTTGATTATTTTCCTGGAGAGACCAAGATCTTTAAAAAGGTGACAAAAGGCAAGAGAGGGTAGTCATGGATTAAATTTATGAAATTAATATTCAGGTTAAATCAGTCCTTGACTACTTGCCGGGAAAGTCTTTGGGTGACACAACTGTTTTTTTCTTATCTTTTAGGTAAAAGGAGTGAAGTGGATCCGATTCCCAGCCCTTACCAAATTACTTCATGGCCACAGGAGAGGCGAACTAACTGTTCTTACTGGACCTACAGGATGCGGAAAAACCACATTTATGGCTGAATATTCCTTGGATCTCGCCACGCAAGGGGTGAGAATGATTTTGCCTGTGACTTTGCTCAAGTTAATGTCGATTATTTGTTTTACTCATAATATTGGTATAGTTTGTTTACACTATATTTTATTTTTTTTATTAAAATAAAAGCACAATTATTCACTGCAGTACATTGTAACATTAACACTAGAGGCTTGAATGTAAAAAGTGGTAAAATAGAGAGCACCGCAGACCACAATTTTGTCAAATCAACGCCGCCTAACTAGGCCTAGGCCCGTGCCAAGTAGACTGTTACGTACCCCGTCTTAAATTGTATAGTAATAACACTATCATTAAGCTAGTATACAGATACTAACCATCGTAATCCGGTACAGTGTGCGTACCGCTTTAGGAATGCACTGAATTGCATACAATATTTGCGCATGGCAATATTTAATACAGTACTAAAAGGGCAGCCAGACAAGCCGCTACAATAAACGCCTTGCACGTACGCTGTGTGGTATTCATTTCTCCGCTCACGGCAATAGGCCCGAAATCGCGATGGACTCCGTGTGAAACGATAGCTGGAGTTCTGGGTTAATCACATCCTCACGAGGTGACCCCAACTCCACAAGACAGTGTCTTGTGCATACTTTAGACTACTTAATTTTAAAAAGATGCTAGCCGTCAACAATATTAAAAATTAACTAATAACAATAAACACTGTAGGTACTAATTAACTATTCATCTAAAACTAAGTCATCTACATGTTAATGCGTCTTTTAGTCTGTCAGTCTACGAATAATATCTAAAAAATACCTATCCTACAATGCATAATAAGATAGGTGATAGAGAAACACTAGAAAAGTAAATAATCACTACGGCTGGAAAATAACATTTAATAAATGGTGAAATAATCAAATAAATAAAATAAAAATATAAAATACCAACGGAGCTGCCATGAAATTCACCGACCGTAGTCGGGCCCACCATGATACTATTTTTTACACTTCTGGGGGGTGAGCAGTGGATTCCTGACTAACGACCGGCTGTGATAGGTTTATTTAGGACAGCTGTCTTGCCACATGTGAGCTTGCACCTTAGCACCCATTCGCTCCCCCTTCGAAGCCACAGAATTTGACATGCGCAAATCGCTGTTGTAGATAATTTTTCTAGGAAAGAGTTGATTATTTTTCTGGAAATACCAAGATCTTTAAAGAGGTGAAACAGAGATTTAGCTGGCAGGCCACGAGCGCCAACTTCCACCGCGTGAAGGTGAACAGTGAAGCCGTTCCGGGTGACGGCATTTGTGAGATCATGGTATTTATTTAATTTGTACTCGTGGTCTTTTGGGATTTTTGATTCCCATGGGACAGTTAATTCTACGATAAGGGCCATCTTCCGAGATAGAGAGTAAAGAGTTATATCTGGACGCAGGGCTGTGCATCCGAGACTTTCAGGGAATTTATACTGCTTAGAGACCGAATCGACCTCCAGAATCCAATCTGAAGCTTTCTCGATTATTAAGAAAGGCTTTTTAGTTAATAATAATATAATATCGTAATAAATAGAAAAATAATAAATAATAATAATAATAATAATGAATAGCTATAAATGGAAAAATAATATCGCAATAAATAGTTATAGTGATATTTCACAATGAGCAGGTTTATTGTCATACCACAATCTCTTCCAACCAACCCTACTATGAAGTGTTTATATCCGTTATAGTGCCAAAAATATTTTGTCAAAATGTTCTAAAATGCCAAGAGCAAGGTCTATTTTTGTAGATAGTCTATTTTTATATATCTATAGTCAATTTGTATAGCTTTTTATTTTTTTATTTGATGTGTGGGGCTTTTCTAAGGTCTTTATAAACCTCGTAACACTGCGACCATTGCTTATCTATTGTGTTCGCCACCTACTATAGTTCTGCGCTAAGCCTCCCGTCATTTAAGAATCTCAACAGGCTTTTGGCGCCAGATTGTTTTTACCTCCTCAGGTTGGAGGTAATGACCACCTAAGTGGGTGTATCTTTTACGCATCAACGGGCCACATTCGCACATGAGGTGCAGGGGAGTTTCCTCTGCCCCTTGGCAGAACCTGCACATTTTTGTGTCTCGGAGCTTGAGGTTGTACATGTGTTTGTTCTGACCACAATGCCCCGTGAGCGCCCTCACCAGTATGTGTAGATTGTTCCTATTTAACGATAATGCCTCAAGGGCAGTCTTACAGTCGTAAGCCTTAATTAGTGCTTTGGAATGATTCAACCCTGGCGTGTTGTTCCAGTGGTTGACGGATTGTTCTAAACATATGTTTTTGAGCATTAGGTTTGCAAGGCTTTTTGGTATGCCACAGCAAGGTTCAGGAAATTTTGTGCTATTACTGCCACAAACAAAAAAGGTATGACAATGCAAAATTTCGGGTCATAAATATTTTTTTTTTTAAAGTAGCTTTTAGGACATAGGGTCTATGTGTAAAAGCCAGCAAATGACCCCACTAATCCCCCAAAAAATTGTGTCGGTTTATCTGCCAAACAGCCTGTATATTATACCCATATAACTACATAAAATATACCTATTGACCTATATATTTAGTATACTTTAGTTAATTAGAAGTGTTTTTAATGTATTCTACTGTATTATCTGCAGGTGACTACTCTTTGGGGTAGTTTTGAGATCAAGAACTCTCGGTTAGCGCGGACTATGCTTCAGCAAATGGCTGGAGTACCATTGGAAGACCACTTGGACCAGTTCGACAAGTAAGTTTTGTACCACAAATAAGCGTGACGATGACTAAGGGTTTTAATCCAAAAAGTGTGGAAGAACAAATATGAGCTCCCTCTCTCGGACGGCGGATAAACCCGGCAGGGTTTCATCCCGACGCCTTAGCGGCGCGGTTCATTTCTCAGTCAAGGGTGGGTTAGGGCCAAGCACCAACAGATGGCGTTAATATTTAATTAAAATGTTTGGCGGAATTTAAATATTATTAGTGTAGCTCGTATATGAGATATTCGAACCCAAATTTTACAATATAATTTCGGACCAATAAGGCATCTGAGTACCAAATTTCAAGTCTCTGAGTCCAATATTAAATGACTAATGAGCCCTCCTGGTGGATTGATTTCAAGCACAATCTTTTAAACTCTTGCCATGACTAAATTTCAGCTCAATTGGACTAAGCGTTTAGGCGCTATTGTGGAGAAATACAGTCACAGACAGACTTCAAACTGGAAGTAGCCTCATTAGACCAGGGTCGATAATTTTTGAAAACAAAAAAAATAATAGTAGGATGAAACCCGTCAAAAAAGGACGAGAATATAACAAAAATGAAAGGAAAAATAATTTACGGGCGATCTGAGGCCGGGAAGTGGAAGGGGGTGAGTTTTTAAGGGTAAAAAACGGTGTATCTCAATTTCCGGCAAAACTACAAGTCCTATGAAAAAAAATTAAATGACAAAGTTGTAGGTAATAAAGCGACCTACAACTTTCGTGATTATACTTTTTTCACATAACCTCAAAATTTATGTGAAAAATTCAAATAATCAAGTTTTTGGTTTTTTATTTTTATCTTATGCAAAAAAAAATTATTTTCACGAAATTTTGTGAAAACTTATCTTATTATGTCCTAAAGACACTGTAATTTTTTTGATTTGAAATATTCATTTTTTCACCTTATTTTGACTTAATATCGAAAAAACACCCTAATTTTCAATCGAAAATTCTCGCATCAAAATATCAGCTTTTTAAAAAAAGTCAAGGAGTTTTTTGTTCGTTGAAATCTCTTCTTTCTGATAATGTAAAAAAATATATACATTACTATGGTAAATGTTCTCAGAAAATGCAAACAAAAGAAAAAAACTCGAATCCGATTTTTTTTTTTTAATCACTATGTACAATTTTGAGCTATTTAGTAAAATTTACACTTTAATTACTTGAAAAACGTAAGATTCTATATAAAATCGAAGACTATCGCGGTTGTTTGACATTATAAATAGGATAGGAAACGAATTTACCGCGTGAAATTTGTAGCACCCGACGTTTCGGTGACGTTGCAGCCGCCGTTGTCCAGAGTAGACTGAAGGGCTGTCAATCCGTTGTTTTGCGGGTAGGCAGCGTATATATATATATATATATATATATATATATATATATATATATATATATATATATATATATATATATATATATATATATATATATATATATATATATATATATATATATATAGTATTATTTTATATTTATCTATAAAGTATATATTTATTTATATATGTATGTATATATTTATATGTATGTACCTAAATTTAATATTATTACGCTTTCTTATTCTATTTTTAACTTCTCAAATGTACCATAATAATATACAAAGATGTATTACAGCTAGTTACGAAAACCACTATACCTTTTTTTTATATTAAGCCTACCTTAGTACAGGCGAGGCCTAGTTAGGATGGCTTTGAATTTTAAAAATACATGTAATATTATAGATAAATAAAGAATTTTGAATTACTTATCCATTACTTTTTGTCTCTTCGCTGGCATTTCTTCATCGTTAGATTCGACAAACCTTCCCGATTCTAGTAGATCTTGGAAATCTTCAAGACCATCACCGTCTTCGTATCCAATATTATTTTTAATCTGAATTGGTCCTCATCCAAAATTTCATCTGAATCACTAACTTCCTCGTAGGTTTTTTCTTCCACATTGGTGCATTTTTCAGAACCATGACAATTTGAGCATAAATTTGTGCATTTTAAGCCATGTTTTCGGCAGCCACATTTTAAACTGTTACATCCAGTTTCACAGCTGCAGCAAATAGTTTTGAGCAATATTTCCGGAATTAACTCCTTCTATGTAACTACAAAACCTTTCTCAATAATCGAGAAACTACAGATTGGATTCTGGAGGTTGATTCGGTCTCTAAGCAGTATAAATTCCCTGAAAGTCTCGGATGCACAGCCCTACGTCCAGATATAACTCTTTACTCTCTATCTCGGAAGGTGGCTCTTATTGTAGAATTAACTTTTCCATGGGAATCAAATATCCTAAAAGACCACGAGTACAAATTAAATAAATACCATGATCTCGCAAATGCCGTAACCCGGAACGGCTTCACTGTTCACCTTCACGCGGTGGAAGTTGGCGCTCGTGGCCTGCCAGCTAAATCTCTATTTCACCTCTTTAAAGATCTTGGCCTTTCCAGAAAAATAATCAACTCTTTCTTAGAAAAATTATCTAAAACTGCGATTTGCGCATCTCAAATTCTATGGCTTCGAAGGGGGAGTGAATGGGTGGTAAGGTGAACGCTCACATGTGGCCAGACAGCTGTCCTAAACCTACCACAGCCGGTTCGTAAGTCCGGAATCCACTGCTGTTAGGTAGGATAAATTCCCTGAAAGTCTCGGATGCACAGCCCTGCGTCCAGATATAACTCTTTACTCTTTATCTCGGAAGATGGTCCTTATCGTAGAATTAACTGTTCCATGGGAATCAAATATCCCAAAAGACGAGTACAAATTAAATAAATACCATGACGGCATTTGCGAGAAATGCCGTCACCCGGAACGGCTTCACTGTTCACCTTCACGCGGTGGAAGTTGGCGCTCGTGGCCTGCCAGCTAAATCTCTATTTCACCTCTTTAAAGATCTTGGCCTTTCCAGAAAAATAATCAACTCTTTCTTAGAAAAATTATCTAAAACTGCGATTTGCGCATCTCAAATTCTATGGCTTCGAAGGGGGAGTGAATGGGTGGTAAGGTGAACGCTCACATGTGGCAAGACAGCTGTCCTAAACCTACCACAGCCGGTTCGTAAGTCCGGAATCCACTGCTCACCCCCCAGAAGTGAATTCTATGGCAGCTCCGTTTGTATTTATTATTATTGGGCATAATCCCACGTTGATGTTGCTTCCAGCCCCAATCTGTTGCTGTCAGTTCGTTACCTAGCCAAGTTTGAAGTTGATAATATGCCCTTTAACAATGTTGTTCTGCTGCACCTTCTGTGGTTGGAAGATTTGCCAATATGAAAGATGATTTAATTTTTGCCAATTGATATTTTTGAAATCTTAATTGATTCAGTGTTATATTATTATTTTTACATTTATAAATAGATTTGATTAATTGTAAACCATTTTTTTCAATATCTTTTTTGTTTGCATCTTTTTTTAAAAAATATTGGCCAAATTTGACACATTTTTATCGTCTAATAATGAATTTACAATAGTCTTCTTTCCTTTTCCGGCAAATCCAGATGTTGTATCGCAACCAGAAAAACAATGCAGAAATGCAACGATATTTTTGAAGGATTCATATTTGAAACTATTAGACGTGAAAAATAGATCTTTTACATTTCCAGAACCTGGTTTGAGAAAATAAATGTCATGATTATTTGAAGTTAATTGATTCAAAAGGACCAAAAGATCAATATCTTGACCCACAACAATGACAGTTTTATTGGTATCTCTGGCAATTTCTATCGAAGTTTTAATAATGTCTGCATCAGCATCTTCTTCTGCTTGTTTACAGGAAAATCCTTGTGACTGTAATCTTTTCATTAACGTTTTTATTATTTTGTCCTTGTTTTTCTCGTTAGATAATTTTTTTTCTTGCAGAAATGGTATTTTTGTATGGTTTTGATAATCAAACTCTGGAATATTGTCTGAGGTTTTCCTACGACTACGTTCTCCTTTTTTAGTTGAAGTAGCTGCTGGTACTGTTGTCACAGTAACTGATTTTTTAATTTCGGGGTACCCATCAAAAACGATATAGCTGCTTGCTGCGTAATGTTTTTCTACATAGCGAAAATATTTATTCGTGATCTCTTCCACCGTTTCAATTTTCTGCCAAATTACTTTGTGCAGTAAAAATCCACCGTCGACGACATGCACAATACCGTCAGAATGCGTTGGTCCATTCGCACTCACAAATAAATCGTAAAGTTGAGATTTAACATTTTTTCTGAGGCCATTTTCTGTAAAAAGTGACAATGGGTGCAAGCTCGTATTGTAAATAAGATTCCATATATTTTTTACTGTCAATTGTTAAAGATATTCTTTGGAATAACAATAATGGATCGATTGCTATAATATCTCTGTTTACTTTAACGGAAGATTGGACCGTTTTTAGAGACAAGACTTTGTTTTTCCTTTTAAATTTGACACTGCCAAAATTCATTCCAACAATAGCTTGCAAAGATTTTTTCCCTTCTTCAAACGTTTCGTAGCAATTTACAGAATTACTGCCAATAATTCCAGAAAATATTGACATGTTATCAGTCTCTGGAAAATGATCATACCTGTTATTTTTTTTTTGTAATATTTGTAAATCAGCTATATCTCTTTTTATTCGATATTCCCTGGAATCAATGTGTTGCTCTGTAGTTGCGAAAGAAACATTACAAAAATCTTCCATTTCATTGCAAACTTCGACAAGTATGATCATTGTTAATACGAATTTTGTTAAAACACTTTCAGACAAACCACGACCATGTGTAAGTCCACCCTGAGTTTTCATAGATCTCATCAAAACTTGCTCGATCGTCATATCTGTCCAAACTCCCGACCAAAACTTGTGAGTACGTCTAATCGTAAAGAATCCTTCGATGAATCGTGTAAGTTCATAATCATCATTGATTGTGTCTTTAAGCTTACGCATATCTTGGAGATAATGATGAGCAGATTTTGCGTATAAAAAGTGCCCACTTGCATGAAAATAGGGAAGCATTCTTTCCACACATTTTAAATGTAATTCCCAATTACCTGCACGTTCAGCCCGTATGAAATCTTTAACGAATGAGATCATTTGCCAGTACTGCATCCAAAGTTTTGCAGTAGGACCTCTTTTTTGTACTAATTTTAAATGCTCGATAAATTTTTCTTTTATGATCTTAAAATCTTCGTGATGGAAACTGTCTGTTTCTAAATCCAGCAAAAATGTATCCATTAATCCCTTTTCTGTGTCCGACAACTCCATCGATGAAAAAATTAATTCAGACAAGGCGAGCTGTACTAGAACATGTTCTCTGATAGCTCGTGCATAAGCGTGCCCGGAAAGAGCTTTATCTGAAGAATTTTCTGCATATATTTCACAAAAAGCTTCCTTAAGTCCACTACCATCCATGATGAATCCAATCGCTCCAAGGAACGACATCAATAAATGAAATCCCCCAAGTCTTACTTGGATTGACGTCAAATTGTAGGGATCATTATCTAAATCAATACTGGCTAAGATTTCACGAGCTTTGTGGTACAGCGGTTGGTCAAACGTCACGAAAACAATCTTTTGCTCTTGTTTTTGGCATTGTTTAGCCGCTTCTACCAACGATGTAAAAATGGTATCATAATCACTCGGTGGATTTTTTATAAACGGCACAGGAATAATTTTTGAAGTATGATAAGGCAAATTAGTATATAACTTCTCCATGAACCCATTCCAACCATCGGATTTGTTGTTTGCAAATTTTGAATAAGACCATGTAAAATCTGCCGAAGAAATTTCATAGATGTCCGTAACGTCTAAAATATCTTCTACCTGAACTGCTTTCAATCCATCGGAATTTTTGTTTTCAAAACGTTTCAATTTCACAAATCCAATTTCGCCTATTTCTTCAGAAGATGGAATCTGTTTTAATCTAGAGATGGTTTTCTTTGAAGCAACACTAGACGCCGGAGTAACGATTATTATTCCACCCATTGCATGAAAAGTATTCTTGCCATCAATCGTGCATGTATTATGACCTGCATTGTCATAAATAAATTGAATGTATGAATCTGGAGAAAACGTATGATTAGCAGGGTCCTTGATAATCGACGCTTCAAAGCGCAAAGTTTCTTTTTATGAGGAGCACAAACCTAAATTAGATAATGAGTCGATCAATCTTTTAGAGACATATTTTTTGTGAATCATTGACGACAAACCAAGTAAAATTGGAGATAAAAAAGAACGTGGCCTTACAGATGTGATGATACAATGAGACATTGTGGCCACTTTTTATCCATCATACGAACATTATTTGTACTCTTTTCTTTTTACTTTTGCACACAATATTCAAAAAAACTTGCAAAGATTCAGGAACATCCTTAAAGAGATTGCCTTCGTTTAAATCTGGAATTTCGTAGTAATTCATATCGTATACTTTAGAACGTATATCTTCTAAAACAATTTCAGCAGCCATTTGAACAATTCTACTTCGTTCGTCTTCTTTTCTTTTTAATCTTTTTTCGTACCAGTCTTTGCAGAGTTTCTTACTTGCAGTACCATTTTTGTATAAAATTATCATGTCTTTTTTAATTTGTCGCGGAGCAACAAACATGCACAAAACCCACCTACTCAAAATATTATAAAAGGAAAGGACCGGAAGAAGACTCCACCCGAAGGCGGCAGGAAATGGTATCGCCGAGGTGCAATGGCGACACCGGAATTAAGGAGATGGCGATGTGCAATGCCATCACTAGGATTACCTACCCCGAACGCCCAATAATCAAACACGTCTTAAGTGCCTCCAACGAGGCGTTTATTTTATCATCACAAACAAGCCGTCAACGAGAAGCTAAAGCAAACATCGAAATAAATGGGAGAGAAAAGTACAAACCGTCGCAAATCTATCCGCCGTGTTTCGCACGCAAAACGTCACGAAGAAAACAAACAACGAAAACCACATCGCAGCGACTTCTCAGCAGAGAGCTTTTCATCTTATACCACGGCAGTCCGAAGACTGGTGGCGAAGGGGAAGGTAACAACTGAGGGCGCCGCGACACAGTGTAAACTCAATAAAAACACGAAAAAACTAACGCGCAAACACGAATCACTTCTGGCGACTTTCCAGTCCAGAGCCTTACATCCGGTGGCTACTCGAAGTAGGTCGGGGGAGGGGTCAACCGGTGGCGTCCAGAAGCGATAAACGTGCGAAATTAAATGTGCGAAACACGACACAACTGAAGCTCAAGCGCCGCCCGCGGGACGTCAGCTCGCGGGGGCAGACGGCGGGCGACTGAAGTGTGGCGCCCCGAGCAGGTGTATATCTGGCGACCGGCCGGAGTGAAGGAGACAGCGCGAGACAAGAGGGAGACGAGGCGACCGCCGCCACGGCAAATAATATATATAGGCGATAGTGTGTAAGGAGAATCAATCAATTTGTACGCGACACTTTTGGAGAAATAAACAATTACTGCAATTCCAATATCGATCGCGAGTTTTCATTCTAACGACGGAAATCCTCTCTTGAAAATGCTCCTTCAATTTGTTATTAATAGTTGTGTAGTCTGGGATATCTCCTGAAAATCCCTCTTTTATTTCATTGACAGAAAATTGACATTCTGTTCCGTTGTCAACGATATAATTAATAAGATAATTAATAAAATTCTTAGTGTTCTCACATGCTGAGCGTCCCCTTTTTCTTTCAGTTCTTTTGTGATAAAAAGTAGACATACAACCAGTGTGATAATGCGCTTTTATAGCGACTAAATCTGGCACATTTTTCAAACGAGCTGAAATGTTTTTATCGAAATCATTTAATGTGTTTTGTTGTTTAACCCCTCCTCTCGCTAAGTAAAAATTCAGCTATCACTTTTGCGCGCGACATATTCGCGCGAAAAATCGACGCGAGTCGACGACCTTGATACAAACGACCATAACTTGTAAACCACTACACCGATTATAAAAAGAATAACTGTAAAATGACCGCATTGAAATTTGAAATATAAAACATTATAACTTTATCTCGTAAAGCAATTAAGATAATAATGAATAAATATTACAAAATTGGCGAACTGAAAAAACTCGCCTATAAAATCATTTCGATTTTTTTGTCACAAAATACGTAAAATATGCAAAAATTGTAAATACAGTTATGTTCTTTATTAAATGCTTTACCAAAACCATTTTTTGACCTATTTGCATGCAAAAATATTTATTTATTCAGCCAAAAAAAATTTTATGTATTCTCGTAAAAAAAAAAATTTAAAAATTTTTAATTTGTGACTACTTATGGTATTTTTTTATATGAAATTCTTTCAAAATAACTTTATTACTACATCACACTTCTTAGAAATCACACCAGAACTTTTAGCTTTGTCTGATATTACAGAAAAATCTAAAGTTTTGAGAGTTTGCGTCCAAAACTTAATAATAAACTTTGAATGCTCATAATATAAAATTCGTTAGATTTTTTCAATTAGATTGTCTTATCCTAGACTTATTATATGTCTAATAACTAATTACTATACTCCAAAGAGTCACATTTCATCGAAAAACTATGGAAAATCGCACTTTATTCTCTCAAAGTAATTATCAAAACAAGTTTCTTTGCGCGAGTCATATTAGAAAACAAGATATAATGTTCAAAATACGCCTAATTATGTGATAACTTAGGATATAAATGAAGCAATACTTATTTTGTTAGTAAATTAAAGCGACATTACGTCATATTTCGCAATATATCGGGATATTTCATAAACATTACAAAATAATAACAACCATTTTTTCGCGAGCCGTTTGTTGTCGCCGAAGTGTTTTCTTTAAAAATTCGTGAAAAACAGCAAATGGACTATCTCAAATGACTAATCCTCATTCCGAAACTACTTAAAATGCAAATTACTCACTGTTCTCCAGTAAATAACACTCAAACACTGCACACACACCATTTTTATCACCCATTTCGCGGAAACGTAAGCGGCCGTGTTGGTTGCCGGCGGACACTAGCGTTTGACGTCTATGCTCACTTTTTAAATCGTCCTTCGATATTGCCAGACGGAAATCTTGAATTAAAGATATTTTGGCCATATCGTAGCGCCCTCAGAAAGTATATAGTACGGCGTGTCGAATTGTAAATTGCATTTTTCGCAGCGGCGAGCGTTTGGTCCCGTATAGAACGTTACGGAGTGTTAGGCGGCCGACATTTGGTCCCCCAGGGGATGTTACGGAGCGACCGGGTTAATATATTGCAATATATTATCTCTTGTATCATTACTTTGAACAGATAAAAAATTTTCTTTTGAAATATTACCGAAAAACCCACCGCAGAGAAAGCAATGAGATTGAAAATTAATTCTAAGAGCGTCTTTATTTATTTCCTTTCATTCCGTTGATTTTCTATGTCTTAAACTAAACTACAGAATGTAGCTATTGCAGTTTCATCATTATATTGACTTTGATAAGTTCGATGAATAAAAGCTGATGCCAAAGTCTCAAATTTTTTGTATTTATTGTCGATTCTTTTCTTGCTAGACCCCACTAAACGATTCAAAGCTGCTTGTTTTATTTCATACATTTGCTTATCATCTGCTTTATTGCAGATTATACAAACAGATTCATCCATATTGGTAATCTGAAAAGACAAAATCAAATTAATAATGCCTTTACAATTTTATCATAAGTACTTACACTGATAAAAAATTTAACTTGATTCAAAAGAAAAAATCTTTAACAAAGAATACCATTTAGAAGAAGACGATTTTTTTAATTCAAGAGAAAAAATTCTTGGTCAAGAAATTATTCTCAGTTCAAGAATTTTAGCTCTTGACTCAAGAAAATCATCTTCTTCAAAATGCTATTCTTGGTTAAAGATTTTTTCTCTTGAATCAAGTTAACTTTTTTATCAGTGTATAACTAAATTTGTTTGTGCAAAAAAAACGAACTTATTATTTTTAAATCATGTACTAAAATATTATTCGACTTTAATTTTTTAGGTTATTTTACATTAACCCCTCCTCTCACGAAGTAAAAATTCAGCTACCACTTTTGCCCGCGACATTTTCAAGCGTAAAATCGACTCGAGTCGACGACCTTGATACAAACGACCATAACTTGTAAACCACTATACGGATCATTAAAAAAATTACTGTAAAATGATCGCATTGAAATTTGACATATAAAAATTATAACCTGGAAATTGGGGGAGTCGGCCGTTGGTCCCGCAAGGGATGTTAGGGAGTTACCGGGGCATACTATTTATGACGGAAAATATTATTATTTTTATTTTAGAGTTGATTGATACAGATTGAAATATAGTTAGTATTTACCTTGCTATGTAGATTCCAAAAGTGTGTTTTAAAGTAAATTTGTCACAGTTTTCTTGAAGTAACTCAGCCTGCACGTGTATTTTTATGAACGATGTTGTTTACTGCTCTGTATCTCGAATACTGGCTAACGGTTTTTACAGCTGCTACGAAATAACAGGTAGAAAGACCTAGACCCGCCTAGCCCCTTCCCCACTTCTCTGTGAAATACCTTTTGATGGGCTAAAATTATCACTAGGTAACTCAGGTATATAAGTTATCTTAAAATAGCAATAAATAGGCATCTATGCACATAATTTAAAGAATATTCTACAACTTTCTCAAAATATTGTAGATGTCTTATTAAATATTAACTTATTTGGTTGTTAATTATAGTAGTAGATTTCGATTTGTATTTTTTTGTTTATCGATGTAACATAGAATCTTACGTTTTTCAAGTAATTAAAGTGTAAATTTTACTAAATAGCTCAAAATTGTACATAGTGATTAAAAAAAAAAAATCGGATTCGAGTTTTTTTCTTTTGTTTGCATTTTCTGAGAACATTTACCATATTAATGTATATATTTTTTTACATTATCAGAAAGAAGAGATTTCAACGAACAAAAAACTCCTTGACTTTTTTTAAAAAGCTGATATTTTGACGCGAGAATTTTCGATTGAATATTAGGGTGTTTTTTCGATATTAAGTCAAAATAAGGTGAAAAAATGAATATTTCAAATCAAAAAAATTACAGTGTCTTTAGGACATAAAAAGATAAGTTTTCACCAAATTTCGTGAAAAAAAAAGTTTTTTGCATAACATAAAAATAAAAAACCAAAAACTTGATTATTTGAATTTTTCACATAAATTTTGAGTTTATGTGAAAAAGTGTAATCACGAAAGTTGTAGGTCTCTTTATTACCTACAACTTTGTCGTTTAATTTTTTTTCATAGGACTTGTAGTTTTGCCGGAAATTGAGATACACCGTTTTTTACCCTTAAAAACTCACCCCCTTCCACTTCCCGGCCTCAGATCGCCCGTAAATTATTTTTCCTTTCATTTTTGTTATATTCTCGTCCATTTTTGACGGGTTTCATCCTACTATTATTTTTTTTCACTTTTTACCATTTTTAAAATTATCGACCCTGGTCTACATGTCAACAAAATAAATATTTCCAACTTCATCTCGAAAAGAAAAATTGCACGACTACAATATTTTGCCTTATTATTGGTTGTTGGGCCAGAAAAGTAAAATAAGTGGCATAAAAATTACCAGGTGGGCTAAAATAGTTTAGGAAACGTTGCTGAAGGCAAAAATCACATAAAAGCTCCGCGGGTGTCAGCCTACTGATAACCAACCTCAAACTCACATATCATTATGAAGTTTGTTTCGACGATGTTGCAACCGCCGTTGTCCGGGTCATCTGTTGTTCGGCGGGTAGGCGGCAAACTGCTGCTGTTACTACGCAGATTATAACAGTGGTGGGGCGGCAGGTTCAGCAAGTGCGAATTTTTAAAATCCGCTGTGCACACAAGGTGGTGAACGATTTCATGCAGCCTGGGCCACAAGATCCATTTTGTTATCGGATCGGCTCAACTCACGATTCAGCTCCTATTCAGAAGCCTCCTCGAGTGGAAGGCTACCCCGGGTAAGACTGAGGCCTGAGACCGTGTCTCAGGCCTCAGAGCCGGTGGACCGGATTCTCCCGGCGGGATTTCATCCCGGCGCCACTGGACGGTTTGCGCACTGGTCGGCGAAGCCAATCGGTTGTGCATTCTGACTAATTGCTGAAGGGGCCTGGAGACTATGGAAATACATTGTTTCCTAAGCAGCGGGGGTGAATGTTTCACCTGATGTCATGCCATTTTTGAAATGACCTTGGACCACTCGATCCTGTGTGGCACTACGGGCAAAGAACGCCCAGGTCCGCGATAAATTCAAACTGAATTACCGCTGTAATACAACAGGTAGAGGTTGCGTAAGCGACTTCGGACCTGTAACCAGTCGGGAGGACGGAGGTATCCTGAAGGTTAATTCCAGGCGGAGATATCCTGCCAAAACTGGTAGTTAGGGGGTGAGGCTGCCCGCTGGGTACGTTTCCCGGTGCCACAGCTGAAAGAATGATCTATATCGTTATACCAGCCTGGGGTGACCGGTTCGCCCGTTGTAGTCGACACCGCCATCCTGTGCATACAACTATCACTGTACCCTGTGTTATGTTCTTGCTCTGCGATAGGCATTGAGAACATTTTAAGAAAAGGGCTATATGTCGTAGGGTTAGAAACAATCCTCTCTATTTAAGTTCGGGGTTCTTCTTATTTCAATGGCTTCTCGGATCATGAGGGGAAACTAAAGTTGTTCTTTAGATAGCGTAATGGGATTTTGAATCTGTGCTCAGTGGTTAGTTCCGCTATCCGATATGTGTTTGCAAATCGCCAATTTTTTTTGCTGAACATTTATAGCAGCTTTGATGTGTTTCATCAGTCGAGAGGCTATAATAATAATAATAAAAAACTTTTTATTTCAAAATAAAAAAGGCGAGCTTATTGCCTTGCGGCAATGTCTATCAGCTAACGGCTATACGCCGTTTGGTTTGGCAACCCGCAGAACAACGGTGATGATTGACCGCACTTGAGTCTACCCTGGACAACTACAGTTGCAACAGTGCCAAAATGGGAGAAACACATAATTGCAATTGCTAAAAGAGCCAACTCTACTCTATATCTAATAAGGAAGGCTTTCCAACATCTGTCAATAGAGGTTTTTATCAAGATCTACAAGGCATATGTGAGACCTATTCTTGAGTATGGCTATCAGATCTGGAACCCTTACTTTTGCAAAGGTGTAGATATTCTGGAAAAGGTTCAGCGAAGGGCAACCAAAATGCCAGTGGGCCTGAAGAATAGGAATTATGAAGATCGCTTAAAATTACTTGGAATTACAACACTCAAACAAAGAAGACAAAGAGAGACATATAAAATTCTATCACACTATTACGATGTACCTGCACTGAAGAATATTTACAAATTCAGCGTCAACACAAATCTTCGAGGTCACAACAAAAACCTCAACCGTACAAAATTTAAATCTAATCCTCTTAAGAACGTTCTGCCAAATAGAGTGGTGGACATGTGGAATAAACTACCATTTGAAGTGATTAGTGCAATCTCTGTCAATCAATTTAAAAACAGACTCGATTTGTACCTAAAAACTTGTTAGTATTGTTTATATTATATTGTTATTATTGTTTAGCTTTACAAGATCTGATCTGGATGTATCAGCAATGCTGCCTGTCCAGAATAAATAATAATAATAATAGTAAAACGTCGGGTGCTACAACTTTATGCGGTAAAATTAACTTTAACAAAATTAACTTTATGTTTTTACTTTTCCAACAGTATTGTGAATTCTCGGAAAGTATTGTGAATGCACATTTTTTTTTTGAGATGAAGAATTTATGCATTTTGACCCCCCCCACCCTCTACCCCCCCCCCCCCCCCCCTGAGATGACAAACCATTTTCAGACTGAAGTCTGTCTGTAAGTCTGTATGTGTGTGTATGTGTGTATTCCTCCAAGATAGCGCCTAAATGCTTCGTAAACGTATGAGTTACCATAACTATTTATTTCAGATATGCTGACGAATTTGAACAGCTGCCAATATATTTCCTGCTCTTTCATGGAACACAGACAATTAAAATTGTTATGGAGGTGAGAATGTCAATATATAGATAAAGAATGCTTTAGATCAAGGACGGTGCACTTACCGCTACGGCAAAGTCCTTGCTGTTATTCGCGGTAATTAGCCTCTCAGTAACTCGTGCCAACAAGGGTTTGACAGTACCCTCCAAACCCCCAATACAGTTTGTGCGGGATGGCTCTAAAGGCAAAAAACATTTCACTACAAAGATTTCAAAGATTAGCATACATTGATTTGGCGTTCGTGCTGTCTCGCATCCTTAATGGCAGCAGCCAAGAGAGAATTGTGCTCGAGGCAGCCTGAGACGCCACGCATGAAGCCTTTTTGTACTGACACTCCAAGGTACTCGTTCCGGTGCATGAATTCGCTCATCCTCATGTGGACTATGCCAAAAAAGATTTTGGCCACAGTATCTGTCAGAGCAATGGGCCGAGCGTCCTTTGGTCTGGTGCAAACTGGGACCTTCGGAATTAAGATGACTGTCGCTCGGCCGAAATTCTGTGGGACTACACCGCTATTCCATATATGTCGGAAGATGGATCCTAAATATTGCAGAAGGCAGGGGCACTTTTTATACACTAAGTAGGGAATACCATCGGGACCTGGAGTAGAGCCGGACGGCTTCCTTTTTATTTGATTTAAAATCTCATCTAGAGATGGGGGTTGAGAGACGAAAGCTACCGTAGGCAGGTGCGGAGGTTTAATGCCCGGAGGAGGGCTGTACATATGGAGCCGCATTGGATCCTCATAAGTGGTCGAAAAGTATTCCGTGGCCATTTCTTCTGGGATTTGGATTGTGCTCTTAGCGGCAGACAAAACCTTTTTACTGTAGTTAAAACGGTTTTTGTCAAACCGGGATTCCTCTTTGGACTTGAGAAATGCTTCTTTGCGCTTGTTGTTTTCCGTGGCTACGCTCTGTATCAGTTTGAGTATAGAGCGGTACGCGCGCGAGAAGTTGTGGCAAAGGGCCTTATCTCCGGCTTTCTTGGCTTCACGTAGCTGGCGACGAAGTAGCCGCTTCTGCCTACGGAGCTTTGCTTTGAATGCGTTTTCTCTGTGAACCGGGTCGACATGGGTAGATTTTGGGTAAACACCCGAGAAGTATTCATGGACCGCCACCTGGAAGGACGACAGTTGAACACTGGCAGGGGCATTACGGTTCACAGAGTGGTCAAGGATTGAAGTTAAATTACTATTGTGAAATTCCCAATCCTCTTTCGCAAGTGAAGGGAATTTTAGAGGAGGGAAAGATATGATTGGCGCAGGTCGTGGAGACCGGTCGGGTGACAAACTGCGGGCAGATGTGGAGTCTAGGGACGTGTGAGGTTCGACTCTGTCCGTGACTCCTTGCGACGGTTTAAGACACTGCCGTGCAGAGTCGCTATCATCATGCACAGCAACATGCTTGTTTAGCCACGCCAGACGTTTATATTTCTTTTTACAGTAAGGGCAAACAAGGTCCGGTATTTTCGCCATGTCGTTTTGTGGGGTTTCGTCTGAGGTAGCGGGAATTCTCCCCCCCCTGATAGGCCGCTTGGGGGCATGTTTTCTTTTTTTCCTTTTTTGCTTTAGTTTAATCGGATCTGGCTTGCAAGGCCATCGATCCGATGCGTTCTTTCACGCCGTCCACTGTCTCTCCAGCTGTCACAACTCTATCGTTGTTGTCATCCTGATAAACAGGACAACTCTATCGTTGTTGTCATCCCTGATGTATGGGATTTTTTTTCCGAAAAAATAAAATGTATGGGAAAATGTTTTTTCTTTTATTTTATTTTCCCTTATTTTCCAATGTTTTAATAGTTATTCTGCTATTCGGGACGGAGACAAATACAACAAATCAAAAACCATGAAAATCGGTCTAGCCGTTCTCGAGCTACAAGTGTTCGAACAAACCTGACTTTGTTATATATATATAGATGACTTGCGGATGAGGTGCTCACTCCACTTCAGATCATTTACTATCGTTATGCCCTGTTTTCTTTCAGATTTTTTAATTAATTATCAATCTTATATCCTCCTTGAATAGATAAATTATTACCGCATTTTTATTTTCAGTAGGCCGTGGAGCATGCAACTTATGTCCATGATGTGGAGCATGTCATCATAGACAATGTTCAATTTATGATGGGAATTGGGGAAGAGACATCCAGGCAGGTTATGGATAAGTTCTGGAGACAGGACGCCATCATTGCGTCCTTCAGAACATTCGCCACGAGAAGAAATTGTCACGTCACTCTGGTCATGCATCCTAGAAAGGTAAGTAATCACATATCGCAGCTCGAATACAGTGATAACTTGAACAATTCCAGTTGTGCTACCACAACTAGCTAGTTAGTTAGTTAGTTTGTCTGGGTTTTTTTTCTCGCACTTTTCTATTTATGTTTATGTTACTCTAGCCAACCCAGGCTGTCCCAGAAGGTTAGCAGCCTGTTTGGGTTGCTACAGGCCTCCGGGACAGATGCTGGAGATTGTAGTATTCTTGCCCGTTGCTCTGCCACGCTCCTGCATTCCATGAGCACATGCTGTGGCGTTTCTTCTTCCTCCGTGCTTCCTCTGCATAGAGGGCTGTCTGTCACACCTATGGTAAAGAGGTGTTTGTTTAGGGGACAGTGGCCTGTCATAGTACCTATGACTTTACGGATGTTGTCCCTTTTTAATCTGGTGAGGTTGCGGGCAAGTTTTTAGACGCTTCCGGAACCGCATTCTTTGTAAGCCTGCATCCTGCGTTTTTTTACCATTCTGTAAGGTGGGTTTCATCGGTGTTCCTGCATAGCCATGTTTTTTTTGGGCCTCAAGGGTTTTATGGGCATCAAGGGTTCCGGTCCATATACTATTTTCTTTGATCCCCTTCTGGCCGGTTCGTCTGCCAAGTCGTTGCCCAGTACCACAACTAGATAGATAGATAGATAGAGATTCTTTATTGCCCATTATACAAAAACATACAAAAGGCTGACTTAATGCCTAAAATACAATCTCTTACAGCCAACCTTCGTGGAAGTGTAAAAATTTAGGTGCCAAGAGATAAATTTCGTTTCTCTTAAAACTATATACGGAAAAACTCTATTTTATGTTAAATGTTAAACTTTATTATACAGCTATTACTTTAAAGAAGACATTATTCTATCGAATTATTCTTATATTTTTCACTGTATTATTATATTGTCAAAATGTTGTTATATATACTTATATGTGTGTATTTTGTCACGTATTTGGTGAGTATTTATTATAAATATATACGACTTATACTCACAATTTTTATATCTCACAAATTCAGCCTTTACAAGTATTCTACTATACACGTATTTGCAAGTACACCAACGCAATTTGCCATTATTTTACCTTCCTTGCTAGATAAATATGTTTTACTAGATGCATATACCAGGCACAATTATTTATCAAAATGAATGATCTGGCCTATTCGTTAGATGAACTTCAGCAAATTACTTGCGAGGTATTCGACTGCTTGGGGATGTGCAAAAAATTTATTAAAAATATCAAAGGCATTAATATCCTCACTATAAATATTCGGAGTATAAATAAAAACTTTTCCAATTTTCTACTGCTTTTGCATAGTTTCGACTACCTTTTCGACGTTTTAATATTGACCGAATGCTGGATTAATGATATGTACACTCCAAAAATCATAAACGGGTTCACTTCTTATTTTTCTAATGGCATTAGGTTACAGAATGATGGCGTAATTATCTATGTAAAATCTAAACTGCAGGGGGTAGTAACGGAAATAATGGTTGACGAATCCAACTGCCTTCATCTGCTGCTAGATGGACGCATTAACATATTCGCAATATATAGATAGATCTCCGAGTTATCCTAATTTAACACGTTTTTTGCTATCATTAGATAGGCTATTAGAATTGTATACTAGTGAGTCTAATCTCATCGTAACCGGAGACTTAAATATAAATATCATAAATGAAAAACACCGGCAAGCAGATGACTATCTGGACATGATGGCTCACCATGGTCTTTACTCCGCTATTGATAAGCCAACCAGAATTGATGGGTGCCATATTAGCTGTATTGACCATTTCATGGTAAAGTCGAAACTTCAGGTGAAATCTTTTATTTATGAAGCATGTATTACTGACCACTTTGCCATTGGTATATGTATATCTAAAAACATGAATAAAACTTTAAAGAAAAATATTATCAAAAAAATAACTAATAAAGAACTCTTTTTAGAAACAATTAAAGCTATGGATTGGAATCCAGTTCTTCAAAATTGCAATACTAACTTAGCAGCTGAACTTTTCCTGAATAACATTACCCTTGCCATTAAACTTGCGTCTACAGAAAAAAAAACAAAAATTAGTCGATCGAAAATTAAAATCAAACCCTGGATAACGGATAGACTATTGTCATGTCTTAGGAAACGTGATAAAATTCATAAAATGATAAGATGCAATCCTAATGACATACAACTCCTAACTTATTATAAAAAATACCGTCATATATGTAAAAGGCTCATTGAAAAGACAAAGGAAAATTACTACAAAGAAAAGCTTAAGGAAGTAAATGGAGATCCAAAAAAAACATGGAACATTATCAAGGACATAGCTTATGGTAAAAGTGAACAGAGACCAATACACTCAATTAAAATTAACAACGAAGAAAAAACGATTGATCAACATCCTAAAGAAACCTTAAATTACATCAATAAATATTTTGTCACTATTGGAGAAAACCTAGCAGGCCATATTCTTAAGAATCTGAATAGTACTGAGACCGCGTTGGCGGACGCCATCGATATTACGCAGAAAAAACCGTCTTTATTTAAATTCACTCCAACTAATATTGACGAGGTCAGTAAAACAATTAGAAGCTTAAAATCTAACTGTGCTCCTGGTTATGATGGAATCGATGGAGATTTGCTTAAGATTGACTACGTCTCAGAGCCCATAGCTCACATAATAAACCAAAGCTTTATTACGGGTGTCTTTCCGAATTGCCTTAAATCAGCCAAGGTACGGCCTATACATAAATCAGGGAGCACTGACAGTATTACCAACTATAGACCAATCTCCTTGCTAAGTATCACCTCGAAAATTATAGAAAAAATTGCTAAATCTCGGCTTGTATCATATATTGAGTCGGCAAAATTGCTCTCCAACAATCAGTACGGCTTTAGGCAGGGTCGAGGAACAAACGATGCGATTAATTCTGTAACTGAATATATAGCAAAAAACATCGATAATGGCAAGAAACCCATCGCTACGTTCCTCGACTTGTCTAAGGCATTTGATACTGTATGTCATAACATTTTACAACGTAAACTATTGAGTTACGGCATAACTGGCAAGGAGAATCAGTGGTTCAAAAATTACCTAGAGGACAGATCGCAGATCACGGTAATCGATGGAATCGAAAGTGATAATGCAAAAGTTCGATATGGCGTTCCCCAAGGCAGTGTCCTCGTCCCGGTCCTCTTCCTATTGTACGTCAACGAGATATGTGACCTGCCACTCGGGGACAACACACGGATCGTCTCTTTTGCAGATGACACTGTCCTGCTGACGGTAGCCAATTCATGGAAAGAAGCTTTCGAAAAATCGCAGATGAATCTAGACATTGTGAAAGGTTGGCTAGATAGACACGTGCTGACGCTGAATGCTTCAAAGACTAAAATGGTCTCATTTGGATTGCGATCAGACGTTACAACAAGCGAATTCCAACTAAAGGTTCACTCTATCAACTGCCCTAAGCCACCCAACTGCGCCTGCCCGATCCTTCATAAAGTAGGCGAGATTAGGTATCTTGGTTTGACCATTGATTCCAAGTTAACCTGGAAGAACCAACTAAATGAACTTACATCACGCACTCGAAAGTTAGTATACGTCTTTCGTGAGCTACGTAATATTCTGGCAAAACCGACGTTAAAAATTGTGTACACGGCGCTTTGCCAAAGCTTATGGATGCACGGTATCATTGCATGGGGGGCCTGTACGAAACAAGTACTTGAACCACTGGTTAAAGCCCAGAAATTATTATTGAGGGTTACTTACAGAAAACATCCCCGCCATGACTCTGACCTGCTGTTCAGCGAAGCAAGTGTTTTGGATATTCGTCAGTTGTTCGTGAAACAATGCCTAATACATTTTTACAAGACCTTAGAGAAACGTTCCCGAAGCCAGCAGCAAAGACCAACTAGAATGGCTGAAGGGACGAACTATGTAATTCCTCACGTACATACAACCTTTGCCCAAAGACAGTTTTATTTCATCGCCCCAAAAATTTTTAATACTTTAGAAGAGTCAGTAAAAAATGTTCAAAATATACACCAATTAAAGATAAAAGTAAAAAAATGGCTCCTTTACAAAGTAGGTCGTACAAAGACTGAAAATGAATTGCTTCATACAATAATTTAAAATATGTGTGTGTGTGTATTATTATATATGTATGTATATATGTTTGTATGTGTATATGTGTATATATGTATGTTACTAACCCTTTATCATATATATATTTGTATTTATATGTTTACTATTTTATGCCATTTTATTTTTTAATTTTATTTTTTTCAGTTATTTTCTTATATTTTATTTCTTTATTCATTATCTTAGTGTTAGTATTGAAAGTAGTCTATTAGTCAGTACTACTCAAACGTCACTACTACTCCAAAAACAAAGGCTATATATTTCGTATGCCCAGATACAGGCTGTTCGGTCTAGTTGGGCATTCGTCTAGAATGATCGTATGGGATGTATTCATTTTCTTATTACTTATATAAATAATTACAAATCATATCTTTACGATCTCACTGTTAACTCTATACCAAGTTGTAACAAATATAAAAAAAAAAAATAAAAAAAAAATATAACAAAAAAAAAAAGAAAAATTAATCAAGTAACAAAAATGCCATATTTTAAAATATAATTAGGATTTGGAATAATTCGCAAGGAGCGTAGGATAGGAGAGGATGGGATGAGACCTAGGATAACTAGGAATTTAGGAACATGAAATGCTTTTTCAGAGACACTTGAAAGGTAGAAACCGTTAGTGCGTTTCTGATGTCTGGCGAGAGCTGGTTCCATAGTCTAGCTGCATGAACGGTGAGGGAATGAGCAAAAAAAGAAGAATGGGAATCGCAATTTTACTATCCTGACTGGAAGACTATGACTTCCTAAGTGATTGAGTTTTTTGAATAGGTAGGAGGGAGCAGTAGGATTGTTGAGGATGTTATAAAGAAGAAAAAGAATATGCATGTTTCTACCTTCACGTATTCGAAGCCAATGAAGTCTGCTTCTATACTCAGAGACGTGATCATTTTTTTTCGCATTGAAGATTTACCTAATGCGTACATTTTGCAACCGCTCTAATTTGTCAAGGATGGCTTCAGTGACGACAAGGTAGCGTTTGTGGTGTGATGTTTCTTTATACAAATTATCACCATTTCTCATTTTACACTCCCAAAAAGAGAACCCCTCCTATCGCGGGGTAAAAATTCTCACTTCACTTCTGCGCGGAACAGTTTCGCGCGTGAAGTCGATGGCCTTGAGAAAAACGACCATAACTTTTAAACTACTATACGGATCGTAAAAAGAATAACTGTAAAATGATCGCATTGAAATTTGACATATAAAACACTTATAACCTTATCTCGTCAAACAATTATGATAATAATGAATAAATATTACAAAGTTGGCATTTTACGCAGCGCGGGCGCCCTAACCAATATTGGTTAGATACAATTTTAGCATTTGTAAGCGTCTAACCAAAAATGGTTAACTCAAATCGAACGGTTAGTTCACTAATTCATCAATGGCACTAGTGAATCAATGGCAACAGTAACGACTCTTTTTGAGAGTGTAAATTGAGAAATGGCAATGATTTTTATAAAGAAACACCCTAATTGGATTTTTTTAAGTTATAACTCTATACGATGGGAGGTGCAATTGTGGGCAAAAACTAAGGTGAAATTTTAA
Organism: Micropterix aruncella; assembly: GCA_944548615.1. Lineage (NCBI taxonomy): Eukaryota > Metazoa > Arthropoda > Insecta > Lepidoptera > Micropterigidae > Micropterix > Micropterix aruncella. The sequence continues at coordinate 10,224,937 of OX155979.1, read as the reverse complement.
TTTCAACTTCGCAGGCTAACCGATTTGGGCAAACTCTTTTATTTTTATGTTGGTATTACTGTTACTGATATCTGTGCCGAATTTCATGTCAATGTCGTAATTTTTAACATAGTTACGCTTGTGTTTTCTAAACGACTAAAAGTGATTTTGGTGATTTTACAATGTCTGAATTTGTTGAGCAAAGAAGTGCCATTAAATTTTGTTTGCGGAATGAAATTTCGGCTGCGGAAACATTCAGAATGTTGCAGAAGGCCTTCGGCGATTTGACCGCGTTGCAGTTTTTTTTTTATAAGTGGTACAAAGACTTCAAAGAAGGCAGAGAATGTGTTGATGACTTGGAACGCCCCGGGCGACCATCAACATCAACTGACGAGCAACACGTCAATCAAATCAAAGAATTAGTGCTCAAAAATCATCGATTGACTGTTAGAGACCTTACTGATATGGTTGGAATAATATCAGAACGATCAGTGAAAACCATTTTAAAAGATGTTTTGGCCGCCAGACGTGTCAAATCTCGATTGGTTCTAAAAACACAATATTTTTTGGAAAAACGGCATCGCGTTGAAGTGTGTAAAACGATGCTTTCTGACTATCAGGACAAGATGAAATGCATGGTTACGAGATATGAGACTTGGATCTATGCTTACGACCCGGGAACAACCGATCAATCAAACGAATATCGTGCCAAAGGTGAGGCTAGACCAAAAAGATCAACTAGAGCTCTCAACTACAACGGGCAAACCCGTCACCTCAGGAAGTTTTAACGAAATTTGATCGTTCTGTCTCCCGTGAGGTGAGCACAGAAGACTTGGGACTAAACAGTCCACCGTCAAGCTCCGCCACATGCCCGTAAGAGGCCAACGCCTTATCTGCGAGATAGTGGGTATGTTAACCAGCGGGCCAACACTCGCCCTTATTTCCAGTTGTGACCAGATTACTCCGGTCTCTTGACTGGTTACGAGTTCGAGGTCGCTTGCGCAGTCCTCTCCCTTGCGTAGCTGTGAAACGGTGTCAACCGAATCTATCGCGGACCACAGCATCATTTGCCTGGCTATTCACCCAGAATCGGGTAGCCGATGGTCGTTTCAAGAGCAGTCGACTTAAGGTCGTGGCTTCCCATTAGACGATGTCGGGATTTTCACATACTTGCCCTACTCTTCCGCGTACTACAGTCAAACTGTCCTACTTATTTGTATAATCTCTTCTCTCCGCTTTCATCCCATGGTCTTCCATTGCGCTCTCAGGAAAATCTATTACTGGCTATACCTCAGCATTCATCAACTTTCATGTCTAGGTCTTTCACAGTGCAGGCGGCCCGACTCTGGAATTCCGTGCCTTTACCGATAAGACAACATGAAAACCTGAGCGGGTTTAAAAAATCGTTAAAGAGACATTTACAACTCATGAATACCCCCTTCCCCTTCCTTCTCCTTTGCTTGTCCCTATATTACACTCCTTCCTACAATATCGAGTTGGCACACGTCACTAATCACTGTTTTATATTTTATACTATGATGACTATTATGTAAGTATTCATTTATTACTTGTAAATCAATTTGCCCACATAAACCTTTAGCCACAATAACCCTGGCGGTATGGCCGTAAGATATTGCCACTTGGCAAAAGGCCCACCACATTGTACTCTTATGTGTGTGCAATAAAGCTTTTCAAACAAACAAACAATCAAACTCCTCCCGACGTCAGAATGCACAATCGATAGATCAAAAGTCGATCAAAAATCAATGTCATGTTGACAGTTATTTTCGATTATCGTGGTGTGGTGCATTATGAATTCCTTCTGCCCGGCCAAACTGTCAACAAGGAATATTATTTGAGCGTTATGCGTCGTTTGCGTGAAGATATTCGCAAAAAGAGGCCGGATTTGTGGAAAGACAACTCTTAGTTTTTGCACCAAGCTAATGCGGTCTCACACTGCACTCGTTCTTATTATTATTATTATTATTATTATTATTATTATATTATAGACTAGCAGCTTAACCCTTCAGGCGTCGGTCCCTCAGCCGATTGACAAGTTGATGTCCCAAAAAATTTTAGTAAAAATTAGTAAAAAAATTGAATTATGACACTGTCTCACCAAAACATTAATTACTGCCAAACTACTGTACCCATAATTAAAATAAAACATATTAACATAATAAAACATAATAAAATAAACAAATTAAATTAAAATAAAATTAAAACGGGGCCGTGACACTGAATCGTGTTTTGGCCGATATCGGCCAAACGGGGCTCTAGGGGTTAAGGATGATGCGTGTATATCACATGCACTTGTTTTTAAACTTGTGACTGTTTTGCACTAAGATAAATGTCCAGTTTGTTTTTAAAGCTATTGACATAGACAGCACTGATCAATTCCTCTGGCAACGCATTCCAAGCATCCACTACACGATTTGTCAAAAAATATTTCCTGGGGTTCGATGCTGCAATCGTCTTATTTAGCTTCAACGAGTGTCCACGCAGTTGCTTATTGGTGTTCAGGGTATACATGCTCTCGAGGTTGGGCACACTGTAATAACCGCGAAGCATTTTGTAGCTTTCTATTAAGTCTCCTCGCTGCCTACGTTCCTCTAACGTTGTCAGGCGAAGTTCTTTCAGTCGTACTTCGTACGGTTTGTTTCTCAGCGATAGCATCAACTTTGTTGCTCTTCTCTGAACTTTTTCCAGGTGCTCTATATCCTTCCGAAAGTAAGGATTCCATACCTGGTCTTTGTGACTATTTCGCCAAAAAACACAATGCATATCGTACCACAACCACCGTATTCGCCTGATTTGGCTCCATGTGGCTTCTGACTAATTCCCCAAACTCAAAAGACCACTCCGAGGACACCGTTTTGACACGATCGAAAAGATTCAACGTGAATCGTGGCGCGTTCTGGAAGCCATACCGGAAGGTGACTATTTGGCATGCATCGAGGATTGGAAAAAAACGTCGGCATAAGTGCATTATATTGGATGGGATTAGTTTGAAGGGGATGAAATAGATTTGTATGAAAAAATAAAGATGTTTCATATTATAACAAAATTAACCATAGTTTTTGCCTACAGAAGTATTCACCTTATTTTTTTTCAATAGTGAACTGCTGCAAATGATGACTATATCACGCTAGGAGGCCTTTTTGGAGTGACATGAAGATGTTTTTTTTCCGAGATGAACGTGGAAATATCCATTTTGATAGAAGTATATATTTATATTCATATTCATTTTATTAGTATACTGGTTTACAAGTCAGATACAGATTAGCAAACATTCATACATATTAGCAAACAAACATTTTTTTTTTATCGTAAAGAAAAGATAAAATAAACATATTGAGATGTCAACCACAACGGGCAAACCCGTCACCGCAGGACGTTTTAACGATTCATCGTTCTATCGACCGTGCAGTGAGCGTAGAAGACTTTGGACATTACAAATCCGACGTCTAGCTACGCCACAACCCGCAAGAGACCAACGCCTTTACCGCGAGATAGCCAGTAATGTTACCTGGCGGGCCGACGCTCGCGCCCTTGCTTCTAATTGTGACCAGATTTCTCCGGTCTCTCGATTGGTTCCGAGTTCGAGGTCACTTGCGCGGTCCTCTCCCTTACGAAGCGGTGAAACGGTGTACACCGAATCTATCGCGGACCAAGGCGTCCTTTGCCCGACTCTGAACCGGGATCGGATGGCCAATGGTCATTTCAAGAGCAGTCGCCGTAAGGTAGGCAACCACCCCCGCTCTGTAGGAAACAATACAGTTCCCAGACTCCCCCGACTGTTAGTCGGAGAGCACAGTCGATTGGCTTGCGCCGCTCGGTGCGCAGACCGTCCAGGAGCGCCAGAGGTTTGATTCCCAGGGGAGACTGGTTGACCCAGTGTCCTACCCAGGTTCGCACCCCATGCGTGGAGGCCATCGGATGGGTGTTGACCCGTGAGTGTTGACCCGTGAGTGCGACCCTGAACACATGGGTCATCGTGGCCACCTCATCATGGGCCCGTTAGCTCCCGATAAAATAAACAAAACAAAATGAAGAAAAAAAACACAAGAATAATGTAAAAAGAAGAAAATACAAGACAAAATGCAAAGAGATCATTAAATACTTTAGCCACCATTAAATACTTTAGACTTCACTCGAGTAATATTCCTCCAGTGAGTAATATTAGCCTTCTCTGTAAGGTACCTCTTAAGGCGTCTCTTAAACATGTCAAGAGATTGCGCCTGCCTAATGTCCTCGCTAAGTTTGTTGTAAACCGCCGGGCTGGCGATATAAGCTAGCCTCTCCGACTTGGATAATGCATGACTTACCGAATGTAGCATGCTACGG